>VWZX01009108.1:244006-345313 GCA_013399015.1 Galbula dea | reverse complement strand
GTGAAGGGGCGGAGGCGGGAGGCGGGGAGGGGAGGGGGACACGTGAGGCGGCGGCGCGGGACGGCGGTAGCTCCCGCTGCAGCCCCGAGCCCTGGCCTGGTGGGGCCGTGAGGCCCCCACCAGTGCAGCCCTCACATCCTCACCGTGCCTTCTGTCACCCTGCAAAGGGCAAACCCGAGCCGGTGCCAGTCCGGCCGAACGCCCCTCGGGTGCGGCTGTTGCGAAGAGGGAGGGAAGGAGGGAGGAAGGCCCGCAGGCCCCGGCCCTTGAGGGAAGCGTTCCCCCTCGCCCCGCGATGCAGGGCCCTGCCTTGCGGCCTCCTTCTCTCCGGGTTGCTCCCCCCTCCCCGCAGGCTGAGGCTTTCGTAGGGCCGGGTCGGTCCTGCCAGGGCACAGCTCGCCATCTCCCTTCTCCAGCAGCGAGCAGGAGCGGGAGGGCGGCGGGCTCGGACCGGCAGCACATCCTTCCCTAGAAACCCAACATGGAGAGACACCAAAATTGAGTTAAAAAAAAAGAAAAATGGCCGAGCCGCCGACTAGCTGTGAAAAGCGAAGTGAGGAGTCCCAGCCCTGCTGCACTGCAGCCAGCTCCTGCCTCTCACCACAGAGATTCCTTTAACCGCAGCGATTCCAAACTATCACCAGTAAACACTGACATCCCATCGCCCTCCTGCTACTACAGCCAGCCATAGGAGAGCAAGATGGGGCCAAAGAAAGAATTGCCACATTGCTTGCTGGCATCCCCTCGTTATTACAGAGTTCTGCTTGCTTTGGGGGCTTTTTATCCCTAAATTGCTGCAAACCAAAGGCATGCAAATCAGCATTGCACTGACAGAATCTTTGAGCCCAGGATGCCAGTTCTCCCATCGCTCTGTGCTGTTACCTCTCCACCACCAGCAGTTTTCCTGCAGAAATCCGAGGTGCGCTATTTGCCTCTAGTACCTGCTTTATGCAGAGCAGTGGTTTCACCAATCCATCCCAATACAGAAGAATAAACCCTGGTCTGTCCTGTTAAAAGAGAGGGAAAAAAAAATCATCTATGTACATTCAGGATTAGTAAGAGCAGATGTAACTTGAAAACCAAGAGCCAAATTGATTTATAGCCATGGTTACTCCAAACGCTGAGAGTTTAATCTATTCATAGCAATGCTCTAGGAATCCCACAGGATTCAAATGTAATAAAGAGGAGTGGTGCTCTTAGGCAGGAGTATTTATACACCTTGCTTGTAAAGCAACAGCTTCCCCATGCAGTTGGAAAAGAGTTGTGGGTGGCAACACACAATGTTATCTGGGGGTTTTTTTACCCAAATATTGAACAGCTTTCTTAAATTAGCATTTCCTCCCCTCCCCCCAAACTTTGGACTGTTAAACTGCTTGGTTTACCTTCCAGGCCCCCAAACCCTTGTGGTGAACACATCATCAACCAGATGACAGCCACTAGCTAAAATGGGCTCAGCACAAAGTTCTCCCCTTGAAAATACTTGCCCTAACCACAGCCAGAGTTGTTTTAAGGAAATGACAGGTTTTGATCACTCACAAGTCAGGTTGTCATTTCAGAGCCACAGAACTGAGAGGGGAGATGATGAAGGATTTCTGCAGACCAAGACTTTCTGTAGGAGATGCTGGCACCTGCAGAGCTGAAGACAAGCTCATGCTACTGCTGCCACCAATCTGAGGTCCAGTTAGTGTAGCAGCAGAAGTCTGGTTTGCTGCACGTGATGGGATAGCTGCTCTGAGGGGATGTTAATCAAGAAAAGGCTTTACATAGACATGTATACACACACAACACATACATGCACACACATGTGTAGAGTCCTAGAATCAGTAGGGTTGGAAAAGACTTCCAAGATCAAGTCCAGCCATTAACCTGACACTGCCAAGTCACCACCAAACCACATCCCTCAACACCACATCTTCATGTTTTCTGAAGACTCCCAGAGATGGTGACTCCACCACTGCCCTGGGCAGCCTGGGCCAGTGCTTAACCACCTCTTTCAGTGAATAAATTTTTCCTTAAGCTCAGTCTAAACCTCTCCTGGCACAACTTGAGGTTGTTTCCTTTCATCCTGCTGCTTGTTACCTATATTTAAGGCAAACAAAAAAAAAAGGGAGGGGGAGAAGGGATGAAGGGTTTTACTCACTTGTATTGGAGACCAAATTATTACTAGTACCTATACTTGCTAAAACCTGTTGGGTTTAAAATCCACTAGCATTACACCCCCTGCATTTAATTAACTAAACTCTTCAGGAGTTTATAAGGTCTTCTGGTTGGTCCTCCAGTGAGGGGTTTCCAGGTGCTACCACATGAAGGAATGTGGCAGGAAAGGAAAGAGACAAAAATCTGCCCTGAAGCCAACCCAAGGAAGCTACAGCCAGCAAAGGTGACTTACTCAGTGCATTTCATCAGTGGGCTTTGCACTTTAGAAAGAAGTTAACCAAGAAAAAGCTCAAAGGAGTCTGATAAGAGACTGACTGTAACATATCCAGGCCAGTTAATAGTTGTTTTTTCTTTTAAGGGGCATGACTGGGATGCTTTTCCAGCTAAGAACATTGACAGTGCAGAGCAATTAGTCACTGCTTCTGTGGCTAAAGGTTAAGAACCATTACAGAGTCAACAGGTTTTGAAGTGGCAACCATGCTGTGGGGTCCTGCTGGTGAAGATGGAGCCCTTGATATTCAAAATACAGCAACAAGTTCCGTGGCAGAGATGGTTTCTAAGACATGATGTGAACTTACTAAACTGATTTTGGGGTGGCATTATGTGTGTGGGGAGCTGTATGTGAATGAGACTGCAGTAATGCCTCCAGTGCAGTTGCAGTTTGACTTCTTCTCTCCTCCAATGTATTCTTTGTTTTGTTAAGCTCTGTTTGGCTTTCATTCTCCCCTCCCTTTTATGTTTGTTGAGCATCTTCATGAAAAAAAAAAACTCAATATTAAAAGTAAATATAGAAGGGACTAAATTAAAACAGCTCTAGCAGTCATGACCACAAGAGAACCTGAGGGTTGGTCTCCAGTGGCAGCTGCTGCTTTGGTGACCAACTGCTCCCATGAGCCCATGTCTGCAGCAGACTACCCAAATTCCCAGTTTCATGGGATTATACTGCTGCTGCAGCACCTTATTCCCTTCCCTTCTCCCTGCTCCTCTTTGCTACACCAACATTCCCACCCAATTGCCTGCATTTATTACTTTATGGTTGGGCTCTCTTCAGCCTCTCACTCCTTTGCTGTTCCCTACCACTACATGCTCCTGCTGTGGCTGCAGGTGACACTGTGACAAAGGACAGCCAGCAGTGTTCTAGCAGTAGACCTCTTCAGGATTCAGAGTCAAGGAAGAAAAGCAAGAGTTTCTCATGGAGAATCAGGTTGTGTTCTGCCCACCTCTGCCAAGTTGGAGCTGCTCTTTTTTGAAGGCTACTATTTCCAGCCAGGTGGGTGACTCTGTCTGCAGGCTGTATTTGCATAGGAAGATGAATGGCTCTGATAATATCATCACTTACCAGGAAGTGCTGGGTGATGTAACATTTCCTTGATCTACCCTGCTGGGAGGTGATGTGCTCTCTTCCTTGAGCTGCTCAGGGTGATCCTCAAGAGCAGCTGACAAGATGAAACACGTCTGCCTGCAGAGGGACAACTGACACAGGCTCCTGGCTTTTATTTGAAGCAAAATCAGCTGCTGGAGAAGCTCACAGACCAGAGCATTTCTACACATCCATTTTTCCTTTTCCCTGAAGACTATTTCCTCCCATTATCCCTAAACCTGTCTGTGGAGGCTAAAGCTTTGTGACCAGTGCTATGGGCACAGAGATCTCCAAACACTTAGAAGGACATTAGGAAAACAAATCAGGTACCCTAAGGAGAAGCACTTGCCAGAAAGATGCAATGTTAGCTCAGCAGCAGAGCTGCCACCAGTTTTAGCTGATGAACACAATTCCACCTGACCCAGAAAGTGGAAGATCCAGGACAATGGGCAAAAGCAAAGCCCAAGCTCCAAACCAACCAGGCAGGACGACTGCTGCCAGCCTCTGCCTTTCCTCCCCACCCAAGTCTCTCCAGAGTGTCTTCTCATTGCCTGCAGCCCCTTGGGTTCACAGCTCAGACCAGCTCCCATCAGAGAACAATTTTTGAGCCACACTTGCATTTTTACAGCTGTTTCTTCCCAATTTCTCTCTGCCCACCAGCACTGCTCCCCAGCTCAGTTCAGACAGGGTGCAGATGACAGATGTGCCTGCTGAGCCCAGGGGTGCCAGCTGCTTCTCCTGCAACCCATGGGAGGCAAAGGGAGATGCCAACACCCACGGAGCTCAGGAGAGGCACAGAAGTGCCAGAGCTCATTTCACCTACAGCCAACACTTCAATGAACCTTGCTCTCTGTTTCCATTGGCCTCAGACACTAAACACGGGCATTTCCCCCCTCAGGAGCCAAAGCTCCAGGACCCGTATGGTGATGCTCTAGCTCTTGACAAGCATTTCAGGACAGAGCTGCAAACTAGGGAGACCCCAGCTCTGCCCAGCAGACTCCTTGGCAATCTTCACCCAAGCACTTTGTGCCTCTGGATTGCACATTTATACAAAGGGGGGAGGAGGGTGGGAGGAAAGGAAATGAGACTCAGCCTGGCTCCTGCTAAGCAGCACCAGCAGCAGCAGCAGCAGCAGCAGCACACAAAGCAATCGTTATGCCAAGCTTTAGCTCTGAAATCCCTCAAGATCTGGTGCTCACAAGAGAGCATAAACAACCTTTGCCTCACAGCCTCATCGAGCTGGACCTCCACGTTTCCCTGAGTGCAGCTCCACAGCCCCACCACTACCCATCCCCTCGCCCTCCCTTTGCTGAGACAGACGTGCCAACAAGGAAGGCAGTTGCCATGGCATTTTTCCCCCCCCCTACAGACAGATGTCCATTAAAAACCCAGTCAGCCTCAGGTTTGCTTCACAGAGCAGCTCTCAGTCATTATTACCAGCCCACAAGGAATTCCCAGTGCCCCTTCACCTCCCCTGTTTCCATGCACTCCAGTATTAATCCAGAGGGATTAGAAGGAAACTGCTACACAACAGGCACAGGTACATTGAAAGGACAAATTTAGGATGAGGATGTTGGTTTATGGGGGGGTTTTTTTGGCAGATGACTAGCACAGGATTGCATTGGGAAAGGGTTGAATTGGTTACCTCTGGCTAGGACTCTGTGCTGAAATCATCAAGCAAATTGGAGGGGAGATGGGAAGCTTTCCCCTTCCTCTGCCACATTACTCCCAGGGCTTAGAGCCAGCATTTTGGGTTCAGGAGGAACCTTGCCTGTCCCAGTCAGGAGCATCACCTGAGGCTGAACCCCACCCCAGGCAGCCTCTGTGAGCAGGGCCAAGTGCTTCCAGCAAAGAGGTGTGGCAAGGAGTGAGGTCTTCCTTGGTTACAAGGCCACAGTTTTAGCTGAGATTGGACAAAGAATTGAGTGGATTCCAGACTCCCCCTCAGCCCAGCCCAGCCCTGGTGCAGGCCAAGGGCTTGCTGGAGATGTCCCTCAGGAAAAGCAGAGGAGCTTCCTACTACAGTGCATCCCCAGCATCTCTGCAGGGTTGAGCTTCAGGGGGAATGAGTGCTCAGGGGTTTTTATTTGGACTGTGCCAGTGCTAAACACAAGAGATCTAGAGGCTGAAACTTAACTCTTGAGTGAAATCAGTTTTCCTTCCTCAGGCACCAGAGTGCTAAGATAATTGTTAGAGAAATCCTCTCA
Organism: Galbula dea; assembly: GCA_013399015.1. Classification (NCBI taxonomy): domain Eukaryota; kingdom Metazoa; phylum Chordata; class Aves; order Piciformes; family Galbulidae; genus Galbula; species Galbula dea. The sequence continues at coordinate 339,589 of VWZX01009108.1, read as the reverse complement.
GTGATGCCCAGGGAGGGATCTCCCCTCCCACATCTGGGTCTAAACCAGACAGGGTTCCAAAATGTTCTTCAGTTAGGCTGTGGCACTGGGGAGGTGCAGGACTTCTGCATGGGAGCTGATGTTTTGGAGACATCAGTGCAGCTCAAAACCCTGCAGCCAAGGCTGGCTCACAGCAGGGTTTTCCACAGGAGCCTGGGACTTCAATGGAGCCAACTGTCACTCCTGCAGCTGTAGGATCCCCAACTCCTCTGTAGGACAGCTGGGTCTAAGCACATCCCCAGCTGTGGGCTCCTGAGGGTGTGCTCCCTTCCAGGCTCAGAGTCACTTCCCAAGACCAAACATTTGGCTTTCTCCTCTCAGTTACAGCTGCAAAGATGATCAAAAATATCTAATCCTCTTAACTGCTTCTGCAGTTGGGTGTGGATGGCTGCAGAGGAAGATGCTGTGGTTTCAGCCTGCTGCCTGTGCTCCCACCCAGCTGCCTAGAATCCTCAGCCTTTACACCACTGCTCCTTCCTTCCTCCTCCTTGATTTCTTGGAAGGAGGAGGAGGTATTTGGCTCCTTGTAATGAAGCTACAGAGGTTTGGCAAGGAGGAGTGGAGACCAGGAGCTCCCAGGGCTGCACTCAGCTCTCCCTGCTCTACACTGAGGAGACAAGAGCCAGTTGGGATTTCTTCTTCTCTCCAGTGAAGCTGGAGCATGTTTGAAAGCTGCCATAGAGAGCTGCTTGGAAAAAGCCTTCTTGGCTCTTCATGCAGCCCCTGCACTGGCAGAGGGAGCACAAAATTACCTTGGAACCTGACTCACACCTGTAACAGGGGTCTCTCACCACCCCAGAGAGGAGGCACCCACCAAGGTGGGTTTCCTTCACATGCTTCCCATGGCAAGAGGATGCACTTCTACACCTGAGAGCATCACACAGCACCAGAGACTAATAAATACCTCAGAGCCACATACAAATAGAGACATGAGGGAAGGGGGAAGCTGGGAGGCAGAGGCATGTTAACAGGTATCCAGAACACCAAGGTATGTCCAACACCAACACTGTCCTCCAAGGCCCTTGCCACCCAAAAAGGACACTGACAAGAGGCAAGAGAACCAGCCAGTTTGCAGTGTATCTCCAGGAAGAGCTCTCCTTAGAGGCTTGAAGGCAGTGTGACTGCTCTGTCTGGGGAAGCCAGGGGTGTTCTGAGGGTTTTGCAGCCTCCACCAGCATTAGGTGCAGCACTCATAGCTCCTTGCCCCTGGGCAGTCTCCTGCACAACCCCAGGCACAGACACAGAGGCTTCACAGCTCCGCTGAAGCACTTTGGAGAGCACAACCCCTTCAGCAGCATGCAGAAGAGAAGCACTGCCACAAAAGTGCCACCTTCAGATAGCACAGAAGATACAGGACCCTGCACCAGAGACCAGCTCAGCTCCAGGGAGCTCAGGCTGGGAACAAGGTACACATTTACCACTGTGAAAGCAAGACAAGAACTCCTCCTCACCTCCCTGTCCTCAAGCTCTTCACGTTACTAAACCTGCAGCAAAAGCCAAAATCTGTCTCCTGGGGAAGCTCAGACACCTCTGCTGAGAGCACAGCCCCTACCAGCCAGCAGCACAGCCTTCCACTGCTTCCCAGCCTCAGCACAGCTCAGGAGACCCTCCACAAAGAGCCTTCACCTGCCCCTCAGCCAGCTCCAGCAGGATAGCAGCTCCTCCAGGTGCAGCAGCTTTATAGGAGCTGTTGGCCCTGAAGGTTCCAACAGGGACCAGTTTCCTGGTGAGGAAGTAAACATTGCTCCCTCTCAGGTGTTTGATGCTTTGAACCAGCTTGGGATGGAAGGAGTTGGACTCTCCAGCTCCCTGGGAGAAGATGGAAGGAAACCATGAGAGTTTCTTGAGGTTTGTTGTCTAACTCAATTAACCAATTACTTCCAGGTCAAGAAAGGGCAAAGCTATAAATGCTGCTTGTTGCCATAAATAATGTTTGCTCAAGGGTGGTGCAGGAGCAGGAAGTGCTAGGTGTGGGCTTGTAATGAAAGCAAACATCATGAAGTGCTTCCTTCTTTGAGCAAACTTACTGCTGTTTTGCTGTTGTCCCTCAGAGGCTGAAGTCAGAGCTGGCTCCTGCCTTGGGAAGTGTGGGCAGGAATTCAGGCAGGGGAAGGAAGGCCCAAAGATCTGCACAACTCTCCTCTGAACACCACTGACTGGGCTGGTGTAGGACCTGCTGTGGCCCACCTGGATGTATCTGCCTTTAAATTATGAGACCAAAATGTCCATTCATGTAAAAAGAGGGAGGGGGGTGGGGGAAGCCTAGGAGAAATGGCTGCAAATGTCTCAGAGCTCAAGCAAGAACAGACAAGTTGGTTGGTGCAGAGTGAGGCAGGAATTTTTTGCCATGGGGCCTTAGGGAACTGGGTTCTGCTGAGAAGGTGAATGGAGGAGAGAGGAGGTGGTGAGGGATGGCAGTGTGTCCCCTCACAGGGAGCATGGTGTGCTTGTGGGGTGCTACAGCAGCCTGGACAGATGGCCATGGGTGTTTGCCTGAGAGGTGGCTCTGTGTCTGCTCTGCTAGCAGCACTGGGTGAGGTTTTTCTAGGGCACAAAGCAGAGAGAGGTCACCACAGCCAGGACCTCAGCTCCTAAAAAAGCAGAATCAGTATCATAAGGAGATGCACTGGTGTTTAAGGGACACTTAAGGAGTGTCCCTTAATGAGCCACTAAAAAATGAATGAGTCCCTGGAACCCTGTGAAACAGCAACGTTAGCATGATGTCTCACCCCAAAGCATGGTGCCCTGGGGGCTGGCTGGGCTGCAGGGGGAGGGCTCTGCAGGCTGGGCTGGCCCCAAAAAGGGCTTGTGGAAACCCATCAGCAGAAGGACCAGGAGGTGCTGGAGCTCAGGTGGCTGCAGGTCTCATGGGTGCTGCATTCCCCTCCCACCCTGGCAGATCCTGCTCAGAGCTTGGGCACATTCCCTGTGGCTGCAGGAGGTGGTGGGGTGGAAGCCACCTTGCCACCAAGTCAAGTCCCAGCCAGCAGCCTCCTGCCAGTCTGGACTCTGCTTCTGAGGAACAACCCTGGTGAGAAGCAGTGACAGTTGAACCCCAGGCACCAGCTCACCCCGAGCTGCACTCCGTTTCCCTTCCAAGCAGGGAAGCATGGCCCCTTCCACCCCTCAGGCTGCGGGTGCTGCTTCTCCCAGCTGCCAAGAAGCCATGGTGACCTGTCCCCTCCCCTCTCACAGCCTCTCCCCTCTGCTCCCATGGGAACAGCTGCTGGAGTGAATCATTTCAGCATCCTCAGAGCCTGGAGGACTCTGCCAAGCTTCGTGTGGCTTCTGGCTGTCACTCTGCTCCATCTGGGCTTCTCCTTGGCCATTTTCAATCCCACAGCCTTTCCAGCAGTCCCCTGTGACCCTCGTGGGAGCAGGTGGCTGCTCTCCTCACAGAGGTGCAGAGCTGACAGCAGAGGCTGCCTCAGATGTTTTCCCCCTCACCATCCTGCCCACAGATGCAGGATCACAAGTCCTTTTGCTGCCCTGCTCCCTCTCTGTCAGCCTGGGAATCTGCAGAAAGGGAAGAGCAGAATCCAGTGGAGTTCACCAGCCACCAGCAGCCCTTTAGGTGAGGAGCAGGTCCCTGTTCCTTGCTCCTGCTGGAACATCTCCTCTCCACCAGTGCCACGTAGCCCACGTGGGCAAGTGCCAAGGCAGGCTTTGTCCTGGAGCTCTTTGATACCATCCCAGCCACCCAGCACAGCACCAGCAGAGACAGTAACAGCCCTTGGCTGTTCATTGAGGGGGGAATGTATGTTTCTTTCAGGATTTAAAAGAAAATTAAATGTCTATTTTAAGGTTTTTAATGCTAGGAGGAGCTTGCCCAATCTCAGCTGTCCAGTGCTAGGGGAAGTTTCTTGCTGCTGCAAGCTTCTGCTGTGGCAATACTGAGTCATCAGCCACAAAACTGACCTGTTGTTCAAGTTGCAGATGTCAAAACTTGACTGCAGGCTGGAAAGGTCTGAGCACCACTGCTTTTTGCAGGCACTTGGGTGTTCAGATGACAAGGGTTAAGGAAAAGCCATGGACTGCCCTTCCCTGGGACTTGACTTTCACCATGAGCCACATCAGTGCTGCAGGGCAGACTCATGAGGAGGGAGCCTAGTTGATTAAACACCCAGATCCCAGAATCCAGCATGTTGGGGTTGGAAGGGACCTCTGGGGATCAGCCAGTCCAACCCCCCTGCTCAGCAGGGTCACCCACAGCAGCTTGCCTAGGGTCACACCTCCAGCTGCCTTGGGAATCTCTCCACACAAGGAGACTCCACAACCTCTCTGGGCAGCCTGGGCCAGGGCTCCAACACCCTCCCAGCAAAGGACAAAGATGGACAGTGTAGGTTTTCTTGTCACCTAGGGTGATTTGAAGGGAAGCTGGATGGCTCACAAGGACTGAAGGTCATTTGGTTTAATGCAAAGGTTTTCCTGTGTGAGCTGCCCCCATCTCCTGAGCCACAGATCTGCTGCACCTGCTCTGTTCCCTGAGCAGAACCCTCCCCACAGCTCAACTCTGTTGGATGGAGCAGAAGATACCAGAACAGGGCCATGGTTTAGTGGCAGAGTTAGGTTAACAGTTGGGCTGGATGATCTTAAAGGTCTTTTTCAACCTGAATTCCCCCCAACCCAAACATGACCAAGAGGTCCCCTGGCCAGCTTGGCCTTCAAGTGAAAAGGTAGATGGCTTCAATCTAAGTCCTGTGCTCTGCCACTCTCCCTGCCACCTCCTCCCAGCCCTCCCAGGTGAACACAGCCACATCCACACACCACAGTCCTGCACACTGCTTTAATATGCCATTGCATTTGGGGAACAGGAACCCCAAGATACAGTGCAGCACCTGAGTGTTCTACACAAAGCAAGCTTTCAGCAAAAAGCTCAGAGGATCTCAGATGGTGTAAAAATATCTCTTCAATAAAATAAGTTTCTCTAGGAGAGCAAGCTGTGTTGGACACCTTGAGGTCCTTACAAGAATTTCCAGAAGGCAGAGGCCTGCTTGTACAATCCACACACTAGAAAAGTTAGTGTCCAGTCATGCTACAAAGGTAGAAAAGGTAGAAGAAGTTCCAGAGGACTGGGGCAGAGCTCCAAACCCAAATGCTGGGTGCAAGGATTGCACTAACTAGGGCCCTGCCTTTTCAAGTGAGGAATTTCCACACTTCCAGCCCATAAAGCCAGGAAGCAGATTCTAAGGAGCCACCTTCTGAGCCTCCTTCCTTTCAGTTGGCCAAAAAGAACAACTTCTAGCCATAAAGGACTAGCTGCTTGCTTTCTTTGTTCCAGTTTGGAGCTGGTTGCAGCCTTACAGACCCAGATCATTGCAGTTCCTAGCCTGAATGATGGAAAAGGATCACCCTGGGGGCTGAAAAGACAACTGTGGAACTCCCCCAGCCCTCTTAAATACAGAATTAGCCTTTCAAATGCTCAGCTTGCTGAGCACAACACAGCAAGCAGGGCAGTCACTTCTCCAGAGACTCTTCCTGCTCCCAGAGCATCAAGTCTAAGTGACAACCAACAAGATAAACATCCCCAAGATTTGGCTACAAACTTCCCTTCCAGGATCTGCATAACTTTGGGGCAAAGAACATGAAGGTGTTGCCAGCTGAGATTCTGGCCAGAGCAGAAGAGTCAGTGCTCCATGATCCCAGAAGTGGGAAGCAGAGCCACAGCTAATGGCAAAGCTCTGGCCACAGGGCAAAGGACTCAGCTCTGCCAAGAGCCAAGGCTGCCCCATGGGTGGGGGCAAAGGCTGGGGACAGCCATGGAGGAAGAGAGGGAGGTTTTAGACCACTGCAGTGGTCATTCTCCTCAGGCCATGTTGAGGAGAGCAGCACTGGAGCTCAGAGCAAGGAAAGCCTGAGTGTGTGCACACAAACCTCACTCCAGGAGGGTCAGAGCCCTGTTAACTCATCCTGTGCACCAGCCTGCAGCAGGACAGCTCTCACCTGTAGAGATGTCTATAAACTAACCACAGGAAACACTGCCCAGAAGAGAAAACTTCCCTGTTTTCTGCCCCAAAGGCTGCATGCAAGCTCTGACCTTGCCAAGGCCATGTTGAAATGAAGAGGGAGATGCTAGCAAAGTCCCTTCACCTGTTCCATGTCCAGCCTCCAGGACCTGTTCAGTTTCTCACACCACCAAGATGGTTTCTTTGCCACACCTCACTCCTTCTCACTTCCAAACTGCACTTCTACCCCTGCACTAGCAGTTCCTGACTGCACCTACTGAAAGGAGATGGAGATACTCTCATTTACACTGTTTTATTAAATAAAACCATTTCTTCACTGCAAATGCTTTTAATCCAGGAGAAGAACTGGGAAAGCCTGACACAGACTGGGCCTAACCTGGTCTACAGCATCCCAGCAGGGAATGGGAGGTTTAAGACAGGACACCTCCAGCCAAACCAGGACCCTCTCCCCAGAAGAAAGTCAAACTCATGCCAGGAGGAGCTTTGGAAAGGTTAGGAAGGCAAAACAGTCCTAAAGATCTGCCTACAAATAGCTAAACAGGGCACTGAAATGCTTTGAAATACCACAGACACCTCCAGTGATTGGCAGCCAGTTTTATGAGCAGCTCTGAAGACAATTTCTAGCTGAGCTCCCAGGCAAGAGTCCCAGGAGGTGATGATCCTGGCCTTCCCCCCAGCATGGCCAGTCTCAGGATGGGAGCAGGGCTTCCCAGCCTTCACTTGCCCCTCTTGCCACGGCCTCTCCTGGAGGAAGGTTTGCTGCTGCTGCTGCCTGTGGAGGAGCTGGCAGCAGAGGCCACTGCAATGTTGATCTGTCCTTCCTGAATCTCCTGCCTGGTCTCAGCTGGCAGGTGATTGATCTTCTGCTGGGTCTCCAAGTAGAACATGACATCCCTCAGCTGCTCCTGGATCTCAGAGATCTGCAGGTCCTTCTGCTCACAGGTTTCCTTCAGCACCCTCTCCTCCTCCTTCAGTTTGCTCTGCAGCAAGGCTTGGTTGGCTCTCAAACACTTGTTCAGTTCCTGCTCCTCCTTCAGCTCGTTGGAGAGTTTGGCTACTTTGTTGTTCAGCTGAGAACATCTGCCAGAGAGAAGCACAGCTCAGGGGAGCAGGGCCCTGCACCCAGCTCCTTGGAGTGCCAATCCCTCAGGGCAACTGACCCCCAGCTGCCCCCAGCCCCAGGGGAGGCCACCTGGAATGGGGTTTTCTGGCAAGAGATGGGCAAGGGGAGGCACCACCAGAGCACTCAGATATCTCCCCCCCCACCTCAGGGCTCTCTACCCAGTTTAAGGCTTGCTAGGACCTGTTTGCCTGCATGGTGTCACTTGTGAAGCAGAACTCCTTCCTTTTTTCCCCCCCTCAAGCTGCATGACTCCTGAAAATCCCTTCCCTTCCCTTCCAAGCTGGGCAATTGCTCCTGGTACCAAGTGCCAACAGCACAGGCCCCAGGCAGGGTGTGTTTGGGAGTGTGGGACTGTAACCTTGAACATGGATCTGCAATTCATGGCCTGGGTGCCAGAAAGGGCAGAGAGATTACACGGGGTCCTGAGGGACCAGGGACTCCTGGCTGCTGGCTCCTGCCTCTCTCCCAAGACCACCTCCATCAGAAGCAAGATGCTCCCACAGGGACTTCAGCAGCCTCATGTTTCACAAGACAGCACTTCCCTGCTCCCAACACCTCCCTGCTTTTGCCCTGAAAGTTCACTGGGATCACACAGAGACTCCTCTCCAGCCAGTAAGGTGAGCTGCAGGGAGCAGAGCTCACCAGCCAGGGTTCCCTGCTCCACTGGCACCACTGGAGAGGCAGCAAGCCCAGGGCCTGGTGAGCTAGGAGGAGCAGAGCACACTCCCAACCTAGGAACACAGCAACCCACACAGCCCTCATGCTTGATCCCTTCCATCTAGGCACCTCCTAAGAGCTACATTTTCCTCTGTGTTGGATGAGATAACCCCTGCTGAGCTGCCTCCTTCCTCTGGAGATGTATCCCCCAGCCTAGAGCCTGACATCTGAGCAGGCAGAGGAAGGATGGCTGAATGCTAAATATGCAGACCACGTTAAAAACAAGAGCCAAGAGCCCAAAAAGCTGTGTTCCACCCAACAGGCACTTCCCATTTGGGAACACCTACCAAAACAAGAGCTTTCTTGAAAAATAAGCTGTGCTCTCAGCAGTCTTAACAGTTTAAAGAGCTCAAATTTGCCCAGGGATTCTTTTTTGTCTCTTTTTTTTGTGAGGGGGGAGCTTTAATGGCTGCATGCAACTAAACCTGGCAGCAGTACCCACTTCCTCTCCACAGACTGCTTTTCTTTCAGCAAGTCATTCAGCCTCTGTTCCAGACTGTCACACTTCTCAATGGTCTCTTTAAATTTGGTCTTCATGTTGTTAATCTGTAAAAAACAAACACAGGGCCATTGCAGAGAGAGCAAAGTCCTCTCCACTCTCAGGATGCCATTCCATTTGCTGCTGGGCCTTCTAGACTTTGATCAATGAGGCTATCCAGGGAAGGAAAAGCTTTAAGTCAAGGCTTAGTGTGGAGGATGACCCTTCTGCATGATGCCTCACACAGCCCTGACAAGGAACCATGCTGCTGTGGAAGCTGCTCCCACAGCACAGCAACTCAGGCTGCAGATCTGTGCCAGGCTCCCCATGCAAATGAAAGCAGCATCAGAGCCTTAACTTCTTCCTGCCTGCAGTTGAGATTCATTTAGCCAACCTCTCTGATGCTTTTCTACCCCTCAGCAAACCTCCCTGTCCATCTGAGGGCTTTACAAAGCCAGGGTTTTGCTCATTTTGAGCTCAATCTCCACTAAGTATGGTCCAAGTCTGAAACTCAACATGCTCCTATGCTCAGCACTGACTCAGCAGCTTGCTGTCATAAGGCACTGACCTACTGACACCAATCTCTTACTCATGCAAAACCCAAACAGAAGCACACATGTACATTGGCTTCCTCCTCCCCTCTACTTCACAGCTCCAGGCTGCTGCTGCTGAGGAAAACCAAGCTTCCATTCTCTGGGCACTGGGATGGAGGTGAGAGCCTGGTCCAGATTGCCCAGAGAGGTGGGAGATGTCCCAGCCCTGGAACCACTCCAGGTCAGGTTGTTTGGGGTTGTGAGCAACCTGATCTAGTTGGAGATGTCCCTGCTGACTGCAGGAGGTTGGACTCAGATGACCATTAAAGATCCTTTCCAACCCAAACCAATCTTAGGACTGTAAGAGAAGCTCTGATGCAAGGCTTCCAGGAGATTCAGAGAGGGAAACACTTCTTTCTCCTAGATCAGAATCAGAGAATCATTAAGGGTGGAAAAGATCTCAAAGATCAAGTCCAACTGGGGACCCAACACCTCCATGCCATGAAACCCTGTCAGAAAGTGCCCTGCCCAGTGTCAAGCTGCATGCTGCTTGTAGTGGAGGCTGGAATTTAAAGGGAAAATCTTTTGCTGGAGGAGCAAACTGGCTAAATGTCAGAATCAGCACACATGGTGCCTTCACTGATGCCAGAGTCAATGCAGAGCAGGTTTTAAGCCTTGCAGCCTTAATCACTTGACTGTTTATGCAGCTGATGGTTCATTTGGGGAAGTAGCCTGGATGCTGATAATGGAATACACTGCACAGTGGCACTGATCCAGACAAGACCTACATGGAGCAAGTGCCACCAACCAAACTGGAAGGATCTTGAAACATGAGACCACATTTGGGATATGGATCATAGTTGTTTTGCTTTGTGGGTCATGTTTCCTGCTCATGGGCATGATGGTTTTGGTTGGATCTTCTCCTCTGATAGTGCCCTGCATGAGATTCCTGGAGCTGCTCTGGAGACCAAGGTCAAGGAGCACAATGTTCAAAGGTCACAAATGCCACTTCACTGCAGATACTGCATGGTTAATTAGAAGTCATCTAGCAAGTTCAGGTAAGGACTCAACCCTACATCCTGACTCACTTAAAACTGAGCTGCAAGGATCTATGTAGAGGGAAGAGCATTAAAATATCCTCCCTGGATTTTTGCTCCTGACATTTGGAAGCAGTCCTGCCTACAGGATGCTTTATAGGAGGAGACTCTCCACTTCTCCCAGAGGGTGATGAGGAGAGAGAGAGAGAGAGGATCAAAAAGAAAGGGCAAATCAATATGCATTTGGAGCAGAAAGACAGCTTCCACCTTCTGCAGCCCAGCAAATGAAAGTCATCTTGTCTCTGCTACACCAACCTTCCCCAGAGAGACACCTCAGGGCCAGACGGATGGCAGCAGCAAGCAGAGGGATCCTGCAGCAGCATGGACTGAGCTTCCAGCACTGCTGCCCTTTCCTGAGCAGCACATTTCTATCAACCTTCAATCTAGGTGGCAATCTACCTCCTTCTGCACCACTGAGCAGCAAATTGCTAGATGTGAGCACTGAGATAAGGGCTTCGTCTCCCAGCCAATTTCCTCTGCCGGCTGTGGCCAGGCCACGGCAGGCAAGGTTCAGGCTGTAGGAGAAACCCAACAGCTCCAGCTCCCATTTCACTCAGGAGTGGTGTGCAGGGGGGCTCCTGGGGCAGCAGAGTTGCCCAGGTGGGCAGAGCAGAGCTCACCTCTTCAGCTGTATCCTTCTCTAGCCGGACAATCTTGTTCTCCCAGTAGATGCGCTGGGACTCCAGCTGGCTCGTCAGCAAGTAGGAGTACTGCAAACACAGGAGACACACACAGGCCACTCAGCTTCTCCAGGAGGCTGGGGATGCTCTGATGGAAGAAGCCCAAAGGCTTCTGATAGACAAAGCAAGGTAAATCAGATCAAGTTGAGCACACAGGCCACGTTGATTAGGCTGCAAACTGCAGATCTAGCCGATGGGCTTCACCGGTTTGATTTCTGGAGGCAGGGGAAAGGCCTCAGAGCACAACAGCAAGGATCAAGTTGAAGCTCCACTAAGCTGGACCCAGGAGCATGCCAAGAACTTTGGAAAGGCAGATTTTTCACTGGAGGAGCAGCAAATCTCCACAGGTTTTATACTCCCCAAGAAAATGAAGCATCCCTGTCCTGAGAGCCTGAGATCCCAAAGCCTGACTTGCCAACTTCTCCATTCCCAGCCCAAAAACCCAAGGCAGAAGGGGAAGAACATCTCTGGGAAAGCATCCTCAGTTGTGTAAACTGTCCATAGCTATTCCTCTCCTACACCTGTGGGCCCATTCCAGTGTTACTTTGGCAGCTGAGTAAGGATATGTGCCTTACACCCCCTCTTTTTTCCTTCTGGTTCTGCAAAAGAGTCCTGAGAAGGCTGGAAAACATGATCATTTCTTATCATCAGGCTAATAAGCACCAAATTCAGCATTCACTCCAGAATTCAACATCTGTAAAAAGCCTTGAATGCTCCCAGGAATAGCTGAGTGCCAAAACACACTGCCAAATTCCCTCTCTTTAGAAATACTGAGATCTCATACAAGCCAGACAGAGAGGTCTCACATACCTTAAGCTCCAACCTCCCAGAGAAAATAAAAAGGGGGGGGGTGTGGGTGTAAAAATAGCTGGGTTAGCATCTAAGTGTTACTTGGAAATTCACAAAAAAAACCCCCAACCAAATATTTATTTGAGCAATAAGCTGCTGAAGCCTGGTCTCCATGGGCTGTTCCTCCTCAGATACCCTTGTGTCTAATGCAGCTGAAGTCATGCTGCAGTCTAGCTGCTCAGTGGAGCAGTAATTTGGAGTTTCTCTCCTTTACCCTTCAAGTTAGGAGAGGAGAAGCTGGCCAACAGGTACAGGAAAATAAAATCATGATCTGTTCAGGAGAAGGGAGCAGAAGAGGGCTGACAGCAGCTGAGCCTGTCAGCTTTCTCTGACAGCCAAGGCAAGCACACAGCTCTGAATTTCCACCTTCTCCTTCAGTTTACAAGTGAAACGACTCAAACTGACAGTTCCATCCAGACCCTGGTGCTTAAGCCAAGTCCCAGAGCCACCAGGAAGGGTCTGGGGAGGGAGGGAGTCTGGGCATTCAGACCCTTCTCTCCCTCCAATGACCTGAGTGTCTGGAGCAGTGTAACCAGCTAATCTACAGTGAACACAGGATGAAACTGCAGCCAACTTCCAGTCAGCTGCATTGACTCTGCAGAGCCAGGAAGAACTAAAAAAAAAACAACCCCACAATATAATAAATAAATAGACTATAAAAGCAGCAAAAACATCCTGCTTCTGCCTGAGGAGGGATTGTCTACATGCAGGGAGCAGGTTAGCTGCATCAGCTGATGCAATTCTAGCTGGATGTGAAACACTTTAACACAGCAGCACAAGGCAGAGTCCAACAAACCCCCCCCCCAAATATTTACCTCTAATTGCAAGGCATCAATTTTCTCCTCCTGACACATATCTCCCTCACACTCATACTGCACCAGCTTGCCATCAGTTTTACTTGCCACCAGTCGATGGACATAGTTATCTGGAGAGAGACAATTCAACCACAGGGAGTTGTGAGCTTCAAGAAGACCCAGGTTGACACCAGTGGAAATACTTGATGCAGCACAATTAACCATGCAGACTGCTGCACCAGCACATTAGCAAGGCAGCAAGCCAGCATCAGATGCTATTTGTTATCTAGCAGCCTTCACCCAGACACCTTACAGGATATTTATTACAACAGCCCATTCCCATAGCTCAGGGCAAATGGATGGAAAGGGAGTAACAAAACCCATTCCACAGAGGCTACAGGGCTGCCCCAGTTCCTTCCAAGAGTCATCTTCTCCCTCCTCCACCTGCTCCAGACCCACACCACACTGCTCTCAGAGAGGAGATGGATGTTCCCCAAAGCCAAGCAATTAGTACAGATGCAAAGCTCTTCATCTCCGAGCAAACTCTACCACAAGCCCTCTTACTTAGGGGTCCCCAAAGCCCTTTACTGAACAAGGTCATCCTCCAGGAGAGGAGGGCAGGGCACTTACCTCCAGCATAGTCCCAGACCCTGTGGTTGGTGAGCTGCATGGCATAGGTGTGCTGGGTCTCCTCGAAGTGCTTGTACGCGTGCCGGCTGACGTAGCGCCCGCAGCCGATGTGCCCACAGATCAGACAGATCCAGAGGTTCTGCCAACAGAGGGGAGAGAGCTCTCTACAGAACAGCCCTGCCAAGAGCTGGGGGCAGCAGGGCTCTGAGGAAGGGAGATCTGCCACCCAAGGCTTGCTGATGTCTGTATATCCAGTCACTGCCTCAGAAAGAACAGGGTTGGCTTTTCCTCTTCCTCCGCTGGAGCCTTTGCTCTGCTGGAAGGCTGAGGTTGCTCACTTGAGCCACTTACAAGCTTGCAGGTGCTGGCCATGTTGAGGGATTAGCACAAGCATGGATGGAAGAATGGCCCTGACTGAGGAAGGAGGCACTTCAGCAGGACCACAAAAGCAAGCTCTGAAGAGCACAGACTAGAAGGGACCAAGCTCAGCGCTAGTTTGGCTGCCTGCTGTCACACTCATCTTCCCGTGCATGCTCTCAGCAGCTCATGTGCCAACAGCTCTTTCTAAGAATCAGAATGGGAGGCAAGATCCCTTCCCACTACTGATTCCATCTCAAAAGGAAAACAGCCACACCACTGCCTGGTAAGATCAGGGCCAAAAGCAGCCACAGAATTAACCCCAAAAGCAAGGAGAGCAGCTGTGCAGTCAGATCTACTCTAGATCTCACTCACCATCCACCCACCTACTTACTTCTTGAACTCCACACTCAAAACACTTGTTCTCTTCCACTGGCTCAGGTGTTTGGCAGTATCTGCAGACAGGACACCTGGAGGGCAATAAGCAGCATGATGAGACACAAGGAACTCCATCCTAATATTACAGTAATTAAGAAGAGAGCCAGAGAGCTCAAGGTAAATGCCTGGTGCAGTGGGAGCCTCCCTGTACACAGCTCATGTTCACCCCACTCAGATCTGCCTCCATTCCACACAAGGCTGCTGGGTGACAGAAGAACAACAAAGAACAGTTTTTCCAAAGCCATTTCACAGGCTCAGCTTGATCTGATTCTGCTGCAGTCCAGGTGTAGAGAACATCTGCAACCAAGAGCATCAGCAGGGCTGCCAGCAATGTCAGCCCCTGCCTGTAAGCAGAAAACTCACCACTGAGCTCCAGAAACACTTCCCTGCTTCAGCCACGAACACTGCAAGAAGCACTTGGAGAGATGTGTTACACATCTCTGAACATTGCTCCTCCAGACTGCTGCCAACTGACAGCTTCAGTTCTCCCAGTACCTGCAGGCTTTTCTGCAGCAGCTACATGCTGTTGTGGAAGGAAGCTGGAACTGCACATGGCTGAGGACAGCTGAGGCTCAGAGGGAGGGACTGACACTTTGCAAACAGACCTTCATGCTTAACACAAACCTAAGGAGATGCTTCAATTCCACCCCAACCCACTGGATCCAGTCTCAGCCCTTCCAGGAAGAACACTCCACAGCTGTACCCCAAAAGACTCAGCAGCAGGCAACCCTGCTATCATTTCTTTTGGAATTGTTATCACTGAGCTGCCAGAAAAAGCAGAGGAGCCCAGAGCCCAGAATCACTGAGGTCACAAAAGATCTCCAAGATCATCAAGTCCAACTGTTAACCTAACACTGCCAAGTCACCACTAACCCATGGCCCTCAGCACCACATCTGCATGTCCTTTAAACCCCTCCAGGGATGGTGACTCCACCACTGCCCTGGGCAGCCTGGGCCAGGCCTTGACAACCCTTTTGAGGAAGAAATTGTTCCTCATGTCCAACCTGAATCTCCCCTGGCACAGCTTGAGGCTGTTTCACTTCTTCCTTGGCAGAAGAGCCCAAGCCCCTCCCTGGCTCCAGCCTCCTCTCAGGGAGCTGCAGAGAGTGAGAAGGTCTCCCCTGAGCCTCCTTTCCTCTAGGCTAACCAAGCCCAGTTCCCTCAGCTGCTCCTCACAAGACTCTTAAGACCAGAGCCCAAGCACTAGAAGCTCAGCAGGGGAATGGGGTGACTGAAGGATCCCATTTCCAGGCCTGTTGATGTATTTTTCATGAGCTGCTGGATAAGCTACAGAACTATTCCAGGGAGGAGACACCTGGACTGCAGTCAAGCTTTCTGCACAGACTCAGGCACTCACAGCCTCCACGGCGCCTGAGCAAAGTGGACAAGGGATTTCCTTTCATCCTTCTTCCAGACTCTGGAGCATAAGTTCTGCTGAAATTGTCCATTACCTACTGAAGTGCTCTTCTGGATCTTGTTCCTCCACTGGCTAAGCTCCACTGCTTCAAACTGAAACTGGCTTTGATTTATGGAGTAAAGCAACCCATCGACTTGAGCTCCAAATCTGAGTGATCTCACTGAGGTTCTGTTCCTTTGGCTTACAAATGACATACAGAGAGGTGAAACCTTCCTCATACTCCATCAGAGAATCAGGCAATCAGGGACAGAGGAGAAACCCAGTGAAGATGGGTAGCCTTCTGCTGCAGGATCTTTGCCTGCCTGATGTGCAATAAACCAGCAGCCTCCAGAAGAATGCAAGATATGCACAACTGGTAGAAGGGCTGCCAGTCAGGGCCTCAGACACACCAAAATCCCTATCCACAGGGATATGAAGGATGGCAAGAGCATGAGCAGAAGAGGGTTAGCAGTAGCAAAAAGAAGAGCTGCAGCCAGTAAGTGACCATGGAAGGACAGATGAGGTCCAACCCCCAGCCCTGCCCAGTGCCATCAAGGTTCTCCCTGAGCCAGCAACAGTCTCCCACCACTCAGCCCATGCCCACCTTACATACAGCCTGTCTAGAGCAGCTACTTCTCCTTCCCAAGTGATCTTGCCATCAGTCCTTCCTTCCCTACCTCCCTTCTGTCTCACTTTCCAGTCCTGTTCCCCTGCACAGCTGCTCTTGCCCCACATTCTTCATCCTCTCTCAGCAACTAAGTCTGTCAGTGAGAGTGCAGAGCTCCCAGACCTCCCCAGCTCCAGCCAGACATGCAGATCTGCCCAGAGTGCAGCCTCAGCTATGCTGAGGAAATGAATGACCCAAAAGACACACAAAACTGAGTGAGGCAGAGCTGTGTGTGTGCACCCAGTGCTGTTTACCCCAAGAGTTTTTATCCTACAATGGAGTTAAATAACCAGCATCACTCTCCAGCCCTCCTGCCTTAGCAGGGAAACACTGTTCCATTAGGCAGTGGCAAAGTGCTGGAGTCACCATCCCTGGAGGGGCTCAAAAAACACATAGCTGTGGCTCTTCATGACATGGAAGTGTTGGGTTGATGGTTGGACTTGATCTCTGAGGTCTTTTCCAACCTTAATGGTTCTATGATTACTTTTGGCAGGGAGATTTCTCTCTGGGAGTTCCTTAATGGGGGGGGAAAAAAAAAAAAAAGAGCCTTAGAATCTGCCACAGTTCCTGCCCCCACACTCTGAGCAGCAGAACCAGTCTTGGCAGCCTGGAACCACCACACTCAAACAGGAGGTTAGCTATGGAAATAAAGAGAAGCCTCTTACGTGGTGTCCTCCCAGCGCTGCAGACACTGGCTGTGGAAACTGTGGTTACAGAGTGTGGTAAGGATCCCATTGACAGACTCATCCATCCTCTCCAGGCACACTGTGCACTTGGGGAGCTCTGTCAGGTCCATCACAGGCAGGCTAGCCCCCTTCAAAACAACAAGCAGAGACAAATGGCTCAAGCCCATCCAAGCACTATAAATTAGGTCAAACTTCTCTCCTGTCAGTGCTGACACTGGGGTGCAAACACACCTGGGAGTCTACTCAGGGGTTAGAAGTTTAGCTAATTCAAAACAGAATTAAGTGATCCACTCAGTAGACCATAGACAGGATCCTCATCACAGCAGGGGCTCAGTGTGGCTGCCCCCAGCCCCATTCTGTCTCCTGGATTCAGGAGATCTCCCCCCCATGGCAGGTTTAGATCAGAGATGCCCCCAGGCAAGGCACGAAGCCCATGAAGTCACCAAACAACTTCACCCCAGGAAGACTAGAACTGGGAAACAGGGTTTGGCTTGATGCAGTTAAGCACTCCTTGCCTGTTCAGAGTCTCTGAAGGGCAGGGAAACCAAACCAAAAGCAACTTACATCTTCTGATTTGAAGACTTCAGCCCTCTCCACGTAGACCAGCTGGCAAACATCCTCCTCTATCGAGTTGAACTGCCGACCGTTGCAGGCCATGTAAAAGCTGTCTGCATCAGCCTGCAGACAACAACAGGTAAAGCCAGGGGCAAAGAGGGAAAACTCACAGCTGATACAACCAAGGAAGAGGAGGAGAAACCTGCTGGATCCCCTCATCTCCCTTGCAGCAAGCCCTGAAATACCAGAGGAGGTATTTGAGGCAGCAGGCATTGCACCGTGGCACCGGGCTCGGAGTTACCACCTGAGGGCAAGAAGTGGAGTTCACAGCAGCAAGAGCTCCTCTGAGGGCTGAGCATTCAGCAAGGATAAGAGATGTCCCTTCAGCAGCTGTTTTGCCCTTTGTCAGCAATTTCAGTGCATTTGCAAAGCAAATTTGGCCTCTGCAGAGAAAGTAATGTTGCAGGACACTGGTACCTGGGTGAGGGAAATTTCCCTGAGGGAAAGGATCCATTCCAGGGGCAACAGCTCAGGAGTGCTCTGAACTCTGCCCCACTGGCAAAGAGGCAGAACCAACCCAAAACTTGTTGAATACATCATCCATTCTCACTCAGTAACCTGCACAAACCTCTCCTCTCACCAATGATCACACCAGATTGAGGCAAGAATGCCAAGATCCCATATTCCTGCTTGCAGACCCAGCCCTTAGGGGTCACTGGGCAACAGAGCTTCAGGGAATTTCCTAAGGAACAGGGATTCAGGGTGAATTGAGTCTAAGGTTCCAGATTTGCTGCAAGGCTGGTTAGCACTAGGGATTTGCCTGTTTAATTTGATAGAGCAATACATAAAGTGTGTCTTTGCAACTACTGCAAGCAGCACAAAACACAAACTTCCTCCTGAAAGGAGTTTGGAGTGAGGTTGGACTGGAGCATCTCTGGCAGGGGGAAAGGTTGAGAGCCCTGGGGCTGCTCAGCCTGGAGAAGAGCAGACCCACAGGGGAGCTGCTCAATGCTGAGAAGAGCTCAAGGCTGGGGGCAAGAGGCTGGGGCCAGACTCTGCTCAGTGGTGCCCAGGGACAGCCCAAGGGGCACTGGGCACCAACTGGAACCCAGGAGGTTCCAGCTGAGCAGGAGGAGAAACTTGTTTGTTGTGAGGGTGTTGGAGCCCTGGCCCAGGCTTTGCAGTGAGGCTGTGGAGTCTCCTTGTGTGGAGAGATTCCCAAGGCAGCTGGAGGTGACCCTGGGCAAGCTGCTGTGGGTGCCCCTGCTGAGCAGGGGGGTTGGACTGACTGATCCCCAGAGGTCCCTTCCAGCCCCCACCCTGCTGGGATTCTGTGTGGAACTAATCCCAGCCAGCAGCCCCAGGAAAGCTCTGGGCAATAGGACAGGACTGTTTCTCCAAGGGTCAAGTGCAACCTTGGCCAACAGCTAGCTAGTGAAGCCAGCCACTTCTCCTAAACAGCAGCTGTGTGTGACAGCACAGCCCCTTCTCCAGCAAAGGAACTCCCAGCTCTTACCTGGGAGCTAAACTTTATCAGCACCATGTACTGGTTTGGAGTGGAGTCTCTGATGATCTTCATGTGCTCAATCACTTCATAGAAGGAAGCCACAAACTTCATCAGGTCATGGCTGGTCATGGTAGCAGGGACAGTGAGGATACAGAGCATGGCACTGCGCCTCACATCTTCCTTCAGGGAGGTCATCTTACTGACAAGGCAACAGGGACACCAAGACATCTCCTCTCAGAGAGGGCAAAGGCAGAGCTGGACACATCAGACATCCAACACTTCCTACAGTAACTTTGCTGTCACTCTTAACCCTCTCTTGCACATTTCTAAACACTAGGAGAAGCAGGAGGTTGTGGCAAGGCCCAGAGTAGCCACAGGAAACTACTGAGCAGCTCCAACAGACAGTGGGTTTGTCAGGGATGATTTGACAGCTGTTCTTCTCTAACAACAGCTGAAGCTGGCAAGTCCCAGATGCTCACAACTCCTCCCAGAACAAGCCAGCAGTGTTTGTTACTCTTCCAAATACCCATTTTGTGTTCCCTGACAGCTTTCAGGAAGATCTAACATGGAATTTTTCATGCAATTCTAGAGGAACAGCATGGAATTGTAACTTGTGAAACAGGAGATGAAACTCCTGCCTCTGGCAGCTCCTCAGGCCTGGTGCCAGGATCCCAGAGATCACCATTTAATTGTGGGATCCCTTAAGAAGCTGGTTTCAAACACCATCTTTTAGGAGCCTGCACTTGTCTTCCTCTGTTACAACCCTGGGGACAAACCCTATCACCCAGGCCAGTCTCAAGCTCTGCCATCAACACAAGGACCTACCTGCCCTCCTGAGTGTGAGTCACCCTTCCTGTCTGTCCCAGCTCAGGAGCCACAGCCCTGGGGTGACAGACTCACCCTTCTGGGTGGCAGCATGATTCTACAGCACTGATCCCACTAGAGCTCCAATTAGAGAAGCATCCTTACTTTGTTTTGTAGAGATGCATAATGCCATGAACAATTTCAACTGAGGGGTTCCCACTGAAGAAGGAGATCTGGTCAGGGAGCTGTTTGGAAGGTGAGTCTGGAGCAGCTTCATGCTCTTTGTTTTGATTGTCATGTTTATTTTTGTCCTCAGCAGATGCAGCCTCTGAAGATTTTCTTTCTTCCCCAGCATCTTTTGTTTCATCTTCTACAAATGAGAAGTCACCACATCACTACATCAGAAGAGGCTGCTGTTCCCCAAGCACAGCCTGCATGTCCTCAACAGCACCCCAAGAAGTCAAATGACAACCCCAGAAAGCAGCAGAATGAGACACCTCTCACCTTTCCTGTTCCAGAGGAAACTCTGGAGCTGCCAGACACCTGGTATGAGACTCTGGTGCTGTGGATCAAGTTAGGTGAGTTTTGTACCTGGTGAAATCCCAATAAGCACCAGCATCAACACAAAGCAACTGGGAGAGGTTTGCTGAGCAGGGGTGAGGTGCAGGCTGCTCCTCCCACACTGCTCTGAGAGCAGCTTGGAAAACTTAAGTGTTTCCATCTTTCAACATCCTCCCTGTCAGGGAACTGAAATGTCTGAATGGTCTCTCTGCTGTGGACTAGCAGGGCTGGCAAGCAAAACACTGAGCAACCCAAAGAAATTCACTCTTTGTGGAGTGGGAAATGTTTGCCAACAATAATCTGCTCTTCTCTCCAGACCCCAATGCACACTCTAACCTCAAGGACTGGGTGCAGCTTTAGGCACCACAATGTAAGAAGGATATTAAGCTGTTGGAGAGCATCCAGAGGAGGTCACAAAGGTGGTGAAAGGTCTTAGAGGGGAAGCCCTGTGAGAAATGACTGAGGTCACTTGGTTTGTTCAGCCTGGAGGAGACTGAGGGGAGACCTCCCCATGCTTTACAGCTTTCTCATAATGAAAAGTGGAGGGGCAGGAGCTGATCTCTTCTCTCTGGTGACCACCAACAGGACTTGAGGGAACAGCATGAAGCTGTGCCAGGGCAGGGTTAGGTTGGAGATTAGGAAGAGGTTCTTCACCCAGGGGGTGGTGGAGCACTGGCACAGGCTCCCCAGGGATGCAGTCATGGCACCAAGCCTGACAGAACTCCCAAAGCATCTGGCCAATGCTCTTAGACACATAGGGTGACTTTTGGGGCTGTCCTGTGCATAGACAGGTGTTGGACTCCATGATCCTTGTAGGTCCCTTCCAACTCAGGACGTTCTATGGTTCCTTAACTTCTCTATTTGTTTTCCAAACTGTGCAACCGACTGAGGATCCCCAGACCCAGCAGCACCTCCACCATCCCCACACTGACAAGACAGTTGCCAGCAGTGGGACCAGCGCTTGGGCAGCACTGTGTGCCCCTTCCTCAATAAGGGGCTGCCGCACAAGCAGGGTGGGCGACCCGGAAAAGAGCTTTAGCCGCCCCAGGGCCGGTACCTGGCCGTGGCTGGATAGTCTCGATGATCACGTCGGTCATCTCCCTGCGGCCGAGGTGCTGGTGGAGAATGGCTGCTCTCTCCCCAGGATCTTTCCCCTCTAAACAGGCCGGCACAGCAGGGGGGGCCGCCCCGGTGTTCTCGGCAGCCATCTCCGGACCTGCGCAGGACGAAAAGGATGCGCTGGGACAAGGGAGTTGGAGCGAAGCTCCGGTACCGGGACCCACCGGCAACACCGCGATGGCGCCCCCGACTCCCTCCCCAGGCGCCTGCAAGCCGCGGACAAGGCACAGCTCCCTCCGCCGCCACGGCGACCGAGGCTAACCCACAACCGGCCACAGTCCCCCGAGGGGAAGGAACGGGACCGGCCGAGAGACTCACCAGCTGCGCTGTAAGCGAAGCCCACGGGCAGCGGCGAGTGCTCGGCCAGCTCCAGCCGGATCACCACCAGGGACACGCTCATGAGCCCAGGCACCACAGGCTGCCGCCGCCGCCACCACCACCACCGCGCTCCGAGGAGGCCAAGGGAGCTGAGGCACCGCTTCCGCCTCCCGTACCTTTCCCCTCTGACCCCGCCGGGGTCACGCCGGGGACGCGCTGACGTAAAGAAGCGCTGACAGGGACGCGACGGCGGCGGCAGCGGCGGCGCAGTGGGACGGCGCGGGGGGCTCCGAGCAGCCCCGGGCTGGCTCTCGCGAGACTTCCAGGTGTGTTCTCGCGAGAGCTGGGGGGCGAGGGGAAGCTTGGCTTCTTCCGGGTAAGGCCTGGCCTGGCCTGGGCCTAGTGAGGCCGAGGCACGGAGGGGCCCTGGGAATCTCTTGCTCAGCATGGAGCAGCTCCCCTGTGGGCTGCTCTTCTCCAACCCCAGGGCTCTCAGCCTTTCCTCCTGCCAGAGCTGCTCCAGTGCCTTCAGCATCTTCCTAGCCTCTGCTGGACTCTCTCCAGCAGTTCCTTGTCTCTCTGGAACTGGGAAGCCCAGAGCTGGCCCCAGGACTCCAGATGTGGCCTCAGCAGGTCAGAGTAGAGGAGGACAAGAACTTCCCTGGACCTCCTCCTGGTCACACTTTTCTTAATGCACCTGAGCAGGGCTGCAGCAGAGCTACAGGCCTTGCTACCACGGCAACAGAAGCTGGAGGGCCCCATCCTCTTAGGCTGAAGTATCCCCCCAAAAAAAACCCAAAACTAAAAGATAAACCCCTCTGTCTTCCTTTCCCCTTGCCCCCACCATGCAGGTACCTTGTAGCTCAGGGCTGTGCCAGGCACTGGTATAGTTCACAGATAAATAAAAGAAGCTAAGAGATAACCCAGCCCTGGAAATAAGGACTTTACTTCATGGCATAGAGCTCTCCATGAAGGACAAAATAAACTCTTGGATAATCAAGATAACCATAGCCACCCTAAAATGTCTTTGAAACTCTCCCAGCATCATCTGGCATCACAGATAAGTAACTCCTGCAAGACTGACTCCATGGACATCTGGATCAAGAGACCAACCAGAAGAACATTGCACAAATAGAGCTGCTTTGGAAAGTTTTGCTGTGATTACTAATCAGCAGTGTGTGTGTGTTAGTGATCAGTCAAGTTGTGTCATAGCAGAGCATTGGAAGGGTAGAAGGACCCTGGGTACAACCACACTTGGGATGCCCTGTTTTGGCTGGGACACTTCATGCACATCACTCAATATTTACCCCTTTACTTCTATCCTTTGTGTCTTAGTTGGCCCAGGCCAGGTGTGAATTTTCCACAGCATGTACCTGAGGAGCATTGCCCACACCTCTTACCTGCTGTGTGCTGGGAGCTGGCAGCACTGGCAGGGGTTAATCCATCGAAAGTGCTCTGGGTGGTGTCCTTACAAAGCTGTGATCTTCCAAGCCAGTGGAGTGCTCCTCCCATCCCCCTACAAGGCAGCTGCAGGTGTGTGTTCTCAGTTTTCATTTGCTCCTCTTCTTTCTATGCCTTGGGGGGGAAAAGAAATGGCAGCTGTTCTTGGGAGCTGCCTCTGGTCCTGCTGAGATGTTCAAGGGCTTGCCATGGCTGTGATGGTACCTTTGTGCCATCAGGGGTTCTAGAACTGGCAACAATGGGAACAGCTCCAGGGCAAAGCCTGAAACTATCTGGGATGAAACTGTCCTCTGTGTGTATATATACATATACATGGCTGTATGTCTGTCCTGTATCACACAATCACAGAACCATTTAGGTTGGAAGAGACTTCTAAGATCATCAAGTCCAACTGTTCCCCAGCACTGCCAGGTCACCACTAACCCATGGCCCTCAGCACCACATCTCCAGGGCTTTTCAACCCCCCCCAGGGATGGTGATTCCATCACTGCCCTGGGCAGCCTGGGCCAGGCCTTGACAACCCTTTTGGGGGAAGACATTTTTCCTAATGTCCAAACTAAACCTCCCCTGGCCCCTGTCACCAGCTGATGCCAGCCAACATGATTACAGCCCTTTAGCACACTTCAACTCCATGTTTCCACCCCAAAGGTACCACACTGAGATAGAGGTGAGGTGCTTCAGCTGGGGGAATGCCCAAACTTCTTCCTCTGGGTCTGGGTAAATTCCCCTAGTCCAGCATGTTAGTTCCCATGAGTGCTGCTAGATGTACCAGATCTCAGAGGGGTTTCAAGCTGATTTCCCAGTTCTGATGATGCCATTCATGCTCTTTCCTGGCTTTCTTCCTTTTCTCTGTATAGCCTGGGAGGCCCAGAACTGTGTTCCAGCAGGCAGCATCCAGCAGGCTCTGCTCTCTGGAGGGGGAAATCATCTCTCTCTGAAATACTCAAGAGGAGAGCTGACAGCTGTGGAGTTTCTGCAGGAATTGGGACAAGAATGCTTTGAGATTGTAAGCCAGCTCTCCCCTCCTCTCTTTGTGCTTCCTGACTGCAGGGAAAAGGGATCCTGCAATGTGCTGGTTCAGTGAGGAAAGAGGAGCTTTGAAAAGAAACCCTTTGCTGGAAGGGACTAGATTTACCCTCTAGGAAGCCTTGCTGCCTGAGCAGGGCAGGCTGCTCACTGCCATCATCACTCTGGTACCCATGCAGGGTGGGCAGTTGAAGTTTCCTTCACCTCCATGAGTCTCTTCCTGCATATCCCACAACTTTCTTTCTTTCTTTATTTCAAGAGCACTTCTAGTAGCAGCTAAGATGAGAAGTCAGAGAGCCAGAGGCCAGCTGAGAGGCTTCTGCTGCTAGTTTGTACATGGACACACTCCATGGATGGAGACCATGGTCTCCAGGGAGGGATCAGGAGAAGCTCCTCCACCACAGCTCCAGGAGCATGGTGCAACAATCCTCTTCTGAATAAAATCTTTTGGAGACAGCTCAGTCTAAACCACAGATTCCTTTCCTGCCAGTAAAGCAGTATTTCTCTCTAACCTGCCTGGACTCCATGCATTTCCCTTTCCCCAGATCATCTCCTCATCTCTGCTGCTGCTCCTGTAGAATTAGTCATGGCAGAACACTTGTTTATTTGGTCTAAGCAGTTTAGCTGAGAGATTCACTGCCTGCTTTCTGCTGCCAGAAGAAGTAGAACAGCAAGATAAAGATGATCAGGCAACCTGCCTACCCAACCATTCTTATTTTCAGCCCTGCTTAAAAACCATTTATGGCTAATTATCATTCTGGGGGGGGGTGTTTCTCTGGTTTCTCAGGCAAATGTCTGTGTTCCAGTCAACTCTTTTCTCTTGGACTTAATCAGAAGTGAGGTGAGGAAACAGCTCCCCATGATGGCAGAAGCAGCACAGTGTATCCGTGCTGAAGGCCTTAAGACAGCTCTGCTAAGCAACAGCTCCTGCCTGCTGAAAGGAGAGAGCTTGCTGCCCCTGGACCAAAAGCACTTTGATGTGGTAAGCCTGGAGGGATTCCAAAATGCATTTCTGTCCCTAGGTCTATAGGAAACAGCAAGGTACCAGGGGAAGGGCAACTAGCAGCACCTCTTAGTAGGCAGCAATGCAGCAGTTTGTGATGTAGTGACTGGGCCTTGGAGAGAGCCTGAGTGAGAGGCAGGTGCTTGTGCCTTTGAAAGCTCCTTGCAAAATGCCCATGTAACCCCAAGGATCCATGTAACAGGCATGGGTAGCAATGCTGATAAAGGATTTAGAAGGTGGAGCACTACACAGCAGGTAAATGTTATTACCCAGGGTCTCAGCCTGCTTTAGGTTTAGTCCTTGCTCTTCTCAAGCTTGTTTCATCCCAAGAGTTGCAAAGCATCCCCTATGCTGACAGAAATTGCCTCTCCCCTGTCTGATCAGCCTGAGCTGAGCAGTAGGCAGAGATCCCTCTCCCAGCAGGCTTCAAGATGAAGCAGAAGATGAGCAGGAACCTGGAGGCTGGATTGAGTGGCTT
This sequence comes from Galbula dea, assembly GCA_013399015.1. NCBI lineage: Eukaryota > Metazoa > Chordata > Aves > Piciformes > Galbulidae > Galbula > Galbula dea. The sequence continues at coordinate 314,307 of VWZX01009108.1, read as the reverse complement.
CCCTTTAACAGGCAGCTAAGAAACCTTGCCTCAGCCTGACAGAAAATGGGCTTTTCTTTCTGTGCCTCAACTCACACCTTTGAATTTCAGGAGTTTCTTCAAGTTTGGTTTGTAGCCTTGATTAAGACAAGAAAATAGGCAGAGGGGAGTTGCACTGATACACTGAAAACCTGGGGCTGTTGAGAATCATCAACACAACACCATTATTGACTCAACCTGCTGGGTGTTGCACTCATGACATTGATGCCTCAGAAGCTCTCTGAGTGGAGTGCTGCTCTCTTGTGCTGCTCTGTGCTACCTTTCATCCCAGGCTGTTCCAAAGCACTTTAATAACCATGACCTATTCACTGGCATCACTCATGCAGTGTGGCTCTTCTGTAACAGCAGGCAGCAGCACTGCACAGTAATTAGTGGGGGGAAAGAAATTAATTGAATGTGGGTTTCCATCAGCATTGGCTTTTGTATCAACCTAAGAGGTTCATTTCTATTCCTAGAGAGTCTGGCAGTGCAGAGGGGGAAATAGTGCTGGAATACTTTATAGCTGGGAGGGCATTGTCAGTGTTCAGAGACTGACTCAGGATTTTGCTGATCCAAATTCACACAATCCCTGAATCCCAGTATAGCAGGTTGGAAGGGACCTCTGGAGATCTAGTCCAACCCCCCTGCTCCAGCAGGGGCACCCACAGCAGCTTGCCCAGGGTCACCTCCAGCTGCCTTGGCAATCTCTCCACACAAGGAGACTCCACAACCTCTCTGGGCAGCCTGGGCCAGGGCTCCAACACCCTCACAACAAACCAATTTCTCCTCCTGGGTTCCAGTTTGTGCCCAGTGCCCCTTGGGCTGTCCCTGGGCATCACTGAGCACAGTCTGGCCCCAGCCTCTTGCCCCCAGCCTTCAGCTCTTGCTGAGCATTGAGCAGCTCCCCTCTGGGGCTGCTCTTCTCCAGGCTAAGCAGCCCCAGGGCTCTCAGCCTTTCCTCCTGCCAGAGCTGCTCCAGGTCCCTCAGCATCTCCCTAGCCTCTGCTGGGCTCTCTCCAGCAGTTCCTTGTCTCTCTGGAACTGGGGAGCCCAGAACTGGAGCCAGGACTGCAGATGCAGCCTCACCAGGGCAGTGTGAATTTGGACAGATGTTTATGGTCAGCATCTCTGCTGCTGCAGAGGTTGCTTTGGCTTGGTTGGGAGGTGTGATGGTCAGGACACCACTATTCCAGCTCAGATGGAAGGTGATGCACTCCTAACCTTTCTTGAACAGCACTGACCAGTTGGTTCAGCATAGTCTGCTCTCCCACATCATGACATCTCACTGGATATCTCCCATCTGAGGTCTGGCTGATCCTCTTGAGCTTCATTTGAGCTGAGAGCACCAGAGCCAAGGCAGTTGGCACCCACACAGTCACTTGCATCCCATCCTATCCAGTTCTTTCAGGCCTCCATTACCCATGTCCTTTATTTCACAGATTAATCAGCCTGTCAGTCTCTTTCCCACCCTCCCATCCTCCATTTCCAGCACAGCACAGATGTTTGTAGCCACAGTAGGCTCATGCATAATCCATTTGTTGTTTCTGTAGCTGATTGAATCTCATCAGGAAGGGATGCACCAGCCAGATCCTCCTATCTACAAGCTGTGCTTGGAGCACTTGGGTGTTCAGCCCCAGGAGTCCATCTTCCTTGACAGCAGCAGCCAAAACCTAAAAGCAGCAGCCCAGCTTGGCATGAAAACAATGAAGGTACAAAGCAATGCAACCAGGAGAGGCTTTGGGCATGGGGTTTGTGTCTTGGCTTGAATGGCTCAGGGTTTTCACATGGCTGTGGCAGACTCCTGTTGCCAAGCCTTGTGTTTCAGCCTGTCCTTACTCCTGCAGCATGTGGTGGGGTTAAAGGGGAGGATTCCTGGCAAGGGCTGGCCTGGCTCTAAACCCTACAGCCAGGGGAACCTCAGAGGAGTCAGTTCTCCTTTATGGACCTTGGTTCCCTGGTGGAGAGGCAGCTCTAACCATGTGGTTGAGAGAAGCACATCCACTTGGTCCATTTCTAGAAGCTCTGAAGCTCTGAGTCTGCAGCTAGGGACTGGCTGGTTAACCCCCAGGTTTGGAGATGGTGAGGATGGGGCTTTTGCCTCCTGGAGGGAACCTCTGGGGGAAGGATAAGTGTGGGACCAGTGGGAAAAGAGAATTCTGCTCCCAGGGCCCAGACACAGGGAGTTCCAGCTGCCAGCCCAGCCCAAGCTCACAGTGCCTGTGCCACCACACCAGTTCCATCTCCAGGACAGAGGCCAAGGCAGGAGGTTCAGCAGGTGTTGGTAACAGTGCTCCATGCTGGCAGGGGCTGCCTCATGAGCTCCTGTGTGGATCAGTGCCACTGGACTCAGAGAAATGCATCACAAGTGTGCAGAGCTCTTTCTTTCCCAGGCAATTTGATCTTCTGTCTCCCACTGTTCCTCTCTCTCCTGCCTCCAGGTTGATGATCCAGAAGTAGCTCTCAAAGAGCTGGAAACCTGCCTGGGTTTTCCTTTGCAAGGGTTTGTTCCAAACACTTGTGCAGTGAAACCAAGCATGGCAATCCCAAGAGATCACCTGCAAAAGTACCTTGAGAATGTTTTTGATGAGCACACAGCAGGTATCACAGCACTGTTTGCCCTTCAGCCTGAAAGGTTACATGTTCTGGAGCCCTTGGCTCTTTCCATTATACAGAGATGGATTGAAAAGTAACAGTCATGGAAGGCTCCCCACCTCCAGGCAAACAGTGCAGCCATTCAGGCTCCACTGACCCATCACTGCTCCCCAGAAGTGGGAAATCACATTTTAGGGCTTCCTGAATTGGGAAGGGTTGAACACAAGTGGCCCAAGAGTTGCCAGGAGTATCCCTGGCCTGTGAGCCATCTCTGGGCTGTTGCCATGCTCCTCAGGGAGCTGGGACACACTTGCTGGGTGCTGCAGGGGAGATCTTAGCCCCAGGTACAGGAAGGAGCAGGAAAAGCTGAAGGAGTGTTGAGGAATAATCCCAGGTGATGCTTCTGGCTGCTGACCTCCTGCTCTCCCCTCCTCAGGCCCACTCATGTTAAGACAGTTTGGCCATGGACAACCTGCCCAAACTTACTCTGTCAGGTTTGGAGATCACTTGCTGGTGCTGAAGAAGGAGCCCTCTGACCAGCTGTGTCCCTCAGGCTCTGCTGTCACAGGGGAGTACAGGTGAGGAGGCAGCTGTGTTCCTCATCCCAGCTCACCAGGGAGGGCTCTTGGAGGAGATCCCAAACAACCCCACCCTAGGGACAGTGCTTTATTCCAGCCTTGCCTTTTCTCTCCCACATCACAGTTCACACAGCTGCCTCCCAGGTTCTCCTGCCCTAAATTTTGCCCAGCTCCATATCTTGGTCTGTGATCTGTCTGCTACAGCAGGTGTGAGCAGTCCTGGACTGAGTGAGACAAGGCTGTGTCACCACCCTGCAGCTGGGACCATGTCCCTGTGAGAAGCACCCTCCCCACTCCTGCACTGTGATCCTTCCAACCCATGGAGCACAGCTCCAGCTCTCCCAGGGCATGTTAGAGAGTCACAGAATTGTTTGGGTTGGAAGGGACCTTTCAGATCACCAACTCCAACCCTTACCCAGCACTGCCAGGGCATCACTAACCCATGTCCCTCAGCACCACAGCTCCAGGGCTTTGCAACCCCTCCAGGGATGGGGACTCTGCCCTAGGCAGCCTGGGCCAGGGCTTGACAGTCCTTTTGAAGAATAAACTGTTCCTAATGCCCAACCTAAACCTCCCCTGGCCCAATTTAAGGCTGTTTCCTCTCAGCCTGTTCCTTTTACCTGGGCTCAGCACCACAGCTCCACCTGACTCCAACCTCCACCTGACTCCAACCTCTACCTCACTCCAACCTCCACCTCACTCCAACCTCCTTTCAAGGACCTGTAGAGAACAAGAAGGTCTCCCCTGAGCCTCCTTTCCCCAGACTAACCAACCAACCCCAGTTCCTTCAGCTGCTCTTCACAAGACTTGTTCTTGGGAGACCCAGGATCTCAGAGTCATGGGTGGGAGAGAGGTTACAGCACAACACTGCTCACTGGGCAGTGAGGAGCCTTGCTAAGGGCTAGCCCCATGCTGGGGAGGCAAGGGGAGGGGTCATGCTGCAGCCCAGTTTGCTGTGCCAGAGCTCTCTGCCTCAGCAGCAGAGCTGCAGGCCATTGGCTGGGGGGCTGCTGGGATCTCCCCTGGCTTTTCCAGAGTGTGTTAGTCTCAGGGCTCTGGGCCACTCAAAGGTTTTGCTGTGCTTCTTTCCCTTACCCCCAACCATGTTATCTGAATGTGTTTAAAAGTGAGCCCAGGACTCTCTGTAACACTGGGTGTCTGCCTAGCAGCAGGGCAGTTCTAGGATTGATTCCTTAGTGCCTCTCTGTGCTGACCTGGCTCTCTCACTCACCCTGGCAGGGTACTGAAGGCACTCTCTGAGGCTGGTGTTCCTGTTCCTACTCTACTTGCTCTCTGTGAGGACAGAAGGTAATCTTGTCCCTCAGCTTTCACTCTGTGCTTGACAGCTGCAGCCAGATTCCCTCAGAGATGAGGAGAAGAGAAAAGAAGGAGCCAGACCTCACTGAGTGCCTTGGTCTGGTTAGAGTTTGCCCAGTCTTGGGCTAGAGAAGCCTCCAGAAGCTCAAAGGGCAGTAACACTTGGTTTAGATGTGCCTTACTTTAGCAGTTAATGAAAACCCTGTCTTCCTTTGTAAAGCAGCTACAAAAGCATGTTGCAGGGCTCCCTGCTGCCTCAGGGTGCTCAGGTTTCCAAGCAGGAGGTGATTTTTCTAACTGCCAGACCTCAGACTTGCCTCAAGATCTACAGCCATAACAGCAGCAAGCCTGTGACCAGGACACCCTGTGTAGGCTGCAGGGAACACAGCCATGCTCTGGTCTCTGCACTGCAGTTAAATCTGTGTCCACCCTTGGTGCTGTTTGTGTGCAGACAGCCCAGCTCCAAAGCCTGCTGCAGGGGAGGCAGGGAGATGCTTTGGGCTGAAGCCAGGCCCCAAGCTCAGCTTCCTGGGGCTGGAGGGACCAGGCCTGCTCATGTTACAGCCATGTGCCACCAGCTGGCAGCTCGGGTTGGGTTTGAGCCCAGGCCACAGCTGGGGGAGTGCTGTTGAGGCTGCTTTTCACCTTGCCATGCAGGTGAAGCCTGGGGTCATGGTCTGAGATCTGAGGGCTGGTAGGTAGCAGGATTAACCTGAGACCTTCTGCTTCCCCCTTGCTTCCCCAGCACCCTTGGCACACCTTTCTACCTGATGGAGCACTGTGCTGGCCATGTCTACACTGATGGCTCCCTGCCTGCACTGCAGCCTAGCCAGAGAAGAGCTGTTTATGCTGCCATGGCTCAAGTCCTCTCCAAGATCCACAGTGTAGACCTCAGAGCTGCCAAGCTGGAGGACCTTGGGGAGCATGGTGAGAGAAGGCTATGGACAGAAGGAATGGCCTCAAATTGTGCCAGGGGAGGGATACTGGATACTTAGATACTCCAGGGCTCTCTTTCCTTCTAGTAGTCCCAAGAGCTTCCTGCCATGAGCAAGAGCTGCACTGTAGGTGCAGGAGGAACTTTTTCCTGCCATCTCTGACCAAACTCCCTCATCTCTTCTAGTCTCTAGAAGTTCCATTTTTGTCCAGAATCTGCTTATTTCCAGCAGAAAAATCCAGTGCCCAGCTAAGAATGCACCAGCCCCCTGGAAATCACCACTCTGGGAGCTTGTCTCAGGGTGCTGGGCTGCAATCTGCTTGGCTGTTTTGTCTGTGGGCACCTTTCAGGCATCTCTTTTGAAGCCTCTTGGTGCCAACCCTTTCCCTGAGAGCCTTCATTCCTCTGTCACAGGTAATTACCTTCAGCAGCAAGTTGAGACCTGGACAAAGCAGTATAGAGCTGTGGAGACTCAGGTTATCCCAGCCATGGAGAGACTCATCCAGTGGCTGCCTCTGCATGTGCCTGAGTCTCAGAGGACAACAGTGGTGCATGGGGATTTCAGGTACTGCTTGGCTGACAGCACTGCCCTGGAGCACCCTCCCCCTAGGCAGCAGAGAAGGAGAGAGGGTGTAAAACACTGTGGAAACCCCCAAATGGTGCTGAGCTGGGCTGGCACAGCAGCTTCAGAGCAATCCAAAAGCTGGGCTCTGGGTCAAGTTGAGCATCCCCCACGTGCTGAGGTTTAGAGGAACACAAGCCCTTCACATCTCTCATGGGAAATATATCCCAAGGGCTCTGCCTGCTGCTGCCTTGCAGCCAGGGCTCTCATATTTTCCCCAGGGTTTCTCTGCCTCTGGATTTGTGGCAGCTTCAAGCAGTGGCCATGTGAGAGCAGGGAAACTGAGGGCAGGAGCTGACAGTCTGGACTCCTGAGATCCCAGTCTCCTGATAGCCAATTCCAGCCTTGCTGCCTTCTTGGTTCCTTTGCCCAGCCACTGCAGACACTGTGTCTGACACTGGGGGATCATCAGCTCCTTCTCCAGCACTCAAAACTCAGTCTTGTTGCACCTTGCCAGTGATGTTTGGTGCTTGAAGACTTTGGGTGGCTGATGAGATGCTGCAGGATGTATGGCAAAACCTGCCAGCGTTACAGGGGGAGTCATGCAGGAGCCTGCTGGCTGGGAGCAGAGGAGAGGGATGCTCAAGAGCTGCTGCTGAGCTCTCAGAGCCTGGCCGCCAGGGCTGGGAGGCTGCAGCTAGGGATGTGTCAATTCTGGGCCGAGGCTCCTCCTCCCTGCAAGGCTCAGCGCGCACGGTTGCAGTGTGATTGGAGGTGGGGAGCTCTCTGCACCCTGGCTGCCCTCTCTGCTTCCTCCTCGGTAGGCTGCTGCCCTCTCCTGGGGCTCAGGCTGCTGAAGGCTGTGCCGTGCCTAACCTACAGCACGACAGGGCAGGGTCTGGAGCTTTTCTGTGCCTTTGAACTGCCCAGGAGATGCCCCTGGGCAGTGACTTGCCTGCTTCTCTTTTCCTCTAGCCTGTCCTGTAACATCTGTTCGTGATCTGAGACCCTGAAACACTTGGTTTCGTTCTTCAAAGCACACTTCAGTTCATCATTAACCAGAGTTCACTAGGGAGGAATCTCAAGTCTGCTCTGACCTCTGCTTGCAGAAATGGAGGTTTCACTTGTGCAGCCTCCCAAAGGACTCAGCCATGTCTGAGGAGAGTGAAGAGCCCTGGAAAACACCTCCTGCTGCTGAGCACTGGGACTTTTTCTTCCCTTTCTTGAGACTTTTCTGATCTCTGATACAGGATGGACAACCTGCTCTTTCACCCAGACAGGCCAGAAGTCCTTGCTGTCTTTGGCTGGAAGCTTGCAACTCTAGGAGACCCCATCTCTGATTTGGCAACTAACTGCATGGCCTTCTTCCTGCCACCTCACTTCAGTGCACTGAGAGGTACAGAGAGGAGCAAAGTCATGGCTGACAGAGAGAAAGAGAGAGCAACCAGAGGTCAGAAACAGCTTAGCTCCTGCCCAGAGAGCTCAGCTGGCAGTTGGGCTCCTTACAGCTGGAAAGGGCTATGATTCCCATCCCATATTCCTTGCTCTGCCCTTTCTCCCCTCCCTGAAGAACTCTCCATCCCTCCAGGGTGGAAACATCTCTCTGGATGTGCAGGAATCACTGTGTCATGCTTGTCCCACCCCCAGTTTGTCCTCTTATCTGCCACCCATGTGGCAGATACTCTGCCATGTGCTCCCTGTCCTGCCTGCTGCTACCACCCTGTTCCTGAACCTTTGTTAGCAGTCATATCAGGGATGGCCCCAGAGGGCAGAGTCCTGCTTCACAGCTTGAAAAAATGCCATTTCAAAATGAGTTTGGATTTATTTCTTTGGGGTTTTTGGCCTTCTCCCTTCAGCTGTGAAACTGGGAACCTGTTTTTGGGTGGGAAAGCTGTGAAGCAGGCCAACCTGGAGGGGGTTTGCCCACAAAGACACACAAAAAAGGAAGATAACAGGGTTAAACTGAGAGGAAAGTGATTCCATTGTTTAGGAGGAAGATCCATCAGTCACTGCTGTCACAATCTCCCCCTAGTGAAGAAAACTGCCCCACAGGCATCTCACCTATGTGCCTGGTTGTGTACACAAACAGCATGGCAGTGCTGCAGGTGTTGGAGGGGTGCAGGTGTCAGGCTCAGGGCATCCCTAGGAAGATCTGAGCTCCTCACTGTCTGCTGACTCACTCTTGCATCTTCCAGGCTTGAGGAAGTGTGATTTGGGGTGTCTGGGAGTCCCCACAGCAGAGGAGTATTCCCAGATGTACTGCAGCCACATGGGAAGGGAGCTCCCTGAGAGCTGGAACTTCTACATGACCTTGGCCTTTTTCAGACTGGCTGCAATGCTGCAGGGGCTCCACAAGCACTCTCTGGCAGGTGAGGAACCCAACCACACCAGCCCTGCTCTGCACAGGTCTCCAGCCAGAGCACAGCATGGGGAAAAGCTCTCACACTAAACCAGAGGAGGTCAGATCAGCAGCATGTGCTGCTGGATTCAGACACTTCTGGCTGGAAATCCTGAAAGCTCCCAAATTCCAGGTGCTACAGCAAAGTGGGACCTGGCTGGCAGCCTTGTGCTTTCAGCACAGAGCTCCTGAGGGAGAGAAGGCATCAAGATGAGAGATCTTGTTTCACCCTGGAGATGAGTGACCTGGGAGTGATTGTGTAGCCAGTTATTGCTGCATGTAGCCAAGAGGGATGGGAAGAGAGTGTCCTGCAAAGCCCAGAGTTCCCTCCCTGCTCCAGCAGAGGCTCTGGAGGGTGTGAGGCTGCTGTAACCTCTCAGGAAGGCTCTAATGGGTGGCCAGGTTGTGTCCTGCAAGCAGGAGAAAGGCCCAAAGAGGAGCACACACATGGCACTTCCCCAGTGGCTGCTTTTCTGGTGGCTGCCAAGTCTGGTCTGTTCCTGTTTGCTGTTTGTGCTGATAGGAGGTGGCTGTGTGATCGTTTTTCTCTCCTGGGAGAGCCAAGCAGAGGTCAGAGTTTAGAGCTCAGAGCCATGTCCTACAGGTGGAGCTCTCAGACCTTCAAACTAAGCACCACCTTCGAGAAGCAGGCAGCAGGGAAGTGGTGTGAGCTCTCTCTGGTCTTTATCTGCACAGCTCAGGTCTGGCTTGAGAGTGTTTATCAGAGAAAAACAAGTTGTTATTATTGTGTTCCTTAGAGAGGAGTCTCCTGGAGTCCTGCCGGGCTGGCCCAGACAAGGGCATGTGTGGGATGTGCCTGCAGACTCTTTCTAACAGTGTTTTATTCCTCTCTTGTCTCCAGGGAGGCCAGCCCCAGCTGAAAGCAGCCCAGAGGATGTCGAATTCGTGGCTGAGCTGGCTTGGGAGTTTGCCATCAAAGAAGGATTCCGTGTCTTTGACAGCCTTCCCACCACAAAGCTCCTGGCACAACCTGGCAGCCCCTGGGCCAGGTCAGGGCCATTCCTCAGCAGGAGCTACAGCCCCTGGGCCAGCCCAGGGCCATCCCTCAGCAGGAGCTACAGCTCCTGGCCACATCCTGGGGTAGCTCCTGTGCCCAAAGTCCCCCTGGTCACTGCCCCCACCAGGCTCTTGGGGATGGCCCAAGGTCTTTACTGCAAGCTGTGGGGTTTCCTGATTTCCCAGAGCAGATGGGCTCCATGGCCTTTTCTAGAACTGAAGGTGAGACATCTTCCTCCCTAAAGTTGCCTCTCTGCTGCCTCTGTGTGGAAAGGGCTAAGTTAATTCCCCTTGTAAGAGTCCCTCCTCAGGTGTTGCTTGCACCTCTACAGCTTCATTTCCTCCTTTGGCTTCTTGCTCTCCCTGGCAGGGGCTGTTCCTGCAGATGTCTGTGGCAGCAAGTAGTTGCCTGCCCAGGGATAAGCTGAGTGTGATCAGGCCCTTGGCAGGGCAAGCTCTGGGATGCCACTTGGACTTTGGGCCTACTGCCATCCTGGGCTCTCCTGTGCAGAGCAGGTGGTGCTGCAGCCCTGAGCCCCCAACATAGAGAGACTTTAGCCATTCTTAGTGCTGAGGAAGCAGAAACCAGCTCCCAGAGATGACTTGCCTGTGCTCATGTGGTGGGTCAGTGGCAGGGAAGGGGGTAGCATCAGCTCTGGAACTGTAGAGTTCTAATCACATCTCTCTTCTTCCTGCAAGTGCAAGGCAGGGGAGGTCACCACACGGGTACCAGGACCCCTGGCTCCCCTGCCTAGGCTCTGCAAAGTGTCTGGTTTCTCTGTGCTTCCACTTCCCAGTGCTGCTGGTGGCCACAGTGGGGCTTAGCTGAGCTGGTGGCTCTGGGCTGGTGCTGCAAACAGATTCCCTGGGAGTGGTGTCAAGAGTAATCATTCACAGAGTGTGTCAGGAAAGCAAACATCCCTGCCCTTGGCTTGCTACTGAGCTGATGTTATGAATGTATTCTAGTGACATTATCAAATTCTAGTGGGTTGCTTCACTGCCTTTCAGCTGCCAAAGAGAAAGAAATCCCATCTGTTGTTCAGCCCTTCAGAAGCATTTCCCTGGGCTGTGGCAGCAACTGGCACATCCCAGCATTTCAGGGACTTAGCAGCTGATCCCCTGAGAAGCTGGAAAGGGCAGGGGGGGGCAGAGGGAAAAGCAGCAGCTTGGGGAAGTTTGGAAGTGCTGAGATGAGCAGATCTCCCCACCCTTCTTTGAAACCCTTGTCCTCAGAGCTAAGAGAGTCACCAAGTCTCCAGATGTCAGGACTACCATGTTTTCTCTACTGCATGCCTTGGGCTTGTGGTGGAGACACTGCTCCTTGTCTGGGGCAGCACAGAGGCCCTGATCCCTGCCATCTCCCTCTCCATCCCACTTGCTCTTTCCCTTGGCATGGTCCCTGCTCTGTCAGCCTTTGCTCTGGAGGTATGTTGTGAAAGGCAGGGCAGAAGACTTGCTGCCTGTGGCAGAAGGGTAATGCAGTGGGATATAAAGCAGCCAGGCAGCCCTGTCCTGGGAGTGTCACAGTGCTCCTAGCTGGGCAAGGAGCAGGGAAAAGGGCAAGCTGCCTCATGCCACTTGGCACTGCAGGGCTAGAGGTTCATCCCAGCCAGCTTGGCAGTCAGATGCCCTTGGCTGAGGCCCTCTCAGCTGATCCTGCTGTGTCCCACACAGGGAGCCAACAGACTTTGTATCCAAGTCCCCAAAGTTGCCTGTCCCCACAGTTCCTGGGGGAGATCCTCCCCAGAGGAGCAGAGAAAAGCTCAGTTTCTCTTTCATAGAGTAGAATCATGGAATCATTTAGGTTGGAAAAGACCAGGAAGGTTCCAGGAACAAGGCATTGCAGTCTGGGGCCTGTGAGGACCAGGGGTGGTTTGTCCTGTCTGTTGTGGGATCCTGGGTGAGGACATTTCTCCAGCACTGCATTCTTCAGGACATTTGGAAGGGGCTGGGACATTTGCTGTCACCCTTAGCTGGTCCTGCAGCCCTTTCTTTGCCCTGCATGAGCTTTGATCTCACTCTTCACACAGGTCTCTGAAGCAGAGCATCTCAGCAGTGCAGACCTCAGCCTGGTGCTTCACTCAGACCTGAGCTCCATGGCTGGCTGAAGGTTTCCAGGTTCCCAGGACAGTTCTCTCCAAGCCAGAGCTGAGCCACCAGCTGCAGCACTGCAGAGCCTGGGAAGTGACACTTGAGGCAGCTGCTGTGGCATGGGAGAGGTTGTGCTAATGGCAGCCTGGGACCTTCTCAATTTCAGTGGCGTTTGCCGTTATCTCACATCTAGGCTCAGTGCCTTTATTGCCAGGCTCAAGAGATAAAGGAGCAAAATCCACCCCTGGGCCATGAGGCTGCAGCTTTGCAGGGTGGGGAGTTGGTCAGGAATGACCTGGGTGGGGCTGCAAGACTTGGGTTTGGGAATAAAGAGAAGGGAGGAGAGTGCCTGTTCTCCATCAGCACAACACCTTCAGCTACCTGCAGACACTCCCAGAGTCCTTGCTGGTGCTGGGAACTGAATCAGTCAGCAGTGAGGGGAACTTAGTCAGGTTCTTGAGGACTCTGGCTTCAGGGGAGGCTCTTGGAGCTGAGGCAGTGCCTGGCCCCTGGAGATGGGAGGAAGTGGGAGGATTCCATGGTCCCATGACTGCAGTGGATCTCTGGGTTGCTTTGGGAACCACCGAGGATGCAGACTGGAACAATGAGGACTTTCAGGGCCTCACAGAGGCCAGCAGCAAGGGGAGGGCTGTGGGAGCAATCATGGCAATTCCCAGGCTCTGTATGTGTGTCTAGTACTAATGCAATATCAAAGTGATGGGCACACTGCTTTGAGTTCTTCTCCAGCCTCTCCAGCGTGGGTGCAGCCTCACACCCACTCTCACAAGGTCCCAGTCATCTGCCCGGGGTCACCACCACATCCTGGCTCTCAGGAGCATGAGGGGTGCTGCAGGGAAGCCTTGGGGCTGCTCAACACCAGGAACACAGTGCTGTAGGGAAGCCTTGCAACCTGAGCTTTGGTTTCTCCAAGGCTCTAGAGTGAAATTCTACCTTTAGCCCAAGCCCTTGGCTCTGCTGTGGAAGGAGGAGGAGCCTGGATCTGAGCCAGTGTCTGCCCAGGGCAGCCGGTTGGGATGATCTCCTCCCAGGCACCTGGACTTTGCACCTCTCACCATCTCACCTTGCAGGCAGGCTCAATCCCTGGCAGCTACTGCAGGGCTGAGAGTCTGAGGCTGAGAGATGAGTCTGCCATGAAGATGTGTCCTCCACCACATGTGGTTTTAGTGCTGCTGGGTTTGTCTCCTCAGCCCCAGGGAAGGAAAAGGTCCTGCTCCAGAGGAGCAGAAGCATTACCACAGGGCTGATGCTCTGTGGGGTCTCTTGTCCATCCAGGTATCAGCAGAAGACACACAGAGGACAGCATAGAGGAGCTTAGCCCTGAGCAAAGCTTGGCTGGGGCTCAGCTCTGGGATGTGTCCTGTGGACACACAGCCTGACCCTGTCCCTCTGGGAGACACACAGGCACATCTCTATGGGCAAACCAGGCCTTCCTGGCATCTCCCAGAAGTGGTCTAACACATGCAGGTCTGCAATAGGAGGAAGAACATGCTGGAACATGAATGCCACCTCCTAAAGGGCTGCCTAGGACCCACTGCCTGGGGCCACACAGGAGAATCAGTCACCCTTCAGGAGATATGGGCAGCCAAGGACGAGGGAGGCTGAGCTCCAGCACAAGAGGATTTCTTTTCAGCTGATCTAGGAAACACACAGCCTAATCTGCTGAGTAACCTTGGGCAGTCAGTTTGTCTCTCTGGGCTTTGTGGTTCCTCCCTCATAAACAAGGCTAAGGGAAATGCCTGCAGACCTGTAGATTCAGGAACTACCCCCAAAACTTTCAGTGACAAGGGTCTTCCCCTCCCTAAAGGAGCCCAGGAGCTGCTGTCAGACACAAGGGAATTGCCACAGGTTTAGTTGGAAGGTTAAAAACTCTGTTGTATTTTTAGTCTGTGGCTTCCTTAGTGGTGGTGATGATAACCTGAGAACATCACTGTTCCCTGCACTGTGGGTCTGCTCTGTGGCACACTGCACATTGCACAAGGCTTCTTGAGCACAGAAGCAGAAGAAGCCTTGAGCCATTGCTGGGAGAGATTTCACAAAGCCTCTCACATGCATGCATCAAGTCTTGTTCCTGTTGGGAGTCCTCTGATGGGTTTGTTCCACTTCCCCCATCCACAGCAGCTCCTTTTGTTGGTTTTGTGTGCATGCTAATGGTGGTAGCTTCAGCTGACCAGAGGTCCCCAACCCTTTACCTCCTCACACCTTCCCCAACAGCACAACAAAGGTGTTTCTGCTTTTCCTCTGCTTTTCTTCTTGTTGCCTCAGAAAAGTTCCTTGGGCATGGAGAGGGATAGAGAAAGAGACAAGGACAGGGACAGTCAGTGCCAGTGTTGGACACTGTTGAGGCACCTCTGTTGCACCAAACCAAACTGAGCCAATGTGATGTGAACTGAGCTGAGCTAGGGCAGGGATTGTCCTCCTGGACTGGGCACTGGAGAGGACACGTCTCCAATCCTGGGTTGTTTTAAGGCTCCTCACTGCAAATAGGACATGGAGGTGCTGGAGTGTGGCCAGAGAAGGGCAAGGAAGGTGGGGAAGGGTCTAGAGCACAAGTGTTGTGAGGAGCAGCTGAGGGAACTGGGCTTGGTTAGCCTGGAGAAGAGGAGGCTCAGGGGAGACCTTCTCACTCTCTGCACCTCCCTGAGAGGAGGTTGGAGTCAGGTGGGGCTTGGGCTCTTCTCCCAGGTGACTAGTGATAGGACAAGAGGCAGTAGCCTCTCAAGTTGTGCCTCTTTGGGGATGTTCAGGTTGGATATTAGAACCAATCTTTTCCCCAAAAAGGTTGTCAAACCCTGGCCCAGGTTGCTCTGGGCAGTGTTGGCTTCACCATCCCTGAAGGGGTTTCAAAGCCACGTGGATGTGGTGCTGAGGGCCATGATTTAGTGGTGACCCGGTTAATTGCTAGCCTCTTCCAACCCAAACCATTCCATGATTCTCTGCATGGGGCTGAAATCCGAACAGGACCCAGCTGAGCTAAACCACTCTGCTCGAACCGAGCCCTTGCCAAGCTGGTTCACCACGGGCTGTACCAAGCCGAGCCGCGCCGTGCCGTGCTGTACCGTACCGTACTGTAGGGAGGCGGCTCGGTACCGCCCCGGGGGCGGGTATGGGGCGGCTCGGTACCGCCCCGGCAGAGCAGCAGCTCCCTCCCGGCTCGGCCCCGGCTCCGGCCCAGCGTAGCGCAGCATGTTGCGGGCGGTGTTGTTCGGTTCCCGGCTCTGCCGCGGCCCGGCCCGGCTGGCTGCCCCCTTCTCGGCCGCCGCCGCCTCTCCTATCCCGGCTCCCAACGCACGGCCTGACATCGCCTATAACAAGGTAGGGACAGAGCCGAGGGCCGGCAGCTGGTTGTGTCCCCGGGGGTAGCTCCGGCTGGAGGCAGCGGTGGCTNATAGGGGATGGTGTTGGGGACCTGGAGTAGGGTTGGGGACCCCCTTGGGTAACGCTGAAGCGGGCAGGGCCCGGAGCTGCAGGAGAGCTGGGCCCAAAGTCTTGCGTTGCAGGAAATCTGGTTGGGAAAACGAATAATAATAGCTGCAGCGGCTGGTGGGAGGCACAAGGTCTCTGTTCGACTAGGATCAGGCTCCAGCTCCATCCCCGTGGTTGTCTCAGCTGCAAGGAACCGAAGGAGAAAACTCTGCAGAGGGAGGGAAGGTGCTTGGCTGGATGCTGGTTGTCTGTGTAGGTTAGAGCCTGTGCTCCTTGCTCCCAGCCCTGAGGAAAACACCATCGGGTTGTCCCTGCGAGGTGCCGGTGGGGTGGAGGATGAGGGTTCCTCTACGGAGCTGCTTGAGCCACTGCTTCCTGCAGCCCTGACAAAACCCATGGCGGTTGGCTGAGTGTTGGGCAAGTTCTCAGCCAGCACCACGATCTTTGCACTGGAACTCTTCCTGCCATGGACCTAAGAAACTCAAAATTCACCCTTAGTGAGGAAGAAAGAGTTGGTGAAAAGCTGCTCTTGGCACCTGGTTCTGTTTCAGAGCCATGAGGAGTCTAAAATTGGTTAATCAGGGACGTGCTGCAAAAGCTCTAGTGCCATGCATGAAATCATTTGTATCATCCCTGCCTGAAGCACCTTCCCACTGCTCAGTCTCTGAGGCTTCTGGTGTCCATGTCCAGCTCCAGCAGGGCTGCCAGGTCCTGCAGGGAGCTACCAACATAGGAACCACTTCCAGCTGCTGAGCTGTGAATTCTTTGTATTAACTTGAGGCTGTCTTTTGGGCTAAAATCTCTCTTTCCTATTGGTGCAGCTTTGGAGCCCACACAAGCTGAGTCCCTTTTAATTAAGCAGCCTGCTGTCATCAAGCAGCTGAAGCTCTTACTGATTTCACCTAGGTCTAAGGCTTAACCCTACCCCTGCTCTCTTGTTTTCCTTGCAGATTTTCATCAATAACGAATGGCATGATGCAGTCAGTAAGAAAACCTTCCCCACAGTCAATCCAGCCACAGGAGAAGTTATCTGCCAGGTTGCTGAGGGGGATAAGGTAAACTCTTGCTGAGGTTGGTTTGTTTTCCACCTGAGCAGGCACACAGGGCTTGCAGAGGAAGACATCTCCCACCCAGGCAGCTCTGCAGAGGGCTGTGTTTGCAGGAGTTAAGTGTCTGACAAACATAAATACCATGTGAAGAGATGCTTGTGTTCTTCCCTGGCTACTGCTTTCAACATAATCCCTCTGGCTTTGCCTCTTGGCAGTGGCAAGCTGGGACTGGAAAGGGTGGTGAGGAATGGGGAACAGTTATGGGTGGAGGTTGCTGGAGAAGGCAAGGGATGAAGGCAGACACCTTTGTGGTCCCATGGGTGCTGGGCTGGTGATGTGAGCCAGAGGAGACAAAAGGTCAGGATTTACTTGAACCTCCTTTCTGTGGTGGGAGACTGTCCCCAGCCCTAGGAAATGGACAAAAAGAAAGTGGTGGTAGGGAGTAGAGTGGTGTAATCATCCCCTGCCTTATGCAAGGTCCTCTTAGGAGTCTGTGGCAGAGCTGAGGTGGTGTTTCCAAGCAATTTGGGGTTCTTCTCATAGTCTGGAAACTTGTTTGTATTCCCCAAGGGAGGGGTGAGAGAGGGAGACTCTTTGTTGTTTGCCTGTCCGTGGCAGACTGGCTTGTCCTGGCGAGAGCATTACAGCAAGCCAGAACAGAGAGCCAGCTGGAAGCCTGGGAATGCCCTGCCAGGACAGAGTGGTGGAGACACCTGGGCAAGGAAGAAGCTCCTTTAGACTGTGCTGGTGAAATCAAGTCCTGAAAGAGTGTCACAAGCCCACTTCTAGAGCTTTTTCCATCCCTTGTTCTAGGCTGCAAATAGGAACCCAGCAGATGACAGTGTGGAAATGATACTACTTGCACTCCAGGTAGCTGAAAGAACAGAGCAGAGAGTGGGGATTGCACTCATCTGTTTCACTGCCACTTCTGCTCCCTCTTCCCTGGGGAGGCAGACCAGACACTGCCCAGATGGAGTAGCCCAGGGGCTTCAGCCTGGCCTCTTCCCTGCCCTGGGACCCATGAGTATCTTGCATTTATCAAGGCTGCAAGTTCTTGCTCCCAAAACATTGCTGTCTCCCTTGAGGCTGTTTTCTCCTGGAGAGCAGAGAGAGCTCCAGCTGTGGTTTGAGAGAGTGTGTGGGAGCTGCTTACTCCTTCCTCACTCTCTTGCCTGCTCTCCTCTGCAGGCAGATGTGGACAAGGCTGTTAAGGCAGCCAAGGCAGCTTTCCAGCTGGGCTCACCTTGGAGGAGGATGGATGCTTCTCAGCGGGGGAAGCTGCTGAATCGCCTGGCTGACCTGATCGAGAGGGACCGCGCTTACCTGGCGGTGAGTGTGGAGCTCTGCAGCTGAGCTCCCTGCTCTCTGCCGTCCCCAGCTGCAGGGAGGCAGGGGCAGAGGTGGCTACTGTGTGCCCATGGGGTGTGGTGAGGTCTTTAGCCACAGCTGAAGCTGTTAGAGAGAGAGAGAGAGAAAGGATGGGGAAGTAGTTTGGGGAAGCTGAAGGCAAAAAGGGCAAGAGGCAGAACTGATCTGAATGGCAACCTGAAAACTCTTTGTGACTCTCCCCACCTCATTCTTCAGGCAGCCCCTTTGTCTTTTGTAGGCACTGGAGACTCTGGATAATGGCAAACCATATTCCATTGCTTACCTGGTGGATTTGGATATGGCAGTCAAGTGTCTCAGGTAGGTGTGGAGGCTTCAGGGCCAGTGCAACAACTCCTCCAGCTCCACGGTTGTGCTCAGCTCCTCTGGAGGAGCTGAACCTCTGCTCATGCAGATGCTGCTGATTCCAGCGTTGTGGATGGCAGGGCTGGGCCTGACCTGTTGGTTTCATTTGATGTCAGGCATCCTGTTTTCATCTCTTCTTATATTTTGCTAAGAATGAGGCTGCAATTGCTGTGGTTTTCCAAAGGACTTTTGGTCCATCTGTGTTCCTCTCTAGCTGCATACAAGACTCCTACTGATGGGGATGGTCTGGGTTACAGCACAGCAATGAGAGAATTTGTCCAGGCAAAGACAGGAGAGACAAATGTTTGTGTTTGCTGTCCCTTCTTGAAAACACCTGCTCAGAAAATGTGTTAGTATGTGCTTTAGGAAGTGACTGAAGAAGGGAGGAAAGCAAGTGGCTGGGGGAAGTCTCTCTTCTTTTCTGTTGCTGTTGAAATTCAGTCACCAACGTTTTTCTGTTGCCAGATACTGTGCAGGCTGGTCAGATAAATACCATGGCAAAACCATCCCTTTGGATGGAGACTACTTCTGTTACACAAGACATGAGCCAGTGGGAGTTTGTGGACAGATCATCCCAGTGAGTAAAATGTACCAGTAGCTCCTGCAACGTTTCAAGAGTTCAATGTTACCATGGAGAGTTGTCTTAAAATGCAAGTTCTTGTCTGCTGCTAACCACTGCTTCTTCCAGTGGTACAGAAAGTTATGCCTACACCAGCTGGGAGGGCTGTTACTTTGCTCTGGCAGTCCAGAACTACCTCTTGATTGCCTGGGCTCTGAGTAAGATTTACTTTGTATGTCCTAATGAAAAACAAACTGCAGAAGGCAGTGCCTGAAAAGGAGCTAAAAGCTGAAGAGGAGCTAGGGAAGGGTCAGTGACTGGTTCCATGGGGGCTGCAGCTGATTTGAAGCTTACTGGGTAGTTACTGATGAATTGGGAACTTGCCAGTTCAAGACCAACCTCCTTGTTTTGCAGTGGAACTTCCCACTCTTGATGCAAGCCTGGAAGCTGGGACCTGCCCTGGCTACTGGGAACGTGATTGTGATGAAAGTGGCAGAGCAAACCCCCCTGAGTGCTCTCTATGTAGCTAGCTTGATCAAAGAGGTGAGTGGGAACCACATCCACTGCCTCTCTGGAGTGTGGTGTGGTACAGCCAGAGCTGTGGAGGGCATGGGATGGGGACAGAGAAGGGCTGGCTGATCCCAAGGCCTGCCTTGTCCTGGGGATCTCAGCATTTGATTTGGCAAAAAAACCACCCTTGTCCTTACAAAAGTGTATGCAGAGGATAGAAATCCTGATTAGGGAAGGGTGCTTTGAGGTTCAATTAAATAAGAAGCTTCAGGGTGATTGGAAAGCTAACATATATAACTCCAAGCTACCCTTAGGATGTGGGGTGGGGAGAGGAGTTGTCCTGGTTGTTGCAAACTGTACCTGAAAAGTAAAGGCCTGGGTGACTGAAGTGCAGTAGGGAAGGCTCTGTTCTTTGTGGGAGGCCTGCTGAGGTCTTCCTACCAGAGGAGGGTTGGTGAAATCCTGGCCTTGTCAAAGCAATAACATAGCTCTCTCTTGCTGTGGCTTGGCAGGCTGGGTTCCCACCAGGTGTGGTGAACATCATCCCTGGCTATGGGCCCACTGCAGGAGCTGCCATCTCCTCCCACATGGATGTGGATAAAGTTGCCTTCACTGGCTCCACAGAGGTAAGGGAGTGCCTTAACCTTTAAGCCCTTGGGATGTAGAGAATATCTCTCTGCTGTAATTCCTTTCCTTTGTAAAACCCTGCAGGTGCTTTGCCTTCTACACTTCTTTTTGCTAGAGCTGACTTCAGGGTGTGACATGGAGTTTTACTTTACATAAGCCTCTTGAACTGCTTCCTAGGAGAGGTGAAGCTCCTGACAGGTTCCAGTTGTTCCCTGAAAGCCCTAACAATGAAGGGATTATTATTAAACTGTTGACAGTTTAATCTGAAACCAGCATCCCTGCCAGGTATTGCTGGGTGTAGAAATTAATGCCTAATCTTCCTGTTCTTCCCACCATGCAGGTTGGGCACCTGATCCAGAAGGCTGCAGCAGAAAGTAACCTGAAGAGGGTGACACTGGAGCTTGGAGGAAAGAGTCCAAACATCATCATGTCTGATGCAGACAGTAAGCACCTGCTAGTCTCATGGTTGATCTGTACCTTCTGTGTTAGCTTTCCCCAAGCAGTGCTGGAGGGGAAAGGAAACCTCTTGGGTGTTGTAGGAGGCAGCATCTGGCTGCTGTCACCCAGTGCAGTCTCTCTGCCTCCTGCTCTAGCTCCATGTTTCTGTATGTTTCTTTCCCAGTGCTGTGAAGCAGTTCAGTTATCAGCAAATTTTACCTGGGGGTGTTGGTTGGCAGTGACTGAAGATGAGGCAGCAGTGTGCCCAGGTGGCCAAGAAGGCCAACAGCATCCTGGCTTGGATCAGTACTGCTGTAGGCAGCAGGGCTAGGGCAGGGATTGGCCTCCTGGGCTGGGCACTGGGGAGGCCACAGCTCCAATCCTGGGCTCAGGTTTGGGCTTCACACTGCCAGAAGGACATGGAGGTGCTGGAGTGTGTCCAGAGAAGGGCAAGGAAGGTGGGGAAGGGTCTAGAGCACAAGTGTTGTGAGGAGCAGGTGAGGGAAGTGGGCTTGGTTAGCCTGGAGAAGAGGAGGCTCAGGGGAGACCTTCTGGCTCTCTCCCCCCTAACCACTCCAGCAGTCTACATGGTAGTCATTCAAAAGAAGTCATCTACTGCCTCTCTTTGGGGTTGTTTGCTGACTTGTTTTCTCTCCTCTCCCCCATCTCAGTGGACTGGGCTGTGGATCAAGCCCATTTTGCCCTCTTCTTCAACCAAGGGCAGTGCTGCTGTGCTGGATCCAGAACATATGTGCAGGAAGATGTCTATCATGAGTTTGTGGAGAGGAGTGTTGAGAAGGCCAAGGCCAGGGTGGTTGGAAACCCATTTGACTTCAAAACTGAACAGGGGCCTCAGGTAAGAGCAGGAAATGTCCTCAGCTGCTGTCTCATGAAATAGTCCCAATCTGGAGAGTGTGCACTTGGAAGTGCTAACAGTTGGGACTTGGTGATCTTAAATGATTCTGACTCTGGTTGAGTCATTGGGAATCAAAGGGATCCTTGGTCTCTTGATTAATCTTTGAACTGTGCCTGTTACCTCTTTGCTTGTGTAGGAGGGAGAAGTTAATCAGCAGTTCTGATGGTTCCAAACCCTCCACTGGATGCTGGCATTTAAAAATCATCATCTCCCTCTGAAACTGGCTTGGCAGGCTGCTGAAATGAGGAATTGCTAGAGCAGAGCCACCTGCACAGCAGGTTATGGTCAAATCATTGTTCCCCTCAGTAAAGGTGAAGCTGATCTGTCTGTCCTCATGGCTCTTAGGTAGATGAAGAGCAGTTTAAGAAGATCCTTGGTTACATTAGTACTGGGAAGCGTGAAGGAGCCAAGCTGCTGTGTGGTGGCAACCCTGCTGCAGACAAGGGCTATTTCATCCAGCCAACTGTCTTTGGTGATGTGCAGGACAACATGACAATTGCCAGAGAGGAGGTGAGGCCTGCAGCACTTTTCTGTCTTCTCTCTTCTTTGTCATTTTGCCCCCTCTGATACAAAACCAACCCCTCAGGTCTGCACACACTGGCCATTCATGAATGTGGAACTCAAAAAGCTTCTTAGAAAGTTACCCCATGAAACTTCCCTCCACAGGACATCCTGGGCAGGTTGTAACAGGGGAAATGGTACTTTGAGTTGGATGTCCTTTGTAACTTCTGCCATGCCTATCCAACTCCAGCATCAGCCACAGCCTCCCCTGGGATTGATGTACACAGGTTTTCACATGCTCTGCTTGGCTTTTGCAGATCTTTGGGCCAGTGATGCAGATTCTGAAATTCAAAACAATTGAGGAAGTCATTGAGAGGGCAAATGACTCCAAATATGGCCTAGCAGCAGCAGTGTTCACAAAGGATCTGGACAAAGCAAACTACGTGTCCCACAGCCTGCGAGCTGGGACAGTTTGGTGAGCAGCCACACTTCTCCCTAGGTGCTAACTCTTGGTGAGATTCACACAGAATCCCTGAATCCCAGCAGGGTGGGGGCTGGAAGGGGCCTCTGGGGATCACCCAGTCCAACCCCACCTGCTCCAGCAGGGGCACCCACAGCAGCTTGCCCAGGATCACCTCCAGCTGCCTTGGGAATCTCTCCACGCAAGGAGACTCCACAACCTCTCTGGCCAGCCTGGGCCAGGGCTACAACACCCTCACACCAAACCAGTTTCTCCTCCTGGGTTCCAGTTTGTGCCCAGTGCCCCTTGGGCTGTCCCTGGGCACCAGTGAGCAGAGTCTGGCCCCAGCCTCTTGCCCCCAGCCTTGAGCTCTTGCTCAGCATTGAGCAGCTCCCCTGTGGGGCTGCTCTTCTCCAGGCTGAGCAGCCCCAGGGCTCTTCGCCTTTCCTCCTGCCAGAGATGCTCCAGTGCCCTCAGCATCTTCCTAGCCTCTGCTGGACTCTCTCCAGTAGTTCCTTGTCTCTCTGGAACTGGAGAGCCCAGAACTGACAAATATGGAAATCCTGCCTGTACATTCCACTGTCCCTCTGCTGTGAACAGCTGAGAGGTCCATTTGCTTCCACTGGGCTCTTTTCATTGAGCAGTTAGGAAACAACAGATACTTAGTTCTTTGTTCTTTCATCTTGGTTTCCATTTCAGGATAAACTGCTACAATGTTTTTGGTGCACAAAGTCCATTTGGTGGCTACAAAGCTTCTGGGAATGGCCGAGAGCTGGGAGAATATGGTCTGGAGCCATACTTAGAGGTGAAAAATGTGAGTATCCCTGAATCCAAGGACTTCCCAACCCTCTGCTGTAGCTCCACGTTATATTTGGAGTATATTGTCCTCTGGTTCTGGTTCTCCTGTGCCTCTCAGCCTTCAAGTGAGTCGAACTGAATGCTGCCTCCAGGAAAATAACAGGTGTTTGTTCTTTCTTTTCTTTTTCCAGGTGGTAATCAAAATCCCACAGAAGAACTCCTAAAGGCCAGCAGTCTCTCCATGCTCTTGGAAACACCTATGCAGCTGCATGAGATATATACAGCAAGGAAAGCTCTTCTTAACACACACAAAACTTAGGTGGAACACATGTAACTCTGTGCTAAGAAATGGTTCTTCAGAAGGTCTCTGAAGGAGCTTTTGTTAAAAGATGTTACTTGGCTTTATCTTTTTTAGAATACCAGCTACTTGAGTACTAGTGCATTCCATGGGTGTACTCCTCTTGCCTTTGTATCTGAGGAATATGGACTTTTTGGAATAAATCATTTAAATGCTTGTCTAGTTTTACAGTCATTCTTTGCTGGCTTATGCAGCTAGCTCCATACCCCTTGTCTTTTACACCTCACACCTGTGTCCCTCTTCTGTAAGCAAAGTGAACCAAGACTCAGTTGTGTAACCAAGCAGGAGAGCAACCTCTCAGTGTGAATCTGTGAGGGAAAAGTTGTTTTTCTTTAGTGGGCTGCTCCCTCCTGCTCTGAATTGGGTCTATTCATAATAAACATTCTTCTCTTGCTGAAGGGAACCCTGCCTTTGTTGGAGCAGCGTCTGTAAGCTAAGCAGGTGCTCAAGTACACACAAAAAAGGAGGTTTTTTTTCCCCACATATTCATTACCCTCTGCCTCAAGCAATTTTTCAGGTTCCTGGTGACTTTCTGTGCTTGTATTTCCTTAGCGTTAAAGGCAGCCCTAGGGCTGATAACTATCCCCAGCAAAGCGAGCATGGCAGGAGGGGAGGAGACTGATCTGAGCCTCTGGGGCTGCTGGGGGGCAGACACCTTCACCGTGTGGCAGTACAGTAAAACCTGCGCTGGAGGGGGAGACGCAGCCCTTCACCACCAGCGAGGATACAACGTGGAGGCGGAGAGGCCTTTCCCGGCACGGAGCCGGGCCAGGCCGGGCCCTGCCTATCTCCTCACCCAGCCACCGGCCGCCGCTTGCCCTCAGGGCACCGGCAGCCCCCGAGATCCCGCGATGCTTCCTGTGGCCCCCGCCCTTCTTGGGGCTTCCCTCCCGGGGGCGGAACCCTAGCGGTGGAGTTCGCTCCGCCGCCTAGCGCAACGTCATTACAAAGCACCCGGCGGCCCGAAGGACCTGCGGGGGCTTTGATCGCGGCGTCGCGCTTTTAGGGGGAACAGCGGCCGCCTGTAAACCGCTCCACCGCAGTGGCGGAGGCTCCAAAAATTCCCCGGTGGGAATGAGGAGGAAGCGGAGAGCTCCGGCCGGTCTCCCGTGCCGGGCGCGGTGGGGGCGGTAGCGCTGCGGCGGGACGCGCCGCCCGGCGGGTGTGCCCGACTCAGGGTGCCGGCAATGCCTGGCTCCCGGGCGGCGCGGGTGGCGGTGGCGTCTCCCGGGCTGAGCGGCGGCTCTGGGCCCGCCCGCGGCCTCCCCGCGGCGCTCCTCCGCCTCAGTGCGGGGTCCCGGCCTCCCCCAGGCCCGCCCGGTCGGGGATGAGGCGGTGCCGAGGTGGCACAAAGGCTCCTCCGGGGCTTCCAGTTGCCTAGCGCGGCTCGACGCCCCCGGGCCGGTCCCGCTGCCGACCCCGGCCCTCCTTGCCGCGTGCCTCCCTCCCTCCTTTCTGCCTCGCCGGCCCTCGGCCCCTCCAACCCCGCTGTCCTTTAGCTGGGGACGGGCTGCCGGCTCCCCGACCCCTGCCAGCCGCCCGTAGCCGTGCGGGAGGATGTCGGAGGATCACGAGATGGACAAGATGATCAAGGTAGGCAGGAGACAGCGGTTCTCGGGGTCTTACTGCCACCGGCTCCCGCTTGTCCTCTGCCCTGCGAGGAGCAGCCCGAGCTGGGCTCTGGGGCCCGGCAGATCTCGGTCGCCCCTTCTCTTCAGGCTGTGGCTTTACTCCTCGGTGCCCTTCCAGCAGGGCCCGGCTGTTCTCGGCCTCGTTACCGCTAGCGCTCCGCTGTGTAGCAGCAGACACCAGGCAGAGAAATAGAAGTTGTATGCAGACGGCTTCTAGGGTATCCGGCCTCGGGGGATCGGTGTTGGGATGCTGAGAGTGGGGAGCAGAAGTGGGGCTAGTGGGGACAGCTGGGAGCTGGGGTCTCTGCCTCACAGCAGTCCCTGGCTGCAGAGGCAATACTGTCACCTCGATCCATCTCCGAATTCCTGCTCAGATGCTGTGAGGAAAACAAATCTGGCGTGTGGGATGTTTGTTTTTGGAGTGGTGGTAGAGGAGCTGAACGGATCCAGGATGTCTTTTTTCTTACTGTGAGAATCAGTGTGTGAGCTTAGTGCTTCCTGGTAAATCTTTCTGTGACCTGGCTGAGTGGATTTCCTGAAGAATCTGGGGAAACCCTTTTGAGATAAAGTGCCAATAAAACAATGTTTTAAAGATGCTCTGCAGGCTCTTTGCCTTGTGCCAACGTTTGCTGTCACAAATTCTGGATGCCTTCATAACTGCTTATTTTAATAAGAGGAATGAATTCCTCAAGGATGTAGGTAAAAAGTCCCAGGATGTTGGCATTTTCCACTTTTCCTTTGCCCTGCTATCAGCCATGGGGGAGATTTGGCTTTGCAGAGCTCACTGGGGGCAAAAAATGGGATTTAGTACTTTTGTATAAATCTCTGCTTCTCAAATACTTGGTTATGGTTCCAAGTTGGATTGGTTTTCACCTCTGTCTGGAGGTTTAAGGTCTAGGATTCAAGATAGTGATCTCTGTTTAAGGCAAGCTAGCTGAAGCTGAAGGGCTGTGTGGTGGAGGTGGAGTTAGCCTGGTTGTTGGCATTTCACTTGTTGACTAGATGGACTTTGGCCAAGCAGCAGTCACTATACTTTTAACTGGCTGTAGGGAGTGTGTGTTGTTCTTAAAAGTACTTTGGTTCAAACCTTTTCCCATTGATATTCAGTGGAAACTGGGAAGCACCTGAGCTTTCCTCTGAGCAGTCCTGATCCGTGCCTGACCCTGTCTGAAAGCAGCCTGTTGGAGATGAAGCTAGGAGAACTCTCTCAGTCCTGCCTTTGCAGGCTGCTAGCATCCCAGACTGCTGACTTGGCATGGGAGGATGCTCAAACTGTTGGTTTAGGTTCCCTGAGCCTGCTGAGAGACAATTATGTTAATGAAGAGAACTTAGTGCTCAGTTTGTGTGCAACTTCTTTGTCCTTGACTACATTGCAAAGTGGTTTATTCTCTTTGCCCACTGGAAATTACTCTGAGGAGTGATTAGAGGTTCTGAGTTCCTTTAGGAGCAGGAGCAAAAAGGTTTGCTGTAAGAAAGCTCTCTCTGTGAAGCTTCTCTGCCTCCTCTGTTCCCAGCCACAGCAGATTAGTTCCAGCTGACCTGTCAGCCTGCCTACAAGTTCAATGCTGGGCAGCAGTGCTGCTGTCAGGCTTTTTGTTCTCCAGCTGTGGAGCTAAGTCCAGGATACTGTACCTTCTGCTGCCTGCATCTGCTGGCCCTTCATCAGAATGAAGAGGGGAGGCTTTTAGGCTTGAAAGAGATTTTGATCTTCTCAGAGGGCAGTTTTCTCTCTGTCCATTTTAACAACAGCTTCATGGTTAGTGTTAGGAACAGTGTTTCTTGACCACTAGAATGTTAATTTTTGCAGGTTTGGAATGAAGCTTGAGATCCAAATAAAAATGTAGAGAACAAATGTTGGGGTTTTTTTTTTTGCCTTAAACCAGTGGCAAATCTGCAGAATATGAAAGAGGAAATGAATTCTGATTAAAAGTGGATTTATTTGTGGTTGTTGAACTTGTCCTTCAGGAGTTGAGACCTATCAGATCTTATTCTCACTTGATTTGGTCCCAGACTTCCCTGATTTCTTTGGTTCAGCTCCTCTCTTCCCCTGACTCAGCTGGAGTGAAGCAGATGATCTCTGTGCCATCAGAGAAGTGGCACTGGGGAGCAGGAACTCTTCAGTCAAGACTGGGCTTGTGTGTGGAGCCAGTGCCCTGTTCTGGAGCAACCTGTGCAGCTGAAAGGGTTTGGAAAGTCTAGGGGCAGGCAGATCCTCCTGTGCTTTTGGAAGAGGAGCAGCAGACTTCAAAGTGCTGTCAAAAACCCCCACAAATGGGTTGGGTTATCACCTCATCAGGCTCCAGAGAACTTTGTCATTTGCTGCTTTATTTCAGTGGTTTGGCTTCAGAGCTCAAACACTTGAGTGTGATCTTGAAAGCAGGTCCTGGGGAGGTGCTCCCCAGGTCAGAGAGAGCCTTTCTTTTGTGCTTCTACTTGCAAACAGTAACCCATGGGTGACCCACCCTGCTCTTCTTCCCCTTCCTTTCAAAGCCCTTCAGCAAAACCTCCAGTCTCCTTGTGCTTTTTCCTTCACACCTTTCACCCTAGTCATTTACAGTTCAGGTAATGCCTACCCCAGGCAGTTTTTCCTTTCACAGCAATCCTTTACACTTCTCTAATCCCTTCAAATCATGCCTTAAATACCAGCTTTCCTCCCTTGCTTTGGTTTCAGTCTCTGTGGCTCCAGCCTGGCAGTGCCACATCCACAAGTGTTGCAGCAGAGTGCAGTGAGCCCAGGGTAGGCACTGCCAGTTTTTCAACCCCTTAGTTGAGAGCACAAATGTTCTCAGTTTTCTTGTACTTGATGTCATGAGGAAATCCTGAAATGCTGAAGGTTTGGGCTGGAAGCTTAACAGAAAGGGCAAATCTGATCAGGATAAAGTTGTTTTGTAGGCATTGGACTCCTCCCATCTCCTTTCAGTGCATTTGGAAGTATTTTATCTGCTCACTGAAGCTTCTCCAGTGCTAGATTTTGTTACCAGCTTCTAATCAGTTGCAGAATCTCATTAAAGTTGGAAAAGATCTTCTGAGATCATGGAGTTAGCCTAACACTGCCAGGTCACCACTGACCCCTGGCCCTCAGCACCACAGCTCCAGGGCTCTTCAACCCCTCCAGGGATGGTGACTCCACCACTGCCCTGGGCAGCCTGGGCCAGAGCTTAACCATTCTTTCAGTGAATAAAGCTTTCCTAACATCCAACCTAAATCTCTCCTGGTGCAACTTGAAGCCATTTCCTCTTGTCCTATCACTTCTTCCTTGGGAGAAGAGCCCAAGCCCCAGCTGGCTCCAGCCTCCTCTCAGGGAGCTGCAGAGAGTGAGGAGGTCTCCCCTGAGCCTCTTCTTCTCCAGGCTAACCAAGCCCAGTTCCCTCAGCTGCTCCTCACAACCCTTGTGCTCTAGACCCTTCCCCACCTTCCTTGCCCTTCTCTGGCCACACTCCAGCACCTCCCTGTCCTTCCTGAGTGAGGAGCAATTCATCAGAAGATGTGGCTCTTTGCAAGCTGTTGCTGAGCACAGGTAGCAGTGTTAGAAGAACAGAGGTAGGATTTGATGGTGTCCATGCCTTGGTGAGTTGAGTTTGCCCCCAAGGTCCCTGCTCTGTTGTTCAGCCCCCAGCTGTCTTAACAGCACCTGGCAGTGATGTGTGCTGAAGCTACATTTCCATCCTGCTTTGTGACATGTTGAAGCATGAGAGCACCCAGGCTGTGTCACAATCAAACCAAAGCCTCTTGAGATGGATTTGGACAGAAGGATTGTAAACATGAGCCTGGTTCATTATCAGGCAAACTAAAACTAGTCATGCAGGCTTTCATTTACAGTAGCCTGATTCCAAAGGTTTGCAAACCCTAAGGAAGCAGCAAAACCATTTTCCATTGTAGCATGTGACCAAATAATAGAGAATAATGCTGCACTTGGGCCTCTGTGTTCAGCTGTGATGGATGATATGTAGGTAGGAAGCTGGATTGAAGAGTCAGGGGGGAAATGCCCTTCATACTCTTCCTGTATTAAAGGCACAAGGTGCCATTTACTGCTCTCAGTAATCCTGTTTCCAAATGCTAGAGTGAGCAGTCTCAGCTGCCCAGAACTGATTTTAAACTGAGCTATATGATTATGGGAGTCTTTTGTATTGATGTCTGATTTTCCTAGGGGAAACCAAACTCCAAAGCAGGCTCTTGTCTCTGCTCAGGTATCCTGCAGATCAGGTCTGCTGAGCTGCTGGGTTGTGGGTTTTTTTGGAAGGGATGTAGTCCATTTGTTTGCTTATTTATTTTGCTCTCTCTCCCTTCTCCCCACTCCCTTCTTGACTAGGAAACCTCCATTTTAGAGGAGTACAACATTAACTGGACACAGAAGCTGGGAGCTGGGATCAGTGGTCCTGTTAGGTAAGAGAATCCAGCAACAGATCTCTGTCCTGAGCTCAGCCTCTTTCCTTAGGTGTGGAGCAGTGAGTTTGTGTTTGAGCTGTGCTGAGAGCAGAGCCAGGTGATGTGGGGAGGACTCTCTCTGCTCCCCATGGCTCATGGCTGATGTGCAAGCAGGGGCTTGGTTTTGATGGGGTGTGTTTGGAGGAAAACTTCTCCTCCCCTCTCTGCCTGCTCTTCTCCCCCTGCTGTGTTCCTGCTGCCTGTCCTGAAGTTCTCTTCCACCACCTTTGTCCTTTTGATGCTAATGTCAGTGCAGTGCAAAGGTCTCTGCTCCCATCTATGGTATCAGCTCTTGGGGCACCAGCACTGGGTGACTCTTAGCTATTTTTACCAGCTCTTTTTTTTTCAGCTCATCATGTGAGGCCAAAGCAGAGAGTGCCATGAGCTCTGCATCTCCAGGCAGACCTGCCCACCCTCAGTTTCTAAGCCCTGAAGGAACTGGATGCTTTCTGCCAAGCAAAATAACCTATATCTATCTGTCTGAATGCATCCATGTAGCCCTGGCCATGGTGTTTGAGCTGGATGTGGGAGCAAACTGGGGACTCCTGGCTGCCAATCTAATTGTGCTAGGAGCCAGAAAATCTTCCAGCTTCTGCTTCCACAAGACACTCTGCCTTTGGGGAGTGGAAATTCATGCACAGGCACATGGAAAACAGATAATCTGCACCTCTCTGTCTGACAGGACCATTGTCTTTTGCCACCATTTATCTTCCTGTCCAGGCTATTGGATTCTCCTCCTCTGTTTTGTGTGTGTGGCTGTGTTAGCCTCTGATCTTTATGAAAATAGCCCTTTGTGCTTTGTTCCTGGAGCTGGCTGGCAACATGTGGGGGCCCTTCCCTCTGAGGCAGTTCAATTGTTAGTGTTAAATGGGGAAAAGAGGGGGAGAGGGGAAGAAAAAAAACCCCATCTACAGCACAGCTGCCAAAACAAGGCTGTCCAGTCAGAAACAGGTTATTTATTGCAGGCTCCCCCCTCCATTGGCACCCTGCAGGCTGCCACTGGCTGCTTGGGGCTTTTTGGTGTTGTTTCATCCAAAAGGTTGCATGTCTCAGGTGGATCCAGCTTGTCTGCAGACACCTATTGCTCTGAAGTGCTTTGTGTTGTTGCAGCAGGCAGAAGGGGGTGGGAGGTGTTTCTCCAGCTGGGAAGAGAAGCACCGAATTAAGGTTGGGATGTGATGCTTGGGGTGGTGCCCTGTGTATTCCAGCTTGTGGGCCTTCCTGTTGATTTCCCCCATGGAATGCAAACTCTTAGCTAGATATCAACTGCCTGAAGTGTGTCTTGGAACATCTTTGCTGACTGAAGCATTTTGTTGCTGTGATACCAGAGTCTGTGTGAAGAAAGCCTCTCAGGAACGCTTCGCACTCAAAATCCTCCTGGATCGTCCAAAAGCTAGGAATGAGGTATGGTTCCTGCCTCTCCTCTCTGCCTTCTGCCACCCTGCAAAGTCTCCCACTGGTACTGAAGTGTTTGCAATGCTTGGAGAAGAAAAGAAGCAAGAAAACCCAGCCACAAGCCACATGTTCTGCAGATCTCGCTGGGCGAGATTGCTTGGGTTGGATCCTCTGGTCATCCTAGGGGGTGATGAGGTGGTGCTGGGTGAAACAGAGTCCTCCTAACCCTGAGTTTGGGGCTGGAACAGAGTCCTCCTAACCCTGAATTTGGGGCTGAAACAGGGTCCTCCTAACCCTGAGTTTGGGGCTGAAACAGAGTCCTCCTAACCCTGAGTCTGGGGGTGGAACAGGGTCCTCCTAACCCTGAGTCTGGGGCTGAAACAAGAGTCTTCCTAACTCTGAGTCTGGGGCTGAAACAGAGTCCTCCTAACCCTGAGTCTGTGGGTGAACCAGCCTTCCTACCTCTTGAGTTTGTTGTGTATGTGCCAATGGGATGTGTAGAGCTGCATTTTGAAGCTGCTCTTCTCCCCACATCCAATGTGATGGAAGATAAACAGTGTAGAATGAATTCTGTTTCCATCCATCTCACTCTTGGGTGTCACCATTCTAAAGGTAGCCAAGAAAGCTTCAAGTTGCACTTTAATGGTGAACTAAATAACCTCACTGATATCATTTGTGACTTACTGGGGCTGGCAGGAGCTTGTCAAGGCACCAAACTCAGCCTGCTGGAGGTGATGGACAAGCATTACTTGTCCTCAAAGCTTAGGCAACCTCCATTTCTTCTTACTGAGCAAATTCTCCTTTAAAATTCCCAGGAAAAAAGAAGGTGTTTACAAAGAGCTTCAAGCCCCAGCTTGATTTAGCAATCCAGGTGGCTTGAAACTGGGCAAAATTCCTTCAGGAAGTCAGAACAGGAGGTGAGGTTTCATGTCTGGTGGGTGCTAGACCATTAGGTCATAGAAAAAAAAGCTGGCTGATGGAATGTCAGGTTTTATTCATGGCTTTTTGGTGTCAGTGGTGTTTCCATTGCTACTTCAAAGCTAGTTCTAGCTTGAAATTCATTTTCAGACCCCAGAGAAGCTGAAGATTGGAATTCAGCTGGCTTTGGTTCCCTGCTCTGTAACAAACAGGGTGGCAACCTGTGGCCTGTTTGTCTTCCTGAGCCTCAGCAGTGGGGTGGCTGCTGATCACTCATGGAAACACTTCTTTTTTAGGCACTTGAAAAGCATTTCTTCCTTCTGGAATGATTTGGAAATTGCCTGGGAGTGGTGCTGAGCCCAGCTGGCAGCACACAGGCTGCTGGGGGGGCAGAGGGAGGAGGAGAAGGGCTCAAGCTGCTGTCCCTGTGTCCAGTAACCTCTCTCCCCTTCTCTCCAAGGTTCGACTGCACATGATGTGTGCAACACACCCCAATATTGTTCAGATTATTGAAGTTTATGCTAACAGTGTGCAGTTCCCACATGAATCCAGCCCAAGGTAAGATTACTTAGGGTGATTCATCCCCACAGCTTGCTTGCCATCTTTAGGCCAAGGCAGAGTGGAGTTTGCTTGTTGGGTTGGTGTTTTTCTTTCAGTCACGTTGTCAACTCCATCAATATTTCTAGGGGGTTCCAGGTAATGAGATTTATGCTTCAGACTAAGCAAGACTTGTTTTTTCCCCTGTCCATACCCAGGCCTTTGCATATTTAAGTGAATTTGTGGCATTCTCTGCTGGTCTTGAACACATTTTCATTGCTGAGGTTTTTCCTTGGTTCAGTCTGTGATGCCTGCATTGTCTGAGAGAGTTGATTAGCTTCTAGGTTCTGTCCTGCTTTGATATTGCTTTACTGGCTTGAGTTGTGACCTTTGAGCCTCCTCTTGCTTTCCAAGCTCTGTTAAAGCAGGATGGGAGCTGGGATTGTTGTTGCTACCTGGAATCTGAAGTGAGATTCTTTGACGTGGTGGTGATGCCTGTGAGCCACTGGGAAGCTCAAGAGTGCCAGTCCTCACTGAGAACAAACCCAACAACAATTAAACCAAACCAAAGCAAATAAACTACAGAAAAGGAAGAATTGTTCCTAAAAACACTAGGTCCTGCCCTGCAAACTCTCAACACATTGTCCTGCTTAAAAGGAACCCAGCAAAGCATGAAGCAGACCTGGTTTTTCATATGTTCATATCACTTGGGGTGATTTTCTTCTCACTGGATGTTAGTTGAGGGGAAAACCACAGAGGTGGGAGACCTGAAGAGCTGAGACCTGTCTTAGTCTCTGATGTATCTGATTGTACTGTGTGGCAAGAAGAATTAGAAGTTAGTTTCTTGAGGCTCTAGCAGCCCTGATCTCCATGCTTCCTGTTCCTTGTCCTTCAGAATGTCAGTTTACATCAGGAGGTGCAGCAGAGTCTCCAGACTCAACAGCATTCCAGAGAAGTCCTCAGCCTTCTGCTTCCCAGTCCCTGTGAACATCTTCAGCACCTAGGCAGGCAGTTAGGCAGGTCAGCATGTCTGCAAGGATGGGTGCAGAGCAGTGCATGCTCTGGAAGCTGTTGAGCTGGTTTCATGCAAGACTCTACCTGCTCTAGGATTCTTGGAGAGCCTAGTTCTACCCTGATGGATCTAAATGGCTTCCAGGTGGAAAGTGTAGGTGGAGCTTGCATGTGTCTGTCTGAATGCATCCCTGCAGCCATGGCCATGGTGTGTGTGTGTCTGTTTGGGCTGGATGTGGGAGCCCAAGATGAAGAAGCAAAATCAGATGGTGCTAAGGAGCCAGGAAACCCTGCAGCTTCAGAGCAAAACTCCAGACCCAAAGTAGCTCCAACCCACTGGAGGAGAGAAGCAAGTGTGAAGTTTGCATTGTGAGCTTAGCGATTCTGTGCTCTTTTTGAATGCTGCTGATGATTTTAACATAACAAATGAAATGCTTTTGAACAGGGCTCGGCTCCTAATTGTAATGGAGATGATGGAAGGGGGAGAGCTATTTCACAGAATCAGCCAGCACCGGCACTTTACTGAGAAGCAAGCAAGCCAAGTAACAAAGCAGGCAAGTCAACCCCCCCTCTGTAAGCAAATCCATCAGTGAGAATGGCTAAAGGGCTTCCCAATTTCTTGGGGTGGGAGGGGAGGGGAAAAAAAAGGAAGCTAAAATCATCCTCACTTCTGACCTGCTGATCATTGCCTGCTTTGTTATAACCTGACAATGCCTGAGGTTGAGTAGAAGCAAAGGATTGGAAGGTGTGGGCTAGTTCTGGGGTGGGAACCCTGGTGTTTCTGCTCTCTTTAGCAATGGTTTTCCCAACCTGGTGGACAGAGCACTTCAGCAAAGAGTTCTCTTCTTGCACAGTCTTCCTGCTGTGTCCCTCAGCCTTGTTCTGGACCTCCAGCAGTCCACAGGCTCTCCCCAGGCCCCACCCCCCGTGGCTCCTGAGCTCCAGTTTGGGACTCACTCTTGGCTGGGACACAGACCTGAATTCTCTCAGCTCTTGGGCAGGGTAGCAGCCAATAAGCTGCAGGTTTCCTGGGCCAGTGGTTTTCAAGCTGGCTTCTGTATCTGGTTTTCTGGAAGCCTTGCCTATGGGGGAAGATAAGAAGAGGATTGTTCCACTCTAGTGCATGTTTGCTGTGCTCTGTGTTCTGATGATGTTTTCCCCTCTCCTTTTCTCTCTGCAACTCACTCTTGAATGTTGCTTTGTAGCCTTCATGGGATTTAGGACTAGAGATTTTGATGTCCCTCAGGCTCTTTGCTGAGCATCCTTGTCTTGAGCTGCAGGAGTTCATTGGAAGCAGTGGTAGTTAACAACTTGTCACAAGTGACCTCGTGTTCTCTGGGAGTGTGTGTTTGTTTCTGAGCTCAGTTAACCCTGAACTTCTGTCATCACAGTCATTTGCAGTTTCTAAGGACTCAGCTCTTCCCCCAGGGTCCTGTGTGGGTGGGATCCTGCAGAAGCCAAGAGGAATACTGGCAAAGACTTTCCCTTTTGTTTCAGTGATGCTGGTCGAGTGTTTAGGCTTTGTTTTTCTTTAACCAAACTGCACTTTCACCTGGACAGTCTGTAGAGCTTTTGGGGCTGGTTTCTAAAGCACAGCAGAGTAAGAAACTGAAAGGCTCAAGGAATGCATTTCTGTCTGATGTCCCCTGAAATGAGGACACTGGAGGCAGTTCCAGCCAGAACTAAAGAGTGAAAACTGCCTGGATGTTGACTCTGAAGTCAATAACAACTGCAGTGAAAAGGTCACTGGAATATTGGAACAAGAGCTTGCTGTTGACTGTTAAACAGAAGATGGTTGCAGGAGTCTTGTTGTGACCTGGCACAGTGTAGAAAAGGATCCTGTCATGATCTGTTTCCCTGCTGAGGGGCTAATAATACCCTCAGATAGTCAAACTGAGCTGGTGGGGAAGCCCAGCACAGCTTAGCTTTTGTTTTCTCTTTGCTCTGAGTGAAATACAAGCTGAAGAGCTTGGTGGGTGTCATTTCCTGAGCATCTCTGTACTGCACCGTGGTGCAGCATCACCAGGCTTCTCCTAACTCACAGCCATACCCAAGAGGAGTGAAAATGTTTGGGATCTATGTTGCTAATGTCCTTTGTTTTTTAAAGCTGAGGTAACTGTTGAGGTGAAAGGAGTTCTGTGATGGTAGTTGATTGATTGTGCCCTTTTCCAGATAGCTTTGGCTCTGCAGCATTGCCACTCACTGAACATTGCACATAGAGACCTCAAGCCTGAGAATCTCCTCTTCAAGGATAACTCTCTGGTAAGGTGAAGAACTTGATCTTCTCTGTTTCCTGCTGAATTCTGTGCAGTGGCTCAGTGGTGATGCTCAGGGTAGCTGTCAAGTGACATGAAGGCAGTGTTTGGGTGGCAAAACTCAATGGCCATGTTTGGCTTCATGCTGTTGTGTGCTCTGACCTGCTTGGACTCCAGGCTGTCCATGCTTCTGCTGGTAAATATGGGTCAGGTTCTCAACCTCAACATCAAATCTTGCCTCTGCTGAGGAGAAGATCAACTCTGCCACATTTCCTCCCTAGGTGTCCTCAGGATGTTCTAAAGTGCATGATAGTAGCCAGGCACTTGCCTGTTTCTTTCTTTCTCCTACAATGTGCTTAGTGCTTTCCAAATCTGAAAGGGAGACTGCTTTTGAGCCAGAACACTCAGGAAAACAAACATTCTTGTTTCAAAGATCAATTTAGGACCTTTTAGCTGCTCTGTGGAACGCTAAGGGTCTGAACAAGGTACCTGGCAAAGGTAAGATGAGTAGAGGGCAAGAAATGGGTGTTAGAAAGGCTGCTACAATGAGAGTTTGTAATGAAACCTCTTCTCCTTGTTTCAGGATGCACCTGTTAAATTGTGTGACTTTGGGTTTGCCAAAGTAGACCAAGGTGACTTGATGACACCACAGTTCACTCCATATTATGTAGCACCTCAGGTAACAAATGCTTACAGTTCTAGGCTAAAGGGGAATCATGACCTTTATTGCCTGTGCCTCCATAACCACATCATTTTAAAAGCCTTTGCTGTCCTATTATTGTGCTTCTTGGCTCAGGGATCTGGAGTCATTAGGTAGTAGGCAGCTTTCAAGGTTACCTGTTCCCCCTGGCTGGGCTCCCCTGTCAGCATGCATTAAGAAATAATCTGTAATTACAGACAAGCTGGGTTTTGTAGTGCTGCTTTCCTCACTTTCTTGTGCTTTGTGCTGGAGACCTGAAGAATATTAAAAAGAAGACTGCAGAGGGATGTTTAATTGCAGTGCAAGGCCTGTTCAGAGCCTTTCATGACTGGGAAGAGTCATTGCAGAGATCAGACCATGTGGCCATGGTTGAGCGCTCTGAAAATGCCTCCTTGGCTGGAGCCTGCTGCTGAAGGGCCATGGGCACTGCAGACAGGGTTTAGAAAACAGATGAAGTGCCACAGCTAGGCCTGAGCCTAACTGAGCAGAGGTTTGGGTAGAAACCCAGGTTTGATCAGGAAGGGACACACTTTGATGTGATTTGTTCATGGGAGAAAGAGAAAAAGGACATCTCTGGAGCTAGGGTTGCCCTCCAAACACACTTAAGGTTCAAGTTCCAAAGCATGGAACTTGAATTAGAGGCTTTGCAGAAGAAGTGTGAGCACTTTCAGGCAAAACTGGGGTTTTCATCCAAAGCAGAAAACATTTGAGCTGGAGTTTTCTCCCTGTGGAAGTTCCAGCTTTCCTTAGGAAGAACAGTCTGAGTTTGGCAGAGTCTTCAGTAGCTGGAACAAGTCCCCCAGCTGGAAAAGCCTCAGGAATCCTTGGCAGGGGCATTGCTGGTGGTGGTAGCTGTAGATGAGAGAACATTTTACACTCTGTTTCTTGTTTTCCTCTCCTGCCAACAGGTATTGGAGGCACAGAGACGACATCAGAAGGAGAAGTCTGGCATTATCCCCACCTCTCCAACACCTTACACTTACAACAAGGTAAGCTCTGAAACAGGCCAGAAAGGCAGTATCTTGAAAGCAGAGAGTCTTCTCCACCCTCCTGATGGATCTGCTGCAGAAGTAGTCTACAGACAGCAGAGGCAATGAACTACACTGCCCTGCAGTGACACACTGCTGGCCAGGAGCAATGAAGTTGCTCTGATCTCTGGGACAGGATTCCAGGTAACCAGCCAGATGTCTCAGTGGGTGAAGAGCAGGGTCTGCAGGAGACAGGAGGGAACTGGCCTGTTGCTTGCTTGTGTATTTTCAGCTGTAAGGATGTAGTATCTTGGGCTGTGTTTGGGAGAACTGTGGTTCCTTTGGCTATCTTCAAAGGAGGGACCAGGTGTAGAGTGGGAGTTCTCCCCTGAAATATCTTGGGGTCAGACCAAGTTTCATTCAGTTGAACTGGGATATTAAAAGCTCCTGGACTCTGCAGGTCTCTCAGTTTAGAAGTGGTGTCCCTGGCTCTGTGTTCCTTCTGACAGAGTGAATAATGAAATGATCCAAACCTCATTAATGATCCCCTAATTAAAGGAAAGACAAACACTGTTAAAGGAGCACTAAATGCTAACAAGATTTTGGAGAGGGTAGAATGATTCTGCTGGTGTGTGACCACATGGAAAGTTCTTTGACCTCCACAGGAGGCTGGTTCAAAGGAAACCTCTTTGCTGCTGTCAGGCAGAGTTTGTGGCTCAGGCAGCTGTGATGGTACCTTCTGGGTCAGGGATCTTCTGCCAAAGGAGCAGTAGTGACCTGTGTTAGCTAGAGCAGCAGCCATGGACAGTAACTACTGCTGCTGGAGTCTTGGCAGGGTTAGGGCAGCAAGTGTCCTGAAAGGTTATATTCTTTCTTTGTTTGGTCATTCCCAAATGTTCTCCTCCACATGATCATCACTGCAGGGTTTGGGTTACTCACTGTTCTTTCAGAGTGTTCATTCTGATTCAAGGTAGCTGGTTTCTAACTGCAATGCTAAGCATCTCCACTGCTTCCAGCTGCAGGGGTGGTGGTTCAGCCCAGCACAGGCTGAAGGAGATGTTTGATGTGTAGAGGTATGTTTTAGTAGCCTCCTCTAGAGAGCTAAAGCAAGGACAGGCAGAGAGAACACTCACTGAATTAGCCCCCAGGGGTTTCCTGATGAGGAATCTGCCTTCCTCAGGGTTAGGATTCTCTCCTCTCCATCCTGGACAAACACACTGCAGACTCCTCAGACAGATCCTGCTGGGCTTTTCAAGACAGAGTTTCTTCTGCCCTCTCCCCTGTGAGCCCCAGTCAGAGGGAGGATTGGGTTTTACACATTGAGAAAGCCTCACAGAGCAGGGTGAAGGATTCCACTTCTGTGGATGGAAGCAGATCTGCTCCCCAATAATAGCCCTCTCCAAGGGAGCAGCTGCAGTTCCAGGGACACCTAGAAGAGGTTGCTCACTGCTCATGTTGTTAACAGTTTGACAACTGCTTTGGGCTTTTAATGAGGCCAGGGGCCCTGGCTGTGGCACCTGGAGCAAAAATAAGGGTCATAGTCTTGTCCAGGATGGAAGAGACATGCCAACAGACACCAACAGAGAAGGTTCATCTGCCTAGATCTTGGATCTTCTGGGGTTTGGAATGTGATGCAGTGATTTTTGTTCTCATCTTTCATTTAAAGAGCTGTTGGCTCACTCTGAACTGCTCTCAGCCCTAGTGGCACTAACTGGGAAGGCTGCTGGGAGAAGTGGCCTCATCCTTCCCTTGCCAAGTGTGACTCACTGCAAAAGCAGCATCTGGCCTAGGCCTAGCTCCCTGAAATAGACTTTGATAAACTCCCAGGTACTCTGTCCCTCCACAGCAATTCAGAGCCTGAGGGGAAATGCCTGTGATCACCTTCCTGATCCACAGCACTCTCACAGATTTCAACTGGAGGAAAGCCCACCTCTGATTCCTGAGTGTTTTTATGAAGCTGTGTGTGTATTGGCTCAGATGTGAGTGTCTCATGGCTGGAGGGGGTTGACTCTTGAGAAACTGAGTGTGAGAATCCCACCCACAAAGGCTTTAGACACCTGTTTCCTACTTGCATGCCTGAAGTCCCATGGATTTCATTAGAAAATATCACTGGTCCATGGAGAATGATGAGAGTTTAGGTACAGAAACAGCAATGCAGACTTCCAGAGAGCCACCTGAGATGGGCCTAAGCAACTGGTGGAAAAGCAAACCTCTGTGGGGTAACTCCTTGGAGTTTCATTAGCAGCATCCACATCTTTGGTACAAGCCAGAAGCCCAGGGTTTGCTGTAAGGATCAGTAGGAGCTGAGCTAAGTGTATTCCCCCAGAAGGAAACACTCTCACCTTGGAGGGCCCCTTCCTGGGCAGCTCTTGACAGATCCAGTCAGAAAACAGTTAAGTGGAGTCAGGGATTCTGTGTTTGCTGAGTTCATCTGTGCAGCTTCCTGAAGACCAGTGCTGTCCTAGAGCAGGTGTTGGGCTATGAGGCAG
This sequence comes from Galbula dea, assembly GCA_013399015.1. Lineage (NCBI taxonomy): Eukaryota > Metazoa > Chordata > Aves > Piciformes > Galbulidae > Galbula > Galbula dea. Next base: position 275,080 of record VWZX01009108.1, on the reverse strand, counting down.
AAAGGGTGATGCTGAGCTTGCTTCAGTGAGCAGCTGTGCAGCTTTCTGCCTGTGTAAACTGATCACAGAACCTCCCTGGTTCCCCAAATCTGCCCTTGGTGTCTTTCCACCATCACCTGAACCTGGCTGGAGTTCAGGCTTCTGAATTTGGCTGTCTGTTCCTGTCCATCCTTGTGCTGACATCAAGCTTTGGTGTCCCCTGGAGGACTGCTGGGCTGGAAACCAGGCTAGTAAAAAGAAGTCATTAGCTGTACAAATGCTTGTGTTGGCACAAAAGGAATTTGGGGAATGGATGACTCAGGTCAGAGCAGGTCCTACCAGCCCTAGCCTGCACCTTTCTGTAACCAAGTGATAACAGAGCTGCACCCTTAAGGATACAGCCCAACAGAAGCTTCAGTTAAGGTCTAGGCTGGTTGGGTTCTCTTCCCTTCTTCCCAGGTAGTGTCTGTGTTGGGTGAAAGCCCAGTGCTCTGGGTGAGTGGGGAACAGATCTGGCTTTCAGCTTCTTGGCTGAGCTGCTTTTGGCTGGATCCACCTCCTGGAGGAACTTGTTGTGTGTCACATCAGCAGTAACAGGGGTGTGAGGGGAGGCAGCTCCAGGCTGAGCTGGGAGGGCAGGAGGGGCTGCAGTGGAAGCAGCAGGGAAATCCTGCTCCTGGTTTTCTGAAGCTTCTTCATCTCTGGGGCTTTCAGGATGTGGTTTTTCATGACAGACCTCTCTGATGTAGTACCTGTGGGTTTTTTAGTCTCATTGATTGCTTTATATTCTGATACTGAGAGCCCAGGACTCAAGTACCCTGAGAGAGGCAGTAAACGTGGAGCTTGCTTATGCCTCTGCCACACTGCCTGCTTCCATACCATCTCCCATTGCACAGCACAGCTCCAGGAGCTCTTTTCTGTAAACAAGCTACTTTTGGCTACTGAGAGGAGTTTAGCTTAGCAGCATGGAGTGACCTGGTGCTCCCATATTTGCCAGCTTGCTCCAGGAGGAGCCTGGAGGAGGAGCCTGGGGGAGGAGGCCGGGCTGTGTGCCTGTCCTCTTCTGGAATCCCACAGAACTTGGAACATGGCTGCAACTCTTGCCTGCTGCAAAGTGCTCCCCAAAGTGCTCCCTTTCCTTGCTTTCAGAGCTGTGACCTGTGGTCCCTTGGGGTCATCATTTATGTGATGCTGTGTGGCTACCCTCCCTTCTACTCCAAGCACCACAGCCGCACCATCCCCAAGGACATGCGCAAGAAGATCATGACAGGGAGCTTCGAGTTCCCCGAGGAGGAGTGGAGCCAGATCTCTGAAATGGCCAAAGACATCGTCAGAAAGTGAGTCAGAGGAGGGCAAATGTCCTCTTGCTCTTTGCTTCTGTGCTTCAGACAGTGGAAAAAATCACTTGCATTTGATCACCAAGGGCTCCGTCAGTTTTCCTGGGGTGGTGGTGGTGGGGAATTGGTTAATCCTCTCTCCTCTCTCCTCTCTCCTCTCTCCTCTCTCCTCTTTTTTTTCCCCTTCCCAATTCTTGTGTTCAGTTTCTGATGCCTTCTGTCTCAGAAGTTGTTAAGAGTGCCTCTCTAATGCTCAGAGATTGCTAAGTGCTCTGATCCCAGACAGAGCAGCAAGTTGTAAAATCCACAAAGACCTCTTTATGGACTGATTGATTCCTTCCCCAGGCTGCTGAAGGTCAAACCTGAGGAAAGACTGACCATTGAAGGGGTGCTGGACCATCCTTGGCTCAACTCCACTGAGGCACTTGATAACATCCTGCCCTCTGCCCAGCTGATGATGGACAAGGTCTCAACAACATTTTATTTGATCAGGAATGTTGCCTAGGAGAAGCTGGGGAGCTCTGGGGTGGTGGGAGTGTTTTCTTTCAGATGGTGGGGTGCAGATAAAGAGTGCTTTGAGGAGAGCCTGAGATCTTTGTGCAGAAATGGAAAGAATTCCATGTGGAATTTGGGCTAGGAGAAGGTGCTCCAAGGTTGGTGGCAAAGAGCAGCCATGTGCTAACCAGTAGAGAAGAGAGGATGGCAGTAAACCTGCCTGAGGACTCTTCTCTAGGCCTTTTTCCCCCCATGTTTTATACCTAATCACAGCTATGACCTCATTCATTAGCAGCAAATGACTGCTTGCTTCCTTTAAGCTGCTGGACCTCAGTCAGCACCCTGAGCATGAGAAGCAGAGATGATCTTTGTCTGCTTGAGCCCCTGGGGTAGTTCTAATCACAGCTTGCACCAAGCAAACCTGATTTTCATTCCTCCTCTCTGCAGTCCATGAGATTTTGGGGCATCTTCACCCATGGCTAAGATTGTCCTTTTGTTCTCTTAAGTCACAAAAGAAGCTCATGAAAAACACCCAAACCCAAGCCCCAGTTCTTTTCCTTCCAGGCAATGGTTGCAGGGATACAACAGGCTCATGCAGAACAGCTTGCAAACATGAGAATCCAAGACCTGAAAGTCAGCCTGAAGCCTCTGCACTCTGTCAACAACCCAATCCTACGCAAGAGGAAGCTGCTGGGGTAACTCTCTAAAGCTGCTCTTGACAGCTCCAAGCCCTGCTGCCTGGAGAATGGCTTCTGGCATGCTACAGGTCCTTTAAATTGGAACCATGCTCCTGGATTTCTGACCTAGCTGGCATAGCCTTCGTGCTGAAGGGGTGGTTGGTGTCAAGTGATGCTTGCCTCATGTGGTTTGGCCTCCCAAGGTAACCCCAGTGAGGGCAGGAGGAGGTTGGATGGTGGTGGTGTGTTGTACAGGTAGCAGAACAGGTCCCTTGTGGGACAGTGGGTCACATATTGTGTGTATTGGCTTGAGAGCAGCCCTGGGGGTGCTGGTGGGTGAGAAGCTCAACCTGAGCTGCCAGTGTGTGCTTGCAGCCCAGAAGGCCAAGTGTGTCCTGGGCTGCAGCAAGAGGAGTGTGGGCAGCAGGTGGAGGGAGGTGATTCTGCCTCTCTACTCTGCTCTCCTGAGACCCCACCTCCAGTGCTGGAGCCCCTGTTCCAAGAGGGATGTGGGGGTGCTGGAGGGAGTCCAGAGAAGGGCCAGGAGAATGGTCAGAGGACTGGAGCACCTCTGCTATGAGGACAGACTGAGAGAGTTGGGGTTGTTCAGTCTGGAGAAGAGAAGGCTCCCAGGAGACCTTCTGGTGGCCTTTCAGTATCTGAAGGGGGCTGCAAGAAAGCTGGGGAGGGACTGTGCAGGAGGTCAGGTAGTGACAGGACTAGGAGGAATGGATGCAAACTAGAGGAGGGGAGATTTAGATTGGCTATTAGGAGGAAGTTCTTCCCTGTTAGGGTGGGGAGACACTGGCACAGGTTGCCCAGAGAGGCTGTGGAAGCCTCATCCATCCCTGGAAGCTTTGTTCTAATTAACATTCAACCTAATTCCCAGTCCCAGCTTCCCAGAGCTGGAAGGAGTGTGTTAGCCTGCTGCAGTTCTGCATGGAGTTGCTATTCCAATTGTAATTCTTTTCCTCCTTGTTCTCTTGCAGCACTAAGCCAAAGGATGGTGTGTATATTCATGACCCAGAGAATGGCAGCAATGACTCCAACGTGGCTCTGGAGAAGCTGAGAGATGTCATTGCTCAGTGCATTCTACCCCAGGCTGGTAAAGGTTGCCACTTTTTCAGCAAGTTCCATTCCTAAACGTGCAAGACACACTGCCTTTTTATTCCTGTGCCTCAAGATCAATCTGTGGCAGTGGTGAGGAAGGAGAAACAAAACTCTTGGTGTCCTAGTCAGTCTCCAAGAGGAAAGAGTTGGCTGGGGACTGTAGTTGTGGTGCATGCACAGTGTCAGTGTCCCCAGTGACATGCAGAGCTGCTTTCCAACCCAGTTCTGAGGCTGTGGGAGGGGAGGAGGAGTAACTACACATCCTGTTTGCTGAATGACAACCCTCCTGTTTCTCTTTGGTCTCCTAAACAGGAGAGAATGAAGATGAGAAGCTGAATGAAGTGATGCAGGAGGCGTGGAAGTACAACCGGGAGTGTAAGCTGCTGCGAGACACCCTGCAGAGCTTCAGCTGGAATGGTGAGCAGCTCCTTCACTCCCAGGGAGAGGGGAAACTGTCACCTTCCTGTCTGGAAATGAAAGCAGATGTCTTGAATGGATGCCAAACTGCTTGAGGTTTTGCCACTCCATGGCTTCAGCCCTTCTGCTAGCGTGGGTGTTCGAGAAAGGGGGTGGAGAGTTCTGCTTCCACATTTCCAGTGGAGGGGCAGGGTGGAGCTTTCAGAGGCTCCAAGTCATGTGGGAACAGAACAGCACAAAGGGATCATCCCTTTAGGAACCACTTGTGTTGGTTTCCTTCCAGCTGCTACTATCCTCTCTCTGCTGGAGGCTGCTGCCCTCATCTCTGTCAGCACAACATCTCCGCTGCTCATTTGGGGCAGGAAACAGAACTGAACTAGGCTGAGCTGCCTTGGGAGCATTCAGATAGCTCCTTGACAAACCAGAGTGGCAGAGGCACCAGCCCCTAGCAGCAGATGTTGCTGACTAGAAGGGGACCAGGGGCATCAGCCAGGTTCACCCTTGACTTTGGTTGGATTGGTTGTGATTTAGCTTTTGAAGCCTCCCAGTTTTGCAGCAGAGCTGGAGATCAGAACTGACCTTGCTTTCCCTTCCAAACATCCCCCTCAGTTCCTGTGGGAAGCAATGCCTTGTGGCCAGTCCCTGATTGTTCTCCTTGTGCCCAGCAGCAGCTCACTCCCTGTTCTTTCCCTTGCAGGCAGAGGATTCACAGACAAAGTGGATCGACTCAAACTGGCAGAAATAGTAAAGCAAGTGATTGAAGAGCAGACAAACTCCCATGACTCTCAATAGCTGGGGCTTCTTAAGCTTATTTTTTTTACCATTTCAGATTTATTCTTTAACTGTACAAAGTATTTTTATGTAAATTAATAAATCATAATTATTTCATTGACTTTCCATACTGCTTGAAGCTGCTGTATAGTTGTAGATACAAAAGAAGAAATCATTGGTACTGTAATATTTTTTTAAAGCTCAGTTCCTGGAGGTTTATCTGATCACTTCTGTACTGTTAATCATGAGTCCTCCCCCAGATGGGGCACATTAGATTGTTCCAAGACCATTCTTTTTCTGAATAACCAGTTGCAGAAGCTGCCTTCCATCTGCTCCCCATACAGCCCAGCTGCAGGGACTCTTGGCTGGGAACAGACAGCCCCAGTTTCTCAACACCCTGCTCAGGAAGTACTTGAAGCAAGTGCTGTGAAACCTAAACTTCAGAGCTACCTTCTACACCTAAACTCTGAGTCTTTAGAGGCAACTGAATGGCCTCCTGTTTGGCTAGATGACCTGAGAGCAACACTTGGCCTTGCCAAGGGCACCTGAGTCCATGTGCTTGCTGGGTTCTTTTAGGTCTGATCAGTAGCCCTCTTGATGTTCTTCTTCCTCATCTTCCTTGGGCCTTCTTTAAGGCTTCACCCTCTTTATGTTGTTCTTCCTCAGGCCTTCTTTAAGGCTTAACTCTCTTTCCTTCTTCTTCCCCATCATCCTCAGGCCTTCTTTAAGGCTTAACCTTCTTTCTTTCTTCTTCCTCATCTTCCTTGGGCCTTCTTTAAAGCTCAGTCCTCTTTCCTTCTTCTTCCCCATCATCCTCAGACCTTAACTTTAAGGCTTAACCCTCTTTCTTTCTTCTTCCCCATCATCCTCAGGCCTTCTTAAGGCTGAGCTGGCCATTCAGCAGACTTTTCTTGTTCTCATCCTGCCCAGCAGCAGACTGGAAGAGTGTTGTACCTACCTGTGTACTAGTTATTTTGATTCCCCTGCTGGGATCTTCTCCAGGGTTCATTTGCTTCATCCCCAGGTCAGAAGCTGTGTGTGTCCCACCCATGTAGCCCCTTCTTTCCTGTTGAGAAGATCCAACCCTTGCTTTCAAACTTGTCCTCTTCTTTGAAAGACCCCATTAAATTAGACCAATGTCCTGGCAAAGGTCATGGTGCTGCTGTGTGAATCCACCAGTGCTGATCCTCCTCTTGGGTCACCCTCTGGAGTCCAAGCTCCCCAGCTCTTGGATGCCTTTGAGCTCCTCCTGAGGGAGCAACAGATGCAGGGCTGCTCCTCATGCTGCCTGCAGCACCAGGCTGCCCAGGGCAGATTCTTCCACTGGGCTGGAACATTGGCTCCAAAAGCTGCTTTTTAGGTTGTGGGGTGTTTTTTTTTTAACTCTGAATGAACCAAATGAAGAGAATCTGTACATAGTTCTAGTTTTCTACCTTCTGATGCTTTTCTTTCTTGGGAGAACCAGTGGAAGGCTTTTTATAGAGATATTTTGGTACTAAACCCATGCAGACCTGGCAGGAGTTTGGTCTGCAGACTGAAGTGCCAATTCAGGGCTCTCAGCAATGACTCTGGAGCATTGTTAGGCTTCATCACTCATGCATTTGGGGATTTACATTCACAAACCTGAGCCATCAATCCCCCAGCTTACCCTTACTGCACTCCAGCCTTGCTCTTACTTCTTTTTCCCCTTGCTTTTTGGTCTTTTTTTCCCTGTACCAGACTTCCTTGCAACCTTTAGCTGGGCTGGCAGAGCAGTGTCTGACTCTTTCTGTGAACTCTTACAAGCAGTGGCTTCCTTTTTCTCCATGCTGCTTCATTTCCCACCCTTCCTCCACACCTCCTCAGCTTGCCTTTCATCCTCCTGACACTTGTTTCCTATGCCTGGTTTACTGCAGAGGAAAAAACCACCAGTCTCTCCTTACCATCCCTTCCTCTGATGGAAACAGGGAGATTTGAGGTAAATTTGGGGTACCTCTGGCTCTGCATGGAAGGTTTGTGCACTGGCATGGCTTGATGACAACTGAATTAGCAAGAGACAAGAGCATTTGTCTTTTCTTGGGTGATCTCAGCAAGGTCTCAGGCCCTTTTGGATGCATTTTATCCTTGCCCTAAATTCTAGGTCATGCCAGCTAACAGATTCTTTCCTTTTTACCTTCAGATCCAAAGAGTTGGGGGTTTTTTTTCTGCCTAAATCTTATTGTATTGGAACTTGAAAGTGTTGGCAAATAGAAATGACCAAGGAAATCACCTTTGCAACTCTGCCTTCCCAAGAGGCAGTCTGTTGGGAGCCAGAAGTTGTTAGCAGACAAGTGGATGAGGTTGTAGCCACTCTCATGGTCACTGCAGGGTGCAGGCAGCAGAGACTGATGCCATGCCATGCTCTGAGACAACCCCAACACCTCATGAGCTACCTGAGGTGTAACATCCTGGGGCTTCTTTTTGTCTCCCTGTGTCATGTTCTCCAGTGCTAAAGGTGACAGCAGCAAGGCTTGGGGCTGATGTGTGCTGAGGGGTAGGGAATGGCTTCAGCCTGCCTGCTGCAGTGGGGAGCACCTTGGGGTGCTCAGAGCTCCCAAGCAGCTCAGGAGTGAGCAGAGGAGGTGGGATCTGAGCAGGGGTTAGAGGCTTCAGGAGTGAGCAGAGGAGGTGGGATCTGAGCAGGGGTCAGAAGCTTGATCTGCTCTTCACAGTCTCTTTAACACCACCAGAGTGATCCCAAGCTGCTGCTGCCAGTGAGGTGGGGCTGTTTGGGACTGACCATGAGGTGTCTGGAGGGAAGTCAGGTTTCTAAGAGGCTTTGTGCTGAGGAGCTGCTTTTGCTGTATTTCCTGTGGATTTGCTTGTTCCTGTCAAAAGAGAAAAGCCTGACCTGAAGCAGAGGGAGGGAGGGACAGAGAGAAAACACAATTGGAAGGTTCAAGGTCAAATGGTTTTATTTCTATGAGAAAGTTGATTTTTTTTTTTAATGTATTTTTGTTTTCACTCTTTAAACAATGCTGGTTTAGGTTTCCAAGCTAAATACACTTGAATGGATTCCTTCACCTCTTTTCAAGTCCTATTTTATTTTCTCCTTCCTGTGGGGTTTTTAGGTGCTTGTTCTGTTTCTTTGCCATTTTTCAGTGGACAGAAATGCAGGTTCCCTTGTCTGGATGGTTTAAGGTTTTACTTGGGAGGAAATCTACTGATCCTGTGTAGCAGACTGTGAATATTGTACATATCTTGAGATGGAAGAGTTGTGTGGGATCCAAGATGAGGGTGTTCTTTGTGCAAACACTAAAAGGAGGGGGGGAGAGCTTGGTAGGGTTGGGTTTGGTTTTCTTCTAATTATTTGAAGGATTTTATTGAAGAGAAACATTTCTGCAATCATTTGACCTTTCCAAAAGGTTGTGTACATCTGACTTCTCCTGTGACCTGATTATTTTAAGCTGTCTATATATCTCTCTCTATTAAAAAGTTAGAAGAACTGGACTAGCAGAAAGAGTTTTTGATTGGAAATGGCAACATGTCCAAGTTTTGCTCTTATGACTTCAGGTTTTTTGGGTTCTTTTGGAAACCTTGACTCTCTCCTCATCTGCCATGTTTGACTTCTCTGTCTTCACCTCTTTCCCTCTTTCCTCTTCAGTGCTCTCTGGACTATGTTAGGTTCTTTTGGATCAGTATTATATTGTAAATATTACCCATTGCTGTATATAAATGATTTTACTAAACTGAACAGCTCCTGCCTGCTTTTGTTTGCTTCCCAACTCATGGAATGGGTTGGGTTGGAAGGAACCTTGCAAGCTCATCTAGTCCAACCCCTTCCTGCAGTCAGCAGGGACATCTCCAGCTAGAGCAGGTTGCTCACAGCCCCAGATAACCTGACCTGGAATGGGTGAGGTCTCCCTGGAGCCTTCTCTTCTCCAGCCTGAACAACCCCAACTCTCTCAGCCTGTCCTCACAGCAGAGGGATTCCAGCCCTTAGATCACTTTTGTGTCCTCCTCTGGCCCTGCTCCCCCAGGTCCCTGTCTGTGTTGTGCTGAGGACTCCAGAGCTGGCCCCAGCACTGCAGCTGAGGTCTCCCCAGAGCAGAGCAGAGGCACAATCCCCTCCCTGCCCTGCTGGCCACACAGCCCAGGACAGTCTCATGGTGCAGAGGGGAGGAAGGAGGGCACAGCAGCTTCTCCTGCCAGCCCAGGCCTGTCCTGCCATGCTGGTCTCTATCCTGCCTGCCTTACAAATCTGGAGAAACACTTTGCATTGTCTTTTGCAGCATGAGGCTTTGGGATGAAAGAATTTACCATAGGGAATGGTGAGCTTTGCCTGGCAGCAGGAGCTGGAGTTGCCTCTTTCACACTCTGCTTTCCATTAGATGGCAGCAGAAGATGCCCAGTGCTGCCACTTCACCCCCACCAAGGGCTGCAGGATCTTTCTTGTGGCTTTGGGCAGGCAGGAAGGCAGGGATGAGTTGGTCTCTGTTCAGTGATATTTCCCCTGCCAGATGGAACAGCTTCTCTCTGCTGCCAGGTGTGGGGCAGGAAGCAGGAGCCAGTTTCTTTAGGATGATCTTAGCTGGGTGCTGGACTTCACTGGAGGTGGCTGGACTGGCAACTTGGGAGACAGCAGTCGATGAGAAAGGGCTCAGCCTTTGTCCAGGCTTGGCCAGGGAGCACTGGAGTGCTTCTCCTCACCTCCTGGGCAGTCAGCCCTTCTGACCACAGCCCAGTGCCCTCAGGAAGGGCACTTGGATACTTCCAGGCTCTGGAAATATTTGTACTACCTTCTAGTATGGGTTGGCTTGTTGGCAGCAGCCAGCTCACCCCTTGTCACATGGGCAGAAGAGGCAGTGGGAGAGAGCTGTGAGTGTCTCTGGCCACCAGCTCTTGGCTACCTTGGGGGGTTAAGAGTGTGGTGGCTAGTGAGTGAGCACAGCATTGGGAAGGGGAAAGAGAGAACAATTTCCAAGCAGCCTGGGAGGATTGAAAGCAGCCAAACCAGCTGGAAATGCTCTCTAGAAGTGGCAGAAAGAAAGCCTCCTAGAAGGATGTGTGGCCTAAGGGATGCCTTTCCCTTCCCAGCAACAAAACTCCCCTCAGGTAGGTGAAGCATTTGCTGGAGTGAGGAGCCCTGGGAGGATGTCAGCCAGCAGACACTGCCACCACTGCAGCTGAAGGTCCCATTAGCAATCAAAGCATGGTTTCCCCCCTGGTAATCTTCTGTTGCTTGCCACTTTAATCCCCTTTTAACTAAATTACTGCAGTCATGCTCCCTGCAGCTAGGCTCAGCCCAGGCAGGGTGCAGCAGGCTCTCAGCTAGGATCTAGCTAATGTGCTGGTGTCTGGGACCTGCTCCCATCCTTCCCAGGGAATGGTTCTGGTTGAAGGGATGCTGGAGAAACCATTGGGCCCTTCTCTTGCCATGATGACCATGGGAGGAGGGTGCCCAGAAGCATCAAGTGTTTAGGACAGGAATTGGGAGGATGGTTCCCATTGGCCTCCTTCCCATTGCTCTCCTCCTGGTCTGCAGTGTTTCAGAGAGAGAAGTGAGACTCCTGCAGATGAGGAGCAGAGGAGGGAAGGAGATGTTTAGAAAGCCCTGAAAGGAGTGGGAAACTCAGCAGCTGAGGTTTGGAAAGGACTCCAGGCTCTGCCCCTGAAGTGCTAGCCCCAGGAGATTTTTCCACCAAGTCATTTACACAAGGTAACTGTGTAAACTGGATGGAAGTTAATGACACAAAACTGGAGTAGTTCTTCTTCTTGTGTCACCAAGCAGGTAAATACATCTGGATTGGACCCAAAAAGTGAAGCTGCTAGAAAACAGAGTGTAAAAGTCAGAGAGGTGTTTTCAGTGCAGCTGAAAGAGCTGTTTGATTTTCTACTGGACCTTAGTAAATCATTCACTCGAGTATCTAGAAGAGTACAGATGGACTCAGACAAAGTCCTACTCACCTGGTCCATCAGAGACACTCCACCAGGCTGCAGAAGCTCATTTTTTGGGGGCAATATTGTAGCTGAGCAGGAGTTGGCATGATGACCAGCAGGGAAATGTGGAAGAAGTCAAGGCAAGGGAGTGAGCACTGATTATTTACCTTTTTTTTATGCTCTTTGGCAATTTTTCATCCCTTTGGCTATGAGTAGGTTCCATGTCCTTATCTTCATTGTGAATTGAGAGTCAGGGATTGCAAAAGAGTCACCTTGGCTTTATTGTCAATTTGTAATGGCAGATACCTGGAGAAGGAGAAACATCCTTTGCCCACCTTCCCTCAGAGGAGCTGTACCAGAGCTCAGAGCTGTCACACACACTTCCCTGCAGTTCTGGAGATACTTCCACGGGGAGAAAGTCTGTCCTAGAGCTTTACCATGGTTGAAGATTCCATTTACAGTCCATACAAACCTGTACAATAAATAACTCTCTTCACTGAAGTCTCTGCCCCCAACAGACTCCAACTGCTCGGGCTCCTCCAGCACTAACCCAGCTGCTGGCAGGACAGTTCACAGAGGACAACCCCACCGTGGCTATCAGTTAGGACACTGTCTGGTCTCCTTGGAGCAGGGGTTGGTCAGAGGAGGGTGGATGTGGCCCCCTCAGTGTCTGGGGGGCTGGTGGGGAGGGTGCTGGCATAGAACTTCTTCTGGGAGCGCAGGAGAGGAGTCTGGGTGTCCACGTCCCGGCAGGCGTTGCGCTTGAGGGAGAGGAAGATGTGCTGCGTCCAGCCGTACACGATGCAGTTCAGGAGCCCCTGGGAGGCTGCTGTCAGGGCCTGGGACAGACCAAGGAGGAGATCAGCACTGCTTAGCACTCCATAGCTTCAGCCCAGGCTGCCAAAGCTGGCACCCCCAACATGAGGTTAGCCAGCTGCATTGTAGACATGCTGTGGTTGGAAAAGACCTCGAGGATCACCGAGTCCAACCATTAACCCAGCACTGCCAAGGCATCACCAAACCATGGCCCCAGGTATCACAGCTGCAGGGGTTTGGAGCAGTTACAGAGACAGTGACTCCACCACTGCCTTGGGCAGCCTGGGCCAGTGCTTGATAACCCTCCTGGGGAAGAATGTCTTCCTAATATCCAATCTGAGCCTCCCCTGGTCCAACTTCAGGCTGTTTCCTCTTGTCCTGTCACTTGTTCCCTGGGAGAAGAGCCCAAGCCCCACCTGGCTCCAACCTCCTCTCAGGGAGGTGCAGAGAGTGAGAAGATCTCCCCTGAGCCTCCTCTTCTCCAGGCTAACCAAGCCCAGTTCCCTCAGCTGCTCCTCACAACCCTTGTGCTCTAGACCCTTCCCCACCTTCCTTGCCCTTCTCTGGACACACTCCAGCACCTCCATGTCCTTCTGGCAGTGAGGAGCCCAAAAAGGAGCCCAGGATTGGAGATGTGGGGCCTCCCAGTCCCCAGGCCAGAAGGACAATCCCTGTCCTAGTCCTGCTGCCACACCAGTGCTGATCCAAGCCAGGATGCTCTTGGCCTCCTTGGCCACCTGGGCACTCTGCTGCCTCATCTTCAGCTGCTGTCAGCCAACACCTCCAGGTCCTTTTCCACCTGGCACCATCCCCATGTGATAAAGGAATCTCATGGTTATGTTCATCATCATCTTTGCTAAATGTGCCTCAGGCACAGCAAGGAGCTGGCCAGGAGTGGTGGAGGAGCTGCATTTGGAAAGGAAAAATACCCCAACTGCTTCCTGGGCCTCCTCTCTTAGGTCTGTGCTCTACAGTTTCCATGCTGCTCTGATTTTGCTTAGTGAGACCTTCTGAAGCCTGTTAGAAACACAAAAGACCTAACAAAAGCCTAACCCAAAGCATAAAGCAGACTCAATGATCTCTGCAGCTCCTGCATGCTCTGGCCAGCAGACTAGGACCCAGCAAACACTGATATGCAGCTTCCAGCTGTGAAGGCAAAGATCTCCTGCATCAGAGGTGACAGGAGAAGACATGTACCTGCAGAATCAGGAGAGCCATGTAGATTTTGCTGCTTGTTGAAACAGTCAGCTTCAGTATGCCAAGGAGGACAGCTGTGAAAAGAGATGGACAAGAAGGTGGTGCTTTAACCTCACCTCTGCTGAGGTTCACTGCTGGGCACTGGTGTTCCCAGGGAGGTGTTGTGAGAGTAACTCAGCTCTCTGCTAACCTGGGGCCCAGCAGCAGAAGAAGGCAATGGGGTAAAAAACCACTCTTTGTTCTACCATCTTGATCATGGCCCACTGCTGGTCCCCCAGGAACCCTGTGGAGGTCACAAACCTCTTGTATAAACCTCGGGCTTGGCTGAGGATGACCTGGAAAAGAACAAGAGTACCTTGTTAAAGATGTCCCTGCTGACCAGATGACCTTTCAAGCTCCCTTCCAACCCAAACTCTTCTAGGATTCTATCAGTGTTTGCACTTTGTGGGTTGCTCCTCCAAGAGAGAGAAGCCCATTTCAGTCTATCAAACCATTTCCTACATCATTTCTATTGGAAGAGACCTTTAAGGTCATCAAGGCCAACTGGTAACCAGCACTGCCAGGTCACCACTAACCCATGGCCCTCAGCACCTCATCTCCATGGCTTTGAAACCCCTCCAGGGATGGTGACTCCACCACTGCCCTGGGCAGCCCTTTGGAGATGTCCAACCTAAACCTCCCACCACCAGTGTGCTCCCTGGGGCAGAGCAGTTGCTTTGTAGATGACCTTTTCTGACCTGATTTGGGCTCTGGTTGTCCCATGCAGTAGGTGATCTCTGCTGCCATGCTCTGAACCTTCTCTACCTTGTTAAATCCTTCTTGAGGATGGGTTGGTAGAGCACAGGACTCCAGATGGATTAACATGGTGGCACAATGCTATCTTGCCTCCCATCCCACCCCTTCCAAAGGGGAAGAAGCACCACAGAGTTCCTTGCTTGGCCTCTGCTACCACCCAAGCTAAGCTGTAAAGATGAGAAGGGGAAAAAAACCTTTCCTCCCCCTGATCCTCTGGGTGCAATGGCTAGTGTAGAAGGACTGTGTTGCTTACCAGAATGGCTATGAAGCTGATCAGGAAGGAGATGAGGAAGATCCCAATGCCATAGTAGTGCATTGCATGGCAGAGGGAGCTGCTCAGGGTCTGTGGCTCGCTGGTGGCCATGGCTACTTCTGCATGCATCAGGAGACACCTGAGGGCAGAAAGGGAAGAGCCTGAGCTCCTGCAGGGACTCACCAGCAGTGGGGCTGCTTCAGAGAGGTGTGAAGCTTACCCATGCTTCTGGCTGAAGTTCTGGTAGCAGTTACTGCTGTTGCCCAGGCAGAACACGGGCACCATGAGAAGGAAAGGGATCAGACTGGGAGGAGAAAGGACAATGGCACAGTTACTAGTGGTGGCACTGCACTGGTCCCATCCCCAACCCTACACTGCTTGGTTTTTCTCCTGCCACTGCAGAGGACTCAGAAATTGTTTCAGCTGTGGTCTGGAAGAGTATTTTATCAGCCTTATTAACTTCTCCACTTTCAGTCAGGCAGGAGATGCACGGGTGAAGGCAGTGCTCTCTGAAAAGCTGCAGAGAGTTAATATAGTTACAGCTAACTTCACTGGACCAAAGGTCCTGCCATCCAAACCCTCTTACTCTCAGCTTGTTAGCTCATGGCACCAAGCCTGACAGAGCTCCAGCAGCACCTGGCCAATGCTCTTAGCCACATGGGTTGACTCTGGGGTTGTCCTGTGCATGGGCAGGAGTTGGGCTCCATGATCCTGGTGGCTCCCTTCCAACACAGGACGTTCTATGTTCCCACTCTGCTGCCACTGATAAGCTTTAGAGGTTTCAGTCCAGCTTGCTCCAAGGTAGGAAGCCAAGCTCAGCACACCAGAGGTCACCAACCCCCCCCCTTCTGCCAGATCTTACCTCGAGGAGATCGTTGCTACTCGGCCAAGGCAACCGGCGTAATCTGCAACCTGGGAGAGCCAAAGAGCTTCATTAAACGCTGGTTTGTGCCCAGTCACTGCTTCTGAGGAGCCAGCTCCCAGCAGCTGAGGGCTCTCCAGATGCTGATTAATCCCCCAGACTGAGCACAAGTGTTTGCTCAGCTCTGCACTGAACCAACACCACCCAGCTCAGCCTGTGCTGCTTTGCGACAGAAGCAACCAACTTCAGCCTGCAGATTGGCTTCTCCTCCTCCAGGCCTGGAGGAGTTGGGAAGGGAGCTTGGAACTGGACAGGGAGCAGGCACTTGATGAGCTCTCTGGTGGAACTTAGTCATTTATTGTAGTGCTCATTCACTTCACCTGGCTCTGTTCCTCAGAAACATCCTGTTCTGCTGAAGAAACACAAATCCTTTGGAGTGTCCTGGTCTCTGTGCACCAGGAGATGAACTTTGGGAGCTGGCAGCCACACATCAGCTATGACAGCATGATGTGGGCAGGACTGTAGGGGTGGGAAAGCTCTGACAGGTGTTTGTGTTTGGAATAGGGATCCATCAAGAAGGTGACCAGTCCTACCAGTGGATCCAAACCCTATGGAGAGCAGCCCCTTGACATGTAGCCTGGTCTGCCTGGCCTGCTGCTCCTGCACTCACAGGTGGAACATCTGGGATACCAAAGTTTGCTGTCACATCTGAGGAAGAAGAAGGCTACAGAAGGAGATGGAGCTGATGGGTTCAACAGGGAGAGTTGAATCAGGAACCTGTCATCTTGCAGGGACACCTCAGAAGCCCCAGGCTGGTGGCAGTGGCTCCCTGTTTAGCCAGGTGTGAGGAATGGAACAACTGCAACGAGAGATCTTGGGCCTGTGGAATGTGAAGTGTTTGTTTAGCCTGCAAGGCAGAGAGTGGTTTTTCCTGAGCACTTTGTCCTGGTTCCTCAGTTCCCAGAGATTACCCTGGCTCCTCAAGAGGCCAGTGATGATGAAGTGAGGACTGGGCACCACTCACAGAGCCAACTGCTCCTTTTATCACCAGCTCACTTCCATCACACCTCTTATCTCCAGCTCCTCCAGGACTTCCTGATGCTGCCTGACAGCTGGCAGCACAGACACTGTCAGTTCTCAGCTCCAGGCTGTCCCCCCTGCAATGCACTGCCAGAAGGTAGTGACAACCACAAACCAGTTCCTCAGCTGGTGCAAAGTGGTGGTGTTCTAACTGCAGGAGAACTTCCCCACCACCCAGTTCTGTACTGGGTACACTACCTTTGGCCCTTGTCTGCTTGAGTCTTTAAGCCTCATCTTCCACTGAGGTCCTACAGCAGATCCCACAGCAGATCCCACAGCAGATCCCACAGCAGTAACACTGCTCACCTCCAGTGGGCAAGACAGGTCAATTCATACAGCAGGGAGGCAGAAGAGCCTTCAAAGTCCTTGTGGTGAGATATGCTGCCATGTATTGCACCTCCCAAACCCCACAGTTAGCCCTTGGTACCCAAGAGTTGTTGCTCACCTGAGGAGGCATCCTGAACAGGTTCTGGTTGTATTTCACTTTTAGGTCCATGTAGAGGTGCCAGGTGTAGTTGACAGTGTACAGGAAAGAGGCCACATAGAATATCTGAGGAACACAAACAGATTTCAGCCCTGGAATGATTGGTCCTGCAGTACTTTTAGCTCATGGCTGATGAACCCAAAGCCCATGGCCCAGAGGCAGGATGCTAGATGGTTAGATGGTCTTCAAGGTTGGACTTGATGATCCTGAAGGTCTCTTGCAGCTGCAAGGATTCTGTGCTTCTCTAGAGAGTGCAGTGGACTGCCTGAGGGCAGGGTCCCTGCCCAGCCCCTGTGCTCCTCTCTCCTGGGTTGCACTGGGACACCAGAGCCAGGCAGAGGAGGAATTCCCACCTTAGACCACACAAAAGCAGCTTCTTCCCTTTCTGGCCCTAAACCAGGAGCAGGAGAACTGCTGGCAGCAGGAGTGTCTTCCAAATACAAATCTTTGTGACTCTACCTGATCTTTTGGCCCAGATTCTGGCCACCAAGGCTTCAAAGGCACTTGGACCTTCTCTGTGCTGCCATCCATGAGGAAACACCAGAGAGCTCTTGGCTTTGCCTCCTGCACAATGAGCTCATTCCAGAGTGAATGGAAGGAAACAGAAAACAATTGGGTGTTTAAACTGGAAACTGAGGGCAGAGAAGATCTGCTCCAAGCTCTCAGTTAACATCCCAAGAGCCCTTTTCCTTCCAACAGGGAAAATAAAAGGCACAGAACACTGGTTCCCTCATGGAACTTCCCAGCCCTGGGCTCTAGCTTGAGGTGAGACCAAATATCCAAAGTTTCCTGTTCCAAAACCTTCAGCTCCTCCTTGCATTTCTTTCTGGTTGCTCCAGGAGGTCAAGTAGAAACCTTTTTGATATGCATGTGCTGGGCTGGGTACAGGAAACACATGCTTCAGTGGCCAAGAGGAAGGGCTGGAGGATCTGCATTTCCTATCCTTTGCCAAAAAAAAAAGGCAAAGGAGCACAAACTTGCCACCCCTGCTATCATCCAAAGCCAGGGAAGCAGTCACCTAAGGAAGCTTGGTCTGCCTCCTCTGAGGTTGGTTCTGAAGAGGCTGAGCCCAAGAGGCTGCTGTGCTGCAGCAGGAACACTGTGCTGACTTTCCAGCTCATTAGCTGAGGTTTAATGAGACTTTGTTGCCCTTCAATTACTTTCAGGGAAGGTCATCAAAACGGGCCACAAAAGATCCTTCTCTTGCACTTCAAAATGCCCTTAGAGAGGCTCACAGAAATGTCAGCACTGCCACCTCTTGTGTTTCTGGGGATGGGGGGGGGAAGAAGGAACCTAAAGGGCACTTGTGAAGTTGCCAGCAGAAAGTGAAGGCAGTTGTGAGAGACTGAGGGCTGGGGACAGCCCTGCAGTCCTCACCCTGAGGAGATGCTAGATAGAGCAGGGCTTGGGAGAGATGAGAGTCCTTCATTATGCCAACTCTGTGACTCCCCATTGTGCTCAGCAGCATGAGCAGAGCCTGCCAGGACCTTATTAGGGCCACTGGAACTGACCTGGAAGAATGTGGGAGAGTTGTGCAATTAGAAGCACGACCTCTTGTGTGGAGTTGGCTGCTGGAACACACAGGCAAGGCAGGGAGGAGGAGAGGACAATGCTGAGGGGCAGCAGAAGGGAGGAGTATTTACATTTCACATCAACCAAGAGGCTGGGGCTGGAATAAGGAAAGTCCAAGAAGCAAAGCAACCTCCTCCTTCATGCAACCATGAGGACACCTTGGGGGAGTTCCATCAGCTGCAACAGCAGCCCTTGGGGAGAAAGTGACAGGGAGGAGGCTGAATAGGGCAAAAGACTGCCTAAGGCAGTCCCTGGAGGCAACCACACCAGATGGACCATGGTGGTGTGAGTGTCTCCAAGGGCTGCCATCTGCAAACAGCACTGCTGAGCAGCCCTGAGCCTGTCCCCACCTTGTCCTTCAGTGCACCTGACATCTTCTAGGGGTTTGCATGTGATGGGAGGCTGAACAGCACAACCCTTGAGAGGCTTCTCTGCTCAGGAGGGGCAGAAGGGGGCCAAATTTGGTTCCAGGTCACTTCTGCTCTGGAGAAGCTGCTGGTTCAACTTGTTCCTGGCTCCTCCTTTATGCACAAGGTGTTCCCACCATGCAAGGGCATTGCTGGGCTAAGGAAGTGTCCTGCACCCTGCCACGTGCTCCCTCTGGGCACTGTTGCTATGGCAAGTGCTCAGTTTGTTTTAATTTCTCCCAGAGCAAACAGCAGCCACAGCTCTTGCCTGACACAAGCTGGCTCTACCAGCCTGGCAGTCCTCCTGCTGTGGGCTGCTCTGCTGCTGGCAGGCAGGAGAAGAGCCCAGTGAGCCTATGGCTGGGGTTGGGAGGTGGCAGGCACCCTGCACACCCTCTCCACAGCAGCCTGGTTGTCCCCTCTGAGGCTGAGGGAAAGGCAAGTCCTGCAAGGTCTTGCCCAAGGCCAGCTCTTGCCTACACACATTGCCTCTCCCAGGGTGGAAGTAAAGCTTCTACCTTGCCCCCAACCCTTGCTGGTGTCCCCAAGAAGCATGGGCACAGGCTGGGAAAGCAAAGGCAGAAAGCAAGGGCATTGCTCTCAGTGTTTCCACAGACAAATGATGACATACTGTCTACAGCCAACCTCCTCCTCCTCTAGCAGTGCAGCTTGTCTTCTCCAGGCCACAAAAAGATCACAGCAGCATTAGGAACTGCCCCCCAGGCAGAGCTGCAAGGGAAACAGCTCAGAAACACCCTCAATCCCACATGCTCCTTCCAGCTTCTGACTCTGAAAAGCCTCTCTGAAGCTCTTCTCCTGTGCCATCATCTAAAAAACCCCATCTTTGATACTGTTCTGCATCATTCCCATGTGGCCAAGCTGCCCACAGGCCACTGTCTCCTCTCTCAACATGAACATACTGTGGTGCCTCCACAGCAGCACAGAGAACAGGGGGGTAAGCCAGGGGTAGACCAGCTGCTCTCACCATCACCACTAGTATGGTTTTCCCCACAAAAAACCAGCTGTGGAAAGAACCCTGGGCTGCAGGTGCCTATTCCCAGTCCCACCACAGTGAGAACACTTTCAATCCACACATCAGGTGCTTCTCTGGCCTCACCAAGGTCCTCTCCAGCTTCAGACACTGCCACTCAGCCAAGATGTTTCAGTTCCTGTCTGTGGGTCCCATCAGGCAGCCAGGAGCTGCCCAAGCCCACACAACACACAGCAAGGCTCCTGACAGCCACTAGCTCTTTCCAGCCAGCTTTCTCTGGGTCTTCCAAAAGGAAACTGTAAGCCCTAGAGATCACAGCTTGCTCTGGCCCAAGCTTGGCCATACCCTGGCTGAGTTGGGTTTTTTTTTGGAGAGCAGTGATTTTGCAAAGCCTGAGGCTGAAATGGGAACCCAGGGAGATCAAAGCAAAATCACTTTTCTCTCCCTCCACTCCAATGAGGCTCCAGCACACAAAATCAGCTGGAAAGTAACTGAGTCACTGGGGCATGGCTCTGGGCTGAAGCTGATGGAGCAGCTCCTGGTGGAGCAGCTCCTGAGCATCCCTGGGATGGTTTGTGAGAGGATGTGGCCAGGTCAGCAAGATCAGGGCTTGCTTATAGGAGTCATCTTGTAAGTCTGAGCTCAAGCCAATTGCAGAATGTGTCTATTCCTGCCCAGGCTGGAGGAAGCATGAAGAGGAATAGAAAAGCTGCTGTGCAAGAGGCACAGAGATCATCATTGGCATGGGTTCAACAGGAAACAGGTTAAGACCCATCTACTACTTGCTGTACACAAGCAACTCCAACGTGGCAACCACAAAAATCCCATGGTCTCTTTGCCTTCCTCATTGCCTGTCCCAAAACAGAGGTGCCTCAAGCCAAGCATCCTTATCTCTGCTCTGCACACGAGGTGAAGAGATCTGATCAGTCAAGGTCACATGGAGAGCCTCTGCCAAAGCCTGTCTAGACCCAGTCCCTCAAGGCCATGCTCTGATCACCAGTGAGGCTAATTAAGGTCATGGGTGCACAAGAAGAACATGATGGTGATGCCAAAGCTACTCACTTGTCCTGTTGCTTGCAGGTTGTAGCAGATGAGGTCCTGCTTGGAGGTTGGGGAGCTATAGAGAAGAGCTCCAGCAAGCCAGCACAAGCCCAGGCACAGGTCACAGAGGCTCAGGTAGAAAAGAGGCCGAACCTGGGGAGA
The DNA here is from genome assembly GCA_013399015.1 of Galbula dea. NCBI lineage: Eukaryota > Metazoa > Chordata > Aves > Piciformes > Galbulidae > Galbula > Galbula dea. The sequence goes on along the minus strand of VWZX01009108.1, from coordinate 254,736 downwards.
AGGGGAAGTGGTCAGCAGGTCTGGCTGATGCTCACAACACTCCCACCACCTCCAGCAACAGCTTTACCCCATCACCTCAACAGGCTTTCAGCCCCCAGCTCTGCTGGTAGGGCAGCTCTCCTTGCACACAAAGCCCATGCTGGTTCCTGCTCTCAGGAGGTGTTTCAGGGCAGATCCCCAACTCTGATCACCCTTTCTGGATCCAAAATAGACCCAAGTGCAGCATCAGCTCTTAGAGAAAACCTCCCAGAGGTGCAGAACTCTCTCATTTAGCAGAAGGGGAGGGAGAGGGAAGAGGATTCAGTAAAGCAACTGACAGAGAAAGGAAACTTTTGGTAAACACAAACCTTTCTTCAGGGCTGAAATAACTTGAACCAGACATTTTCCCTAGGGGTTTCACTTGGTGACTTAAGGCTGAGCCTCTTCCACATGCCAAACTGTCACCAGCAGTCAGCAGCCTCTCTGCTGCACACTGTGTCTTGCTGGGCCAGAGTCATGTCTCCTCTCAGGGCAGTTCCCAGCCCATTCCCAGTTTGCAGGCACTAGCCCAAAGGACTGTAAACACTGTAGGAAAACGTTTGTGCCAAAAATCTTGTTGTTAGTGGGAGAGCAGACACTCTGCAAAAGCAGCCTAATTATCTAGGTTCTTAATTGGAGTCTTTAATACTTCATTTTCAGCATCCTGGAGAGAAAATGATGGCATTTAGGGTGGGGTTTTTCCCCCCTCCAGGAAATGATGATGCTAAACACAGCATGGAAACATTTCAGGAGGGTTTGGTTTTAGGATTATTTTTCTTTTCATAGAAGTGAACTTGGTTTTGCCTTGATACTGTCCTTGAAGTCAATGTTTGCCACCCATCACATGGTGTGACACTTGTCATGAGTCAAGAAGGAGCTTGATAAGGCTGAGAAGCTGTCAGGTAGATCTGATTGAACCAGATCTGTCCTTATGGCATAGTTGGAAAGAAAATCTGCTTGCTGTTCCTGGCCCCCACTGCCAGGCAGCAGCACAGCAGCTCCTCAGCCTTCTGCAGGACTTCTCAAACATCCTTGTCTCTCCAGGTGCCTCTTTGCACCATCCAAGCCAGCAACATCCTAAAATCAAACTGCTGCTGCCAGCTACATATCTGCAGCTAGTCTGTACCTCAGTGCATCTTTGTTTTCATGAGTTTCATTTTCCCTTGCTGGTGCAGAATGGAGCCCTGGCATGACAGCACCCAGCCTGTGGGCACAGCAGGTTAAAACCAAGCTGCTCCAAAAAAAAACCCACCCCAAAATGAAGGAAAACAGCAACTTTTGCAATCAAACAGGTGAACCTTTTCTCTAGCAACAAGTGTCCTTGGGGTGAGGTGCTGCTGTTTGGCAGAGGAGGAGCTGTTTTGGCACAGACCTAAAGAAAGAAGTGGGTGATGTGGTGGGGAGAGAAAGGCAGCAAAGGGAAAAAGAAAACCAGCTGATGGTATTTATAACATAGAGGAAGGGGATGGAAAGCTCTAAGGACTCAGATGAGCTGCCAGGCTGGAGCATACATGGTTGAGCTCTGGCCACCACCCAGGGGTCATCTGCCTGCAGAGAACCTGTTGACATGACAGAGGAAATCCTTTGTGCACTGCTTGCCATCACCTCTTCTGAGAGACTGAGCTCAGGCTGAAGAGATCTTATTGACCCCACAGAGACAGAAAACGAGCCTCAAGAATGCAATATTTAATTTCCTGGGCTGGGGGGCAGGAGGGGAAGTGTTTATATCATTGTTCTCCTCCCAGCCTCCCTCCAGAGCTGTTTATTTTTAAACATTTTTACTCTGGGAGCCTCATGACTCAGGGAATAAGCTGTTTGTGGCTAGCTTTGATATGGATCTCTTCCAGCTCCTTTGTTTACAAATTTCCACTTAAGACCAGAAACATGGGGACAAGGCAATGGGGAAGTTGCTGAAGATTTGGCTACTTTTGAAACAGCAGCAAACAGATCTCCTCCCCTGGCAGCAGAACCTGGAAGACCCTGGGAGCCTGATGCAGACCAATCCCTCCAGCTGGTATTCATCACTCCCATCTGGATTTGCAGGAGTAATCTGAGCAGCAACATCTGGGCTCCCTGGAGCAGGAAGGGTCCATCTGTGACCTGGAGCCATGCATATGGCTCACGAGCAGCTAGAGTGCAGCTCTCAAACCACAGCCACATCATATGACTAAGAGCACAAGGGCTCCTGAGTAATGCAGACCTCTAGCCATGGCAGTTAATGGGTCAAGGCTGCTGAGTCATGCTGGGACACCTGCCAAACCCACCCCAGATCACCCCAGAGTGGAGGGACCCCAGGAGAGAACCACATCTGGAGCTCTCCAGCTGCAGGAGGTGTAGCAGAGGAAGCCTTCCACGTGCACCTTGTGGAGCACAAGCTCAGGCAGCTTTTTCCATCCCAGCACTAAGGTGAGGTCCCAGCCTCATTTCCTCCCTGGGAACACCCAGAGATCTTGGCAACTCACCCTTGATGTGCAGGCAGAGCATTTCCCAGAGGCCAGCTGCCTGAAAGCAGGACTGCCCTGCAAGCTCTGCATGGTGCAAAGTCACCCTGCAACCCTGGACACACGTTCTCCTCCCCACCCTGCTTCATCCAGCCATGTGTCAGTTGACAGCTTGACTGCATGTCTTCCTTCTCTGGGGATAACTTGCTGCATTCCCTGGAAGTCCTTCTCCAGGCTGCAGCTCAACCCCATGATGTAGAAAGAACATTGAAGAGGAGGGAAGTACAAGTATGGCTTGGTTACAACAGAGCTGCCAGCTCTCCTGTCCTCCTGCTCTTAGCTGTAACCTCTTATCTGTGTGGTCCATAGGCCATGAGCAAATCCTGGACAACCAGCCCCAGCTCCACACACACCAGCTCTGAGCATTGCCTCTGGTAGGTCCTGGACAGACAGAGGGACAGCATGTGGACAGCAGAAATCTGGAGGCTTAGGGTGGATGTCTGTGGTTACTGCACATGGGGCAGCCACCTGCTCAGCATGTCTGACATATCCCAGAATCCCCAAATCCCAGCATGGTGGGGGTTGGAAGAGACCTCTGGAGATCATCCAGTCCAAGCCCCCTGCTCCAGCAGGGTCACCCTCAGCAGCTTGCCCAGGGTCACCTCCAGCTGCCTGGGGAATCTCTCCATACAAAGAGACTCCACAGCCTCTCTGGGCAGCCTGGGCCAGGGCTCCAACACCCTCACACCAAACAAGTTTCTCTTCATGTTTAGGTGGAAGTGGAATCCCAGACACAGGATCCCCTGCACACACCATGTGCACGTGTGATGCCCTCAAGATGTGCCAGGGACATCAACACCTAAGTCCCAATTGCTTCAGTATCAGAAATGTTCATGGTTCCTGTGGACAACCAAGATGAATCTTCCAAAACCTTGCTGCCAAGTCCAGAACAACAACCTGCTCTCCAGCCTGGCCTCTTTTTGTCTGAACTTTGCAGCATCTTTGAGTTGTATCAGTGTTGGTAGCACATCTGCCTGGGAAAACTACTCAGAGATACCTGAAGGTGGACACCTGAAAATACTTCTCCTCTAGGGGCATCTTCAAATCTGCACTTTTCTGGCTTTGCACACAGCTCCTCAACCCTCCAGGAGTTTTGCCTCACAAAGGAGACCACACTAACAAATCCTTCTTCCCAGGGATGACTGGAAGACTTTCCTGGAGCAGCAGAAGGAGTGGAGCTAAGGAACCTGCTTCTCCCTGCATGGATACAGCTGAAGGTTAGTCCCCTCAGCTCCTCTCACAGGCAAGGACCAAATCCCTGGCAAGCCCTCAGCCTCCTAGCTCTTAAATGAGGTTTAACCACATGAGACCAAGACCCGAAGCTCCTCCTAGCCTGACCCATGAGGGTCTTTGCTCCATGACCAACAACTTCGGGAAAGAGAAGGATGCTCAGCCCTTACCTCTGGGGACCGGATGGCGTTCTGAAAGACAGCGTAGGCAATAATAGAGCTGGAACCTATAACGCTGGGAAAACAGAGGAGAGGTTGGAGCAGGAACACATCTGGAATGAGGGGATTCTTTTTTTCCCCCCCGCTTTTTCTGGAGAAAATCATCATTGCAATAGTAACTCCGCGGCAGGGTTTAGCAGCACCTTGTACCTGAGCATGGCCATGGTGAACTGGATCCATTGCAGAGCCGAGTAGACCTGGGGAGAAGGATAAGGAAAGCTCAGTGGGACATGACCCCACGGATCCGCGGGAGGGTGTCTCGGTTCCAGCCTGCTCTCCCCGAAGAGGAGCACCCGTGAGGCTCGGGGCTGGGGAAGGGCTGCCCGGGGCTGGGGAAGAAGCGGAACATGCACGGTCCCGGTGCCAGGAGGGAGGATTCCCGGTGCCCAGAGAAGGTGGTCCTGCTGCCCGGAGAAAGGGTTATGGGAGAAGGGGTGCCGGTGCCTGGAGAGAGGATTGGCGGTGCAAGGGAGAAGGGGGTCCCGGGGCCGGGAGAAGGGAGACCCGGTAGAGGGGTTCTCGGTGCCGGGAGAGAGAGTTCCCGATGCTGGGTGAAGGGTTCTCAGTGTCGGGAGAAGCGGGTCCCGAGGTCGGACCCGGGGCAGGGAGAGAGACGTCCCGGGAGAAGGGATCCCGATTCCCGGAGTGAGGGTCCTGGTGCCGGGAGAAGGTTTTCGGTGCCGGGAGAAGGGATTCCCGCTGCCGGTGTGGCTCGCTCACCTCCTGCCAGCCCTCGTCCAGCCGGGCTGCCTCCTCCGGCAGGGCCATTGGGGACCCTCCACCGCTACCGCACCGCTCCCGGTGCTGCGGATCCCGCCCCCGCGCTCCGCCCCGGGGCCACCCCGAGCCCAACCCGCCCCGGGGCCGGCTGAGGGGAGCGTCTGGTCGGAGAGAGGAGCTGACCCAGGAGAACAACGAGGCTAGCGTCCCGGGAAAACCAGCGACCTTTGCGGCCTCCACCGCTGTGCATCCCTAACAGGGGACAGAGAACCCGACCCCTCCGGGACCAAACGCCTCGGTGTACTTTGTTCCCCGTCACCCCTCCAGGAGCCGACCTGAAGCGACCCGGCCCGGCCCGGCCCGCCTTCGCTCCGCCCTCCTCAGGAACCAGGTGAGAAGCGTCCTCACTCACAACTAGCGGAGGTTGACCTCCAAAACGCACCCTGCTCGGGGTCTTTCTTCCTCTCCTCCTCATACGAAGGTGACGGGCCCGACAGACACCCTCCCACCCCTCTGTGCAAACTCCTCATCTCCTTTTGCTTCTAGGTGGCATTGTCTATCTAGATGGTGAATGAACTTTTAGTTTGATTGTCAATAGCTTCTGAAGACAAGGCTGGAGAAAATCTATGTGAACTATGGCTTGTGACTTTGACATGTCCTTACTGGCCTCACCCCTTCTTATTCTGATGTGGGAAATGAAGGTTGGACTTGAAGGAGAGACAAAACAGCCTTTGCCTTCCCCTCTAACTGCAGAAAGCAGCAGCAGTTTCTCTCTAGAAAGCAGTTTTAAGAAGCAGCTATTAATTGGAACACTTTATTATTATTACAGCATTATTAATACTCGCAGCAATATCTGTTCCTTGTACCCCCTGCAGGACTCAAAAGGCAGCAAAGCTCCCACAGAAAAGAGTTCTCCTTAGGTTAAAGCATAGTCTTAGGTTAAAACACTCCGGTGTTTCTCTTTTCAGCTCTCTCTAACCCTGACCAGGAGTAGAACATCTTCCAGCAGCCATCTGAATTCCACACAGCATGAACAGCACATGTAGCAGTGAGGACTGACCTGACCCCTCGGCCACGTATCTCTGTTCAAGTTGTATAGAAAGGGCTTCTAAGGGCACAACTACTCCTGCATCCTGTTTCAAGACCTCATTTCCAAATATTTAGAACTACCAAATATCAATGAACCTTTAGTGTGACTGTCAATTGCTGCTGAAGATGAGGCTGGAGACAGTATTTTGTTCATGTGAACTATGGCTTGTGACTTTCAGATGTCCTTACTGGTCTCACCTTGCCTTGTTCTGAACCTGGGAGATGAAGCTTGGACAGGAAGGAGAGGCAAATTCCGCAGGCGTTGCATGTGCTCTTCAGCCATAAGAAAACTCACCCAAATTTTACCTTTGGAAAACCATGGTTTTGCACAAATTGGTGAGACTAAGAGTAATAGCACCTCAAGGAGGCTCTGCCCTTGCTCAGAGCTCTAATCACTCGTTCTGTCAGGGTGCCACAAGGATTTCAGGAGAACTTTTGCTGAGGTGGCTGCTCTGGCCAGAAGATGAGGAGCAAGTTCTGATTCGTGGAGGACCTGTCTTCACTATGCCTGCCAGCATCTGGCCAATACCCAAGCCAAACAGAGACAGGAGCCACTGAAGGAGAAGGCAAGAAAAAACAAAAAGGAAATTCTGTGTCTCTTAGTCAACAACAGGTAAGGAGAACAAGACTTGGAGCCCTACTGGGAAAACAAAAGGTAGAAGGAGGGGTAGATTAATGAGCATAAAACCCAAGGACACTAAGAACAGAGAAAGGTGGGGATGTGAGTGGCACCCAATCTGTACCTTTTAGAACACAGAAGATGGAATGTGGAACTGAATGTTGTTATTTGTTTGCCAGGGAATAGCTATAAAAGCCACCAGGAATGTGCTTCAGGCCAATCTGGTGCTTTTGGTTTGGGGTTTTTTTTGTCTGCTTTAACACTGTTACTGAATAGTATTACACAATACTGGTGTCTTGTTTCCCCAACATTTAGAATACTGTGTTTTTAAGGAATGTCTTCCTCTTTATCTTCTAAACTGAGACTACCAGAAGGAAATCTGCTGCTCTCTTGAAGTCAGCGGGAAGTTTGCCTGCATAAGGAGAACTGCTTAGGACTCTTGAGAGTGTTTCACAGCTTGTACCAAAGTTCTCCATCATATTAGAGCTCATCTTTTTCATTATTCTTCTTCAGGAAAGAAGCAAGGATATTGAGGCTTTTCTGGAGCTCCTCCTTTTTCCCATCACTCATTTTGTTCTTCTCGATCAGTTTGGTGATTCGCACCACCTCATTAGCAGCAAACTCTTCTCCTTGCTCCAGGATCTTGCTCATAATTTTCAAGTATTGCTCAGCAGACTTCTTCTCAGTTTCTTTCATTTTTTCTAAGCTCTCCTGCCCCTTTTTCAGGAGGGACTGGCGTTCAGGTTTCTCAGTGGTGCTCACAAACTTGCTGGCCAGCATGTCATACTCTTTCAGGCAGCCTGGCATCCCCAGATAGATGCCATTACTCTTCAGCCAACGCTGAATAGCCCCAGCCTTGATGTGGCCACTGTAAGGCAAGGGATTGTCAAAGTCACCATCCTGGAACAAGTAAAAAATAGGGAACTTTTCCTTATCCAGCTTGTATTTTTCTCCCAACTCAGTGTTCAGTTTATCACCATAATCTGCCAAGAGAAAAGAAACACAGAAAAGCACAGCACATTATTAATTTAGGACTCTCTCCTACACAAACTGTGACATATTTGTTGCCAGCTTCAGCACACCCTAATACCCTCTTTGCCAGGAAACATCACACACTGCAACAAAACCACTCCAGAAAATCACTTCTGGAAGGCAAACTATCAGTAGGTATTGCCAGAGAGAAATACCAGATTCTAATGGTGCTTTACTGTAGCTGTGATAGCATCAGCAGGACCTCTATGTACAAACCCTGCACTCCTTATGGGAAACTAATGGCCATTTTTTTCCTTGCTTTGGTCTATCCATTGATTTGATTTGATTTTACAGTTAAATGGATTTTCTGTTTATTCCTGATCTATGTGCAGAGAGTGTACACTTCCACATTTTAGTTCTGACAGCATGCCAAGCTACAAGATCTTTTCCCATCTTCCATAAACTGCATTTAGTCTTGAGGGCAGAAAACATAACCTGAAAAGATTTCAACTATGCTACTTAGCTAAATCCACATGTTTAGAGAAATCAGTATGGGTCAAACTTCCCAGCCTGACACTTCTTAGCATAATTCTTAGTTCTACCTACAAAGCAAGAGTGAGTATAGTGACTTTGGGGACTGGAGCATCTCTGGGAGGAGTAAAGGTTGAGAGCCCTGGGGCTGCTTAGCCTGGAGAAGAGCAGCCCCACAGGGGAGCTGCTCAATGCTGAGCAAGAGCTCAAGGCTGGGGGCAAGAGGCTAGGGCCAGACTCTGCTCAGTGGTGACCAGGGACAGCCCAAGGGGCACTGGGCACCAATTGGAACTCAGAAGTTTCTGTCTGAGCAGGAGGAGAAACTTGTTTGGTGCGAGGGTTTTGGAGCCCTGGCCCAGGCTGGCCAGAGAGGTTGTGGAGTCTCCTTGTGTGGAGAGATTCCCAAGGCAGCTGGAGGTGATCCTGGGCAAGCTCCTGTGGGTGACCCTGCTGGAGCAGGGGGGTTGGACTGACTGATCCCCAGAGGTCCCTTCCAGCCCCCACCATGCTGGCCCATCTCTCTTCTCACCAACAGCATTACCTCTGAGCCTGTTTTCACCAGAAACCACAGTGAATATTTCCTCCACACCAACCCATGGTGTCCTCATCTGCTCAGAGCTCCTCACCTGATATCCCCACCTCAGCCACCAGAAGATCATCACTGGAGCCTGAGCTCTCTGCCAGCTTTTTGAACTCATCTTGTTTCTCTCCATAAGGATACTGGGTGTCAAATTTCACCAGGACAAACTTATGCTTGGGAATTACCTAAAACAAGAAGGAAAAAAAAAAGAGAAAACTTTAGCATTTTGTGTCTGAGCAATCTACAAATCATCTGAGGCTGCTTTAGCTGCTTCTTCTCTTCCTGTGCAAGGAGTAGATGCAGGGGAGAATGGGAATGTTATAATTAATGGCCTTTCAGAAATGACTCACTGCAGTGTGGAGGAAAGACTGAGCTTTGGGTGCATGTATTGCTCCAGCACATGACAAAGATAGTACATGGTAGGTTTGGGGGGTCAGATAATGCCTTTAATTATACATGATTTGCTTATTGTAAATCTGATTAGCATCTTGGAAGGAAGTCAGCTACAGCATTTCCAGTGGGACATTGAGAGAGGCCAAACCTAATGTCATTCCAAAGTGTCCTAGCATGAGAACTGCAGCTCTAAGCTAAGAAGGGAGGAGCTGGAGGTGCTGTGCTAGAGCAGGAAACAGAATTCCTGTTTCAACTGATTCCTCTTTGCTTGTCTTGCTGCTTTTGAACTTTGCTGTGCTTGGATGATACTATTTCCAATGAGCTTGGGAATCTGTCACCCAGGTTGAGATTTTGTTCTTCCATCCAGGAGAAGACCTTGCAAAATCTTGTTTCTAGTGAACAGGGGCAGATTGCCACACAAGTACCACCTACACAGTGCACTGCAAGCACTGCTTGGGCACTGCCATGCCAGCTGCTTCCCACAGCTAACCACAGCTTTCAGCCCTGGCCAAGCTGATTCTCCACCACTGTCCTGGGAAGCAGTGAGCATGGCAGTGCTACAGCTCTGTTGGTCATTCAAAGCCCTTCTTGGAGCCTTCTGCCAATTACTTCAAATTCTTCTTGTTGCAGAAGAGCTGGCAGCTCCCAAGGGTTGTAGAGGGTCATAAATGTGCAGAGTGGGGAATGAGAGGCTGCAGAGCAGCTCTGTAGAAGGAGATCTGGGGGTCTATGAGTCAACAGTGTGCCCTGGCAGCCAAAAGGGCCGACTGTGTCCTGGGGTACACCAAGCACTGCTTGGCCAACTGGTCACCTGTGGCCTCACCTTGAATACTGGGTGCAGTTTTGGGCACCACCATATAGGAGGGATATTAAGCTGCTGGAGAGCATCCATAGAAGGGCCATGAAGATGGTGAAGGATCTAGTGGGGAAGCTGTATGAGGAATGGCTGAAGTCACCTGGTTTGTTCAGCCTGGAGGAGACTAAGGGGAGACCTCATCATGGTCTACAGCTGCCTCATGATGAAAAGTGGAGGGGCAAGAGCTGATCTCTCTGGTGACCACTAAGAGAACCCGAGTGAACAACATGAAGCTGTGCCAGGGCAGGGTTAACTTGGACATTAGGAAAAGGTTCTTCACCCAAGGGGTGGTGGAGCATTGGCACAGGCTCCCCAGGGATGCAGTCACGGCACCAAGCCTGACAGAACTCCAAAAGCATCTGCACAATGCTCTTAGACACATGGAGTGACTTTTGGGGTTGTCCCGTGCATAGACAGGAGTTGGACTTGATGATCCTTGTGGGTCCCTTTCAAATCAGGACTTTCTACGATTCTATAAAACACCCAAAATGGTTTGTGACAGCAGAACAATCTGGCATGCAATGAGAAATATCTGCTCCTGCCTGAGCAGTTTGCTCAAGGCAGATCCTTTTCAGACAGCTCAGCTGATTCCTGTCCCTTCACACTGCCGCAGCTCAGGCATTAATCCTGCCACACTCCTGCTCCCTTCCGAAACGCACCTGCCACCTGCTCGGCAGAGTCCTGCCGTGCTCCAGGCAGACACCTTCCATTCACAGTCATTTAGGGGAGAAAAAACCCCAGCGTGGAAGCTCAGCCTGGCCCACAGCCTGTTGCTTTCTCTTTCATGCACAGAAAAGAACCGAAACCGGCCCGAGCTAAGACAGCCCACAGCCCCGACTCGCTCCCCTGCACAGCCCTGCCCTCGGTCACAGCACGGGCAGAGCAGAAGGAAGCCAAGAGCGGCTATTCCGCTGCTCCCTGACCGGGAGGTGTGGGGAGCCGGCCCAGAGCTGGGCCCGGGGGCCGCTGCGGCAGTCTGACCGAGTCCCGCCGATGCCGCTGG
>VWZX01009108.1:211064-243954 GCA_013399015.1 Galbula dea | reverse complement strand
CCCGTGCCCCGGGCCGCAGCGCAGCACTGGCGGCCCCCGGCGGCCCAGCTCCACTTGGACAGCGCCGATTGGCTGTCCGCCGCGGCTACCGCTCTCTTATTGGCTGCGGCGCGCCGGACCCGCCGCCTCGGCCGTCGACCCCCGCGCCGGCGGCGGCACCGGTATGGGGGAGCGGGGTCGGCCCCGTCCCCGCGGTGGCTCCTCCGCCCGCTCCGCACCCCTCCTTCCCTCGCTACCCACACCGCCGCCCCGGCCTTCGGAGGCTGCCCGCCTGTTGCTACCGGCATCGGCGGCGGTACACATGGCTGCCGGAGCGGCCCGCCTGCCTCCCCACAACGCCACCGCCCCGAGCGCTCTACCAGACCGGGCAGCGCCCGCCGGGGCGAGCCGTACCTTGTAAAAGGTGATGGAGTCGAGGGGCACGGAGCCCTTAGTGTGTAGCGCGGTGCCGCCGAGCAGCGCCAGGCTGAGCAGGCAGAGGACCAGGGAAGCGGCGGCAACGAGCGCCGTAGCCATGGCGGAGCGCGGAGCGAACGGAGCTGCCGCCGACACGTGACCGCGCCGAGTGCCGCCGGGGGCCGGGCCCGCCCCGGGGCCGGGCGCAGGGAGCGGGGGCGCGCTCCAGGGGTGGACCCAGGCAGCGGCGAGGAGGGGGCGGGCAGGGTCCGCAGAACGGGATCGCGGGTCTGGCGCCGTTGTAGGGGTAGTGCTTGCTCTCGGGGGTATTCCGCGGTGATGTTGCTGCTGCCGCTGCCAGGAAAATAGACAGGAGCAGGAAGCATCCAGGGGCCAATTGGGAGAAGATGAAAGCAGAGAAAGGGCAGAAGGCAGGGTCTGGCCGTGCAGGAGAGGCTACAGCGCTGCGGCCACCACCTGGTGTGTGGTGGATTTGTATACAGCTGGAGGCCAAGGAGGGTGGCCGCTGCCCTACCATTGCCACAGCCCCGTCGGATAGCTTTTTGTGCTTCTAGAGATCTCATGCGCTGCTAGCCCTTACTGGCTTTTGTCACTGAATGATGGGATGAAGTGCAAGCAAGACCACCTTGCTCTCTTTCAGCTGCCTGTAAGGATGTTGGAGCGAGCGGGGAGTCGGCCTGTTCTCCCAAGGAACAAGCAATAAGACGAGAGAACGGCCTTAAGTTATGCCAGGGGAGGTTTAGGTTGGCTATTAGGAAAAAATTCTTCCCTGAAAGGGTGGTTAAGCATTGTCACAGGCTGCCCAGGACAGTGGAGGACTTACCGTCCTTGGAAGCGTTCAAAAAACACGTAGATGTACTGAGGGACATGGTTTAGGGGAGACCTGGCAGTGTTAGGGTCTAACAGTTGGACTCGACCAGAGATCTTTTCTGACCTTAATGATCCTGTGATTCAAGCAAAGCCTGAACAGCAGGCTGACAGATGAGCATGCCAAACAGCCACATCCAAGCTTCCTCCCCCAGCAGACATCATCCTGAAGTAGGTGNCCCCCCCCCCCCCCCCCCTTCAACTGGCTGTGAAGGTAACTCGATTTTTTGTTTTCCCCTGCACCAGGATAATCTGGCTTCGTCAGCATAGACGAGCACTTCAGTCACTTACAGCCCAGACAGACAGCACAATGAAAGAGGCACCAGTACTGATTTGTAACGAAACTGACTTTTATATAAATTATAAACCCATCTAGTTTAAAGCAGATCAGTTGCAGTGGTGTCACTTTAGTCCATAGAAGGCTGAGGCATACATATCTCCTACAGTCATAAATTAACAATGAAGGAAGAGAAAGCTCAGGTAAGGCTGCAGCTACAACAATGACGACAACAACAAAAATAACCCCTCTAAGATTACTAGCTGCTAAAATAAAGTCCTGATTAGCAATGACTGCAAAATAGAAATGCAATTTCTGAACAGTTTAAAAAGTACAAAAATGATGGGCAACACAAACAGGCATTGTACAGTTTGGCCTGTATGTAGACAAAGCAGGGTAGGAGACTGCTGACCTTTATCTACATCAGACATCGATTTTAAGCAAAGAGAATAGTCGAGGAAATCTGTAAAAGGATCCTGGCTTGTGATCCCAGTAGTATAAAAGCAGTATTTTTTTTTCAGTCTGTAAACAGTAGTCTTGGTAGCTTCTTCTAGGTATGGTTTTCAATTCATCACCAAAAAAGTAATCATCCAAAACAAAGAAACAAAAACAAATCCCAAGAGTGGAAAAGGGGAACAGCAGCACTGGGTTATAGCTTGAATTTCTTCTGATGTCCCTGTGGGACATATTCTGGAGGAGAAATGCTCTGTCATAAGAAATATATAATATCTTTAACTGTACACAATTTATAGGGGAAGAGAAATTCTCCCTCTCCCTCAACCAAGCCCTCCAACAGTCATTACATGGTCATGTTTGTCCACTGTTTCCTCAGTCTGTGAAGAGATGGCATCTGGTTTTATCAAACACTTGAGCAATCCAAACAAAAAAACCCAGAATCCATTGTATTTGTTTGACAAGCTTATTATTCACCAGTGGCTGGAGCTGGCAATGGGACAGCAGCTAAGGTGAAGCAGCAGTCAGCACACCCCTGTCCTGGCACAGGGCTGGTCTGAGGAACCAGCCAACGCTGGACCTGTGCAGTGCCAAATGCTGGGACAGGAAGCAAGAGCGAGCTGTGGTTCCATCTCCTCCTCAGACTCTGCTTCAGATGACAACATGTGTGTCCTACCCCCCCATCCCTTCCCCAGCAGTTTCAATTCTACTTTTAAGGGAGCTGATGCAAAAACCCCCTTTTTAAAGCAAGTTCTGCTTTCAGGCACATGGGAGGACTTTCAAAGCTTGGTTCTGTTAACCTTACACTTCACTTCCATCTTCACCATTGCTTATTGACATGACCGAGTTCAACCTGTTGTAGCAGCTGTGGAAGGAAACTCCAGCACAGACCAGCCCCTGGCCTGTCCCCTCTGCTGAGGCAGCTCTGCTTTCAGTGCTGGTGTTTGCACAAAGCCTTCTCTACTCAGCACTGCCACAGAACACCAGCAATGGCCATTTGCCTCCCTGAATGAACAAGGGCAGTGCAGATTCCTAGCCCAGTGCTCCTCTGTGAATTGCATCATCTCAGCAATGAGACTCTCTTCACTTACCCTACGCATTTCAAAGCATGGACTTCAGTCATCAGCCTGGCTTGAATTTAAGGAGCACACCTTTCTTTCAACAAAGATATTCCTATACAACATAGAGGTCAGATGTGGGTTGTTGGGTTGGTTTTGTTTTTCCTCCAGGAGAAGTATTACTATAAAACAGACAACACATTTTGGTATTCCTCCAGCCCAGAGCACTTACCAGACATTGCAATTCAACCATCAGGACATCCTTTACAATTTAGACAACCTGCAGATGTTCCTTCTTTCCCTTTCAGGATGGGGAAAAGCAGAACTAAATCCAGCAAGAGCAGCTATGTGAAATTCCTTTTTTTTATATATATATATATATATATGTATATATATACACACACAGGGGATTCACTTTAAAAAAATACTCTCATCAACATTCTAGCATTCCTAACAAACATACTCAGAGGTGACAACAAAAGCTAGGATTGTCAGCTCTCTTTTTAGACTTCAGATACTAGGTGCTTTAAATCAGAAGATAAGGAATCTGTCAAGTCTGACCTGTCCCTTGTATTGCAGCTACATGTAACTTTTTTTTGCCTATCCATTTTTAGGCTGCATTACTCCTTTAACGTGACAAAAAACAAACCCAAAACCCCAGCAGAAATGCAGGCTTGGTGGGAGCAGATGATGCAATGGCACTTCCTACCAGAACTCCTAATGAGCTAGTCCTTGAATAACCAAAGATCAGCTGCAAAAAGCAAGCAGCTACAAAAAGTATTCTCAGCCTCATACCACAGTGGAAGCAAAAGTTACCCTCTGCCAACTTCAATCCCAAGCCAAGAGGATTTAATTGCTATTAAAATATTGAAGTCTTAGTTTCAGTATCCTAAACACACTTTTAAAAAGTCATGATGATTGCTGTTGTACATTGAACTGACATGGAATCTGACCACAGTGGCAGACTTCACTGCAGCTGTTATATACAAGGTCTCTGGTTTTGTCTTTTTTTCTTCTCTGAAACAACGATTCCCATCTCTTCCTAAAGCTGAATGGCCAAGTTTGCTCCTCAGCAGTTTTGCTCTTTTCCTGAAGGTGTACAATGACACCACCTCCTCCCTCCAGCAGCTCTCTCCTCGCCCCAGCACAGCTTCCTCCCACGCTGCGGGGCGGGGTTGGGCTCTGCCGAAAGGTTCTATGCAGAGGGCGTTCCTCTCCCTGCTGGAACAAGGCCCACAATTCATTCGGAAGGACCAGGTGGCTTTGCAGACAACGAGAGGCAGCTCCAAAACGGGCTCAGTTTCATTGAGTGTGGGCATCTACAATTTCTTCATTTCTAAGGCAAAGACCATACAAAAATTATAAACACTGTATGGTGATGAAAATACAACTCCTTTGAGATATATGCTTTACACTGGATTTCTATTGCTGCTTCTAAAGACCATCTCCAGTTGTTCCTAGAGATCCAAAGGGAAGAAAGTTAATTTTCTCCTGTTGCAATATACTTATGAACATGTATAAAAAGTGGTCAAACCCTGCTAAGGGTCCCTGCTTCTCCTTTATGTACAATAATTTAAATCACCTCAATATATCTGTAATGCCTAAAAAACTGGTTTATGATTTTAAATCCTTCATGCATTATGAGGAAGTCCTGGATTAAAGTGATGGTCTGTTGGATGTTGCTTCTGTCTGGGACACTGGTGTCACTCCTGGTGGACTCTGTCAAGGATGCATTTCTCAAATCTTTAGTTTTTTAATGGTATCAAGTCTCTTTTTCAGCAGCTCTCCAATTTCCTGAACCGAGTGATGGTAACTGCTCTGGACCTTCCCTTGCACAGTCTTTGTAAACTTTTTTTCTTCCTGCAAAATGCCAAACAAAAAAGAAAATAAATAATTCAAACTGCTTAAATCCTCCTGTTAAACTTCCCCCACTCTCTCAAACACTGCTAAGAAATTCATGAGGCCCACAGTGTAAGGTTACAAAGGCAATGTGAGCAGCACCAGCTCCAGCAGCAGCAGCTCCTGTGGGTACTGGCACTGCCTTGAGAGGGCTGCTAACACCTTCACATTTCTTCCAAACTT
Organism: Galbula dea; assembly: GCA_013399015.1. Classification (NCBI taxonomy): domain Eukaryota; kingdom Metazoa; phylum Chordata; class Aves; order Piciformes; family Galbulidae; genus Galbula; species Galbula dea. The sequence continues at coordinate 238,800 of VWZX01009108.1, read as the reverse complement.
CTGGAAAACCTCCCTGTGCAAAATATTTGGGGCTGAAATTCAGAGTGCATGGAGCATTTTCTTTTAGTCAGCAGTTACTGAAGCAGAGGCTTGCTCTCAGGATGCCTTTTGCAGACACAAATAACAAGCAGAAGAGCCTGCGAAGCACAGCCCAAGGAAGCCAATCCCAGATGGAAAGATCTCCCATCAGTGGCAACGTTCAGCTGACACACTGCTGGTATCACTCCAGTCCTGAATCATGCCAGGATTTTTAGTCACACCTGAGCACAAGGACATTTTCAATTCACTTGTCAGCTCTAAACACGCTGAGCAGCAAGCAGAGCTCCACAGCCTGTGTTTAGCAGGGTTTACTGCAACAGTGGAAACCAAGAGACACAGGAAAAGCTGCTGACTCCCACAGATGCTTCTGCTCCAATCCATGTGCTCGTGGTCATTTTCCCCTCGGGCAGTCATTTGATGCCTTGCATCAAAGGGAGGACAGAGGGATTTGCTGACTCAGTGAGCCACCAGGAAAAGATGTACAAAGATCAATGATTACCTCAAAGTGATAAGGCACTTTAAAAGTATCTCTTTAAAGGGAAGATTCTTTGATGACACTAACAAAACATGCTTCTTAGCTTTCATCCTAATTTGCATCAGTCTCAGGGTTTTCCTTGCTTTCTATCACTTTCTGCAGGTGTTTCTATGTATTTGAGACACTTCTACATCTGCCTCACACAGCAACAAGAGAAGGGAAATTTTCAACAGTGTGCTGTGACATAAAGAGGACCAGCTAGCTGAAAAAACACAAGCTGGCTACCAGCAGCTTAGGTTGGCAGAAATGCAATTCTGAAACAGATGGGTGCAGCTTTTAAATCCTTCCCAATTCTAAAATCTTCAGATCTCACCAAATCCCAGCATGGGAGGAATCACTGAAGATCATCCAGTCCAACCCTCCTGCTCCCAGAGCAGCTTGCCCAGGATCATCTCCAGCTGCCTTGGGAATCTCTCCACACAAGGAGACTCCACAGCCTCTCTGGGCAGCCTGGGCCAGGGCTCCAACACCCTCACACCAAACAAGTTTCTCCTCCTGCTCAGACAGAAACTTCTGAGTTCCAGTTGGTGCCCAGTGCCCCTTGGGCTGTCCCTGTTCACCACTGAGCAGAGTCTGGCCCCAGCCTCTTGCCCATAAAGAAAACCCCAATTCTATGCTTTTCCAAAAATGTTTTTAGCTTTCTAGCTGGATTCTGACACTATCTGAAAGATACTTTCAGGATCTTCACCTCTGTTCTAACTAAACACATTCATAGCAAGTATTGTCAGAAGATCCCTCATGACAGTAACATTAACTTGCCTATCACAGAGTTCAACTCTTCTCTGATTGCCATGGCTTAAAAAGCCAAACTTCCTCATCAGACCCATGCTTCAGATGTCTCAACTTGGCATGAGGTCTGGCATGTGAAGTGCCTCTTACTCCTGCCTTTGGTTTTCCCTATAGAGCCAAGGGGGGAGGATTTGCCACTTGCTTTTCTGTAAAGATCAAGTAATCTCTTTAAGGGAAGTGACTAATCAGCAGTAGCTGAACCTCCAAGTATTATTTTCCACCTATTATGGCATGTTCAAAACAGACAGAGTAAGTCATATTGCAGACAACAAGATAATGCTAAAACCTTGAGGTTTTCTTCACTAATAAACCACACAAAATAAAAGTATTTTAAAATTCCTGTGTACAGATCTCATTGTTTTGGAGATTATTTTGTGCAGTAAGCTGGAGCTGATCAGATGAGGTAAAGTCACTCTGTCACTGTGAACAAAAAACCTAACTCACCACTCTAAACTAAGCTGCCTAGCAGTCTGGTCCCTAACTGCTTGTTAAGAGCAATTAAGTCAATCATAATTGGTTGTTTGTTTTCCTTCTTTTTTGGATGAAAAGAAGTTTCCAGTGAAGTTATCCCCTAGGTGTGTACCTGCAGGTTATCAGTCACACAGAAATGCCTAGAGCACATAAGTGAGACCCCAAGTTCTTACCTGTAAAAGCAGAGTGTCCTTGAGGGACAGCTCTTCAAGTTTTAGTGCAGTCAGAATGATTTCAAGCCCTTTGATATGATCTATTACATTGGAAGTTAATGTCTGTAGTTCAGTAACATAATCCAGAAAATGGGTGAAGACAGGTGGCTGTAAAAGCAGAGACACACGGTTAAGTTAGACACACGTAGTAATGCTGATTCAAATGACTCTTCTACAGGGCTACTCACTCTCTAACTTGGACTACTCCTTCCCCTTGATGTTAAGCTAGAATCTACCTACCCAGCCACCAGCAGGGAACAAGTTTACTGGGATGCACCCAAGGCAGGAAGGCCTGTGATAGCCCAAATTCTGTTTCCTCTTCAAAAGCTGCCACACAATGTCAGAGATGTGACATGTCACCACTTCATTTTCAGCAGAAAAGGACTTCCCAAACTAGTCTTGGATAACCTGTAACCCACATCAGCCTCTACAATGCACAGCTTATTAACATGTTATCCACCCCAATTTTCCTTTCAGTATAAATATGCTGTTGGGTTGGTGGGGAGAGGGGAGAAGAAAGAAAAAAGGAACATTGTCTCTACCATAGCTACACTGCTTTCTTTTTTTTTCTTCTTCTTTTTTTGCAGGTTGGATTTGAGAGGTCGGAGGATGCTGTCACAGTAACTGGATACCCACAGGGCAATGGAGATCGTCTGGAGAAAAGGTACAAGTATGTTGCAAGTTGTACCTACAGGAGGCTTTAAACTGCTTTTAGTGTTCCTGCTAAGACTCAAGAGTACACAGCAAAACAATCTCTGCTTTCATTGAGTGACTGAGATCAATTAACTTTCACTGTATTTTAGTCTCAACATTTCTACCCTGAAGTATTTCAAAATGTCTAGCTTCCATAGGAAAAATAACTGAATTACCTCAACAAAGAAGACTAGGTTTTCTAACAGGTTTGGATGAGTTTTCAAGGTGCCATCTCTGACTTCAATCAAATCACCTTTACATTTATTGAACAAGTCTGAAAAGACAAAAAGAAAAGCCTTGTCAGGACACACAGATCAACTTCAAGGTGCAGTTTCTGTACAGGTGTGCCAAACAAGCAGTCAGAGGACTGACCACTGAAAGCAGATCAATTCAGTTAAAGCTTCTCAAGAAGGTTCAGCTCTGAAGTTTCCTCTGAACTGTATTTCATTATAAACAGCATCTCCACACCATTTATTAGCACACCTGGACCAAGCACCAGGGAGACAACAGTTGCTAAGACTAGGCTGCAAGGCAGCAAAATGACAGGACTTAACAGCATTCCACGGCATGCAACAGCTTCACAACCACACAAGCCAAGGGGAAGCTCAGCCTTGTTCTCAAGTACCTTTCAAAGGGGTTTGCAGATGCATTCACACACTCCCTGTAACTGCAGCACACTCAGCAGCACATCCTCAGAGCACCCTGGAGCGCTACCTTAGCTACCACTGTTTATGCTTGAGTTACCATTTACCTGTTAGTCGTTCTACTAAAGACTTGAAACTATTCCCTATCCTCTCCTGGATTTCTGCTGAATCTTCTGAAAGAAAAACAAATAAATAAAGGAGTTACAGACTAAAAGTTTGTCTATTTTCTGCTTCCAGAAAACCAGAAGGCATTTACATGTAATTTAGTGTTAGTAGTCAAAGGCAACTGCTTTCAAAGAGGATCCAATATTACATCAACATCTACTGTACCAAAATGAAGACTCACAGAAAACATTACATTAAGGAATCTTCTCTCAGAGAACTTAAAAAGCAAACACACAAGTAACAATCTGGATCCACACCATCCCATACCTAGAATGCTTTGAAACTCAACAGACAAACATCTCCCTCCCACCAGACATCATGACCACCTGGTTAAACCCTTGTCCCTCCAACACTTACCTAAGCCATTGGTATCTAGTTCATAAATATCACTAACAAGATAAAACAAGCTAGTCTGGCATTGACAGCTGCCATTACTGAAGAAGCCAGCCATTCGGGTAGGAGGAGGGCCAAGGACAGGATACTAGGCAAGAAGCAAAGAAAAAGACAAAGGTGTTGCAGCTTTTCCTTATCCAGAAGACACAGTTTGTCTCTGGCACATCTCTCAGTCTGATTCATACACTACAGACTCAGGGTCAGTTAAGTGCATTCTGCAGCCCGCTGGACGTTACCGGACACATTCGGTTTCTCGGCATTTAAGATTTGGGGATAGCTTTTGCCTTAAAGGGTACCTGGATTTTTTGTTCTAGAAACTTCTTCCCTGAATCCACTGCCACTTCCAGCTGCTGAAGCAGGGATCGAATTGTGTCAATCTTGGATGAGACACCATTCTCTGTGGTCTTTTCAGAGTTCTTTGGTTGGATTGGGTGACTAAGAGTTGGGAGTCCGCTGATTAGCCTCAGAGTTAAAGACCGGATTCGCAACCACATGGTTTCTTCCTCCAGTGAGAGTTTCCTATGTTCTTCAGAAATGTCCCTAGAGAAAGGCAACAAATGTTTTTTTCAGGCAAATGCTTCAATTCTGCAGAGCAGCAAGCTCCAGGCAGGTTCCAAAGCCTACTCAAAGTTACTGAAGGCTGTATGAAGAGGGAAGATGGTCACAATTCAGAGAACTGTATTGACATGGAAAAGGGCAGCATTGCTAGAAGTGATGAATGAGGACAGACTGAGAGAGTTGGGGTTGTTCAGTCAGGAGAAGAGAAGGCTCCCAGAAGACCTTACCATGGCCTTCCAGGATCTGAAGGGGGCCTGTAAGAAAGCTGGGGAGGGACTGTTCAGGAAGTCAGGTAGTGACAGGACTAAGGGGAATGGATGCAAACTAGAGCAGGGGAGATTTAGATTGGATATTAGGAGGAAGTTCTTCACTGTTAGAGTGGGGAGACACTGGATCAGGTTGCCCAGAGACGCTGTGGAAGCCTCATCCATCCCTGGAAGTTTTTAAGGCCAGGCTGGCTGGGGCTGTGGGCAACCTGATCTAGTGGAAGGTGTCCCTGGCAGGCAGGGGGGTTGGAACTAGCTGATCTTTAAGGTCCCTTCCAACTCTGGCAATTCTATGATTCTATGCTTGTTAAGTTTGTAGTTTGCCAGCCTAGAGAACATCTAAACATGGCACTTGCCCTGAAAAGATTTTCTTTGCCATGTGTGCTGCAAGGAAAGGTGTTGCTCTGCAACTGAGGCTGTGCCTACTCACCTATCTTTTGGATCCCAGCTAAACAAGACTGTCAGGTCTCTGTTGTCACGCAAATCTTTCCATGGAATGTCATCCTCCTCTGGGCTCAGACTCATAGACTTTATACTTTCTTCTAAACTGGTTGAGCTGTATGTTAGAACAAGCAACATTTAATCACTGGAAGGAGAAAACATAGCTCACTAACAGACCACCTTTCCTCCACTGTTCAACTCTTCTGCTGTCAGAAACAGGGTATCAAACAGGGATGCTGAAGAGGAGAGCAAATGACAAGCAGAGAGATGTAAGCTCAGAGGTTTCTGCCAGAGAGCTGCAAGCAAAGCTCACCAGGACCTCATTTAGTGTTCTGCCTCTGCACAAACCCCCATTCTTTTCCCCACTTCTCACTGCTGTACTTACATATTTGCTTCAAGTAAGAGGTCTAACAACATCCGTTCTGTGCGGACTTGCGCAAAGTGAAGGGAGGAGTTCAGCCTGTTCCTGAACGCAATGAACTCAGGGATCTTCTCAAATGCACCATACTTGTAAGCTTGAATGATATATTCTGAGGTCTAGAAGAAAACACACACACCATCTCTGGATTAATTACTTCCATGAATTCAGAACCACCAGAGTTTAATGAGGCCACTGCCCAGAAATAGCGTTTCTGTGGTTTTCATTAACCCAGAGGTACAGAATCTGGCTGTCAGACACTCAGCCTCTGGGAGAAGCTTGTGCTTTCACTTCTCCAAGTCACCCCAGCAGCTCTGCCACTTGAATTTGAGAAGGCCCAGATGCTCCACTAGGCAGTGGGACTTAATAACCAAACCAACACTAAGAAACATCATGCTGCTGTCATCACTGAGACTGAAAAATTACTTAAGAGGGGAGAGATTTTGGAAGGCTTTTGTTTTAAGTGTATTTATGCAAATCACTAAATCATTATTCCATTGTGAGAAGTACTTTCAGGCAAAATAAATACATCCCAGATTTTCTGGAACTGACTTGGATGTGCATCACATTACCACAAACAACCCCAACAAATTACTGACACAGATTTGTTTTCTCTTTTTATTAGATTTTTGAGTACAGTATCACAAGGTAATATCACACAGCATGTACACGTGACAATACAACCTAAACACCAAAGGAAGCTGGCAGGGTCCATTGGGTGCTTTGCTTCCCCTCTGTTGAAATGCAGCAATTCAAGGCACAGAGCTAACACTTCACAGCAGTCCAAGCAGTCTCCAGAAAGAGATTTCTATGACAAAGTTGCCCCAAACAAGTATTGCATTTTAATGACCATTTCTAACTGTAGAGACAGAGTGAACTATTCATGCTCCCAGTCAAGACAGATGGATGTATTATTTTTATTTTCCCCACATCAGAATCACTCCAGAGGTGAGAAATTCTGGCAAATCAATTCTTTCCTTCTGAACAAGATTATGAAACACACTGAAGATGAGAGGCACCAAAAAGGCCCCTGCTTAGCTCAACTTGTATACAGTACCAACAGACTCAACCTATCTGGAAGGCTCTAAGAGACTAGAAGCTAGTTTTTCCCTCCAAAATAAGCAATGTCCTCTAGGTAGCTCTTCATTTTCTTTCCTCTCCCCTAAGAAATTTGGTTATTTCACTGTATCAAAACAATATGCCAAATAGTCAAGAACATACCCTGTGACAAACAGCCTTGCAGAGTTCATTGTCAGGCTGCTGGGCTGCGCTATGGCTGCTAATTCAACTGCAGCGGCGTGGTTTTTATATCCCCCCAGGACACGCTGGTGTTCTGTTTGCCTGCAGTATCTGGAGAAATTAAAGACGGACGGACACAAGACAATTAGAGAGATTACTTGGGATTCTGCAGCTTTAAAGGAGGACTATCTTCAGAAGGAGAAAGCTGCCTTTTTACTTTTGGCCAAATTATAGCCATACTCTCTCCTCCCCGTCCTTGGCATCCTCTCCCAGAGCATAAGTATGCTATCAGGACTGCACAGCATCCTAGATGGCTGTTCCTCGTGGGATCCACTCTTAAATAGGATTCACTTCAGGCTGTGAAGTGCAGCAAGTCAGAAGGGAAATGGATTTATCCAAAGCAAGCACTCTGAATCAGGAACTATATTTTTCTGCTCTGTTGATACCTCACACTTCCTGTTCTAGGCAGAGTCCCACACACAGCGTGCTGCAGGAACACCTTCTCTGTGCTGTAAGCAGACATTCCAGCTAGCTTAAATAACCTAGAGAGGAGCAGGCAGCATTTGAAATCATGTAAAAAGGTAACTTTTAAAGGATAGTCCTCCTTTAACATTGCAGTTGGTTATGGGACTCAAATGGGAAGCTGGCATCAGGACCCTGATTATGAAGGGGAACCCCAGGAGAACCACAGCAGCACAGAATCTGGGAGCAGATTCTGCCCTTGTGATACCTGGGACATGTCTTATGGTAAGAAATCCCCTTTTTTTTTTGTCTCCACTCTTGTCATGCCATCATCCTAGGTGAACAGTACCCTGAATTGAGCCTTCACCTCCTGCAATTTGCAGGAGGTTGGTTTCAAGAAAGCTTGCTGTTTGCAAACTAATCCAGCTTTTGATGCATTTCCCAACTAAAAGGATCTGAAGGTGATAACCACTGTAAGTGTCCAGAACACACAAGAGATCTGGCTACCTGACATCAACAATGGCTCATGGTCCTTTGGTCATTCCAAGATAAGCCATGATGACAGTGGGCTCCAGAGTCACATCTTTGTAGCATCAAGAATTATACAATGCTGATTGCATCACTTTCACCCCTCTGGCAATTTCAGCCTTTCCAGCTGTAATAACAAGGCAGGTGGAACCACTCAGGCACTGCCTTTTCAGGATTTCTGCAACAGGAGTTGAGTAACATTTCCTGGCAACAGCAGTTGGAAGGTGGCTGTCTTCATCTGTGATGATGCTGAGCTACAGGAGAGAGTCAGTTCTTCACTGATGGAAGCACTTTTATCATCCAGGTCAAAGTGAATAACCTTCTTCCAAGGGAATCACACCTGAAGTTCTTTCAGGTTGTTTTTCAGGGAAAGATGATTTCTTGCTGCTTTACCATGCAGTGTTCCCAAGCAGACAAATCAATCACATCCAACAGTTTTCTCAGTTCACTTTTTTTCACCTGGCACCCAGCAGCCACATATGCCTTTTATTCAGACAGCTGGTTCCAAGTATGCTCTTCACTGACATCCACCACATAAGTCTTAAATAAGACTGAACAAGTTACTCCTCATTTAACAAACAAAAAGCCACCACTCCCAACAACAGACCTGGAGAAGAAAGCTGGATCCAGGGCTGTGCTCCAGCACAAAACACTGCTGCCAGGAGTCCAAAGACTCTCCACAAGTAGAATCAGTGTTTAAAAACAACAAGCAAATAAGGGAAGCAGACAAGAGCAAGCTCCCATCGTGCAATCCATGTGCTCCTCCATGCATCCCACTCTCTACAGCCAAACTTCTGTGTCAGACAGGTCACAGTCACTCAGTATCTACCTTCCAGGCACAGGCTCATAGCAACTGCTATCTTCCACACAGAAATAATCTGGGCTGCCAAAGAGCAAGGGTACTCTTCTGAGGGATTACTGTGAGAGCAGCTTTATTATCTTCACTAGTCAGTAGAGACAAGTCCTGTGTTTTTATCTGTTGCAGAGGTAATGGGAAAGCAAATTGTGTGACTGCAGAGCCTTTGGAGCCAACTTAGCCAGTGGCTGGCTGGAAGAATTACAACTGGATTGAACCTTTGCTTCTTACAAAATAAAGTAATAATCATTTTCTTCACCTACCTCTCACCAGTGACCAAACTGCAAAATATAAATATACAGGCTATATTCCCACCTCTCAGAACGGGGCTGCCTTGCAACTTTTAGGGTGATGGACTGACATGCATATACTTCCCTGCTACAATTCTGGACTGTTTCTCTTCCTATATGCCCACTGTATTTCCACCAAAGCTTGAAAAATGTGTTGTTTCACTGTTCTACCTAGCCCATTTTTCATGGATTCTATGGGAACTCTGAAACAGAACTGGTATCTTCCCTAGGAAGGTAGAAGAATGGACATCAGAGTGTACTTTAAGTAACAAGTGCAGTTACTCATCAGCATGCAGGGTGCCTAGGGCATGGCATGCACTTTAGGAAGCACCTGGTCTCTTCAGAGGAATTCAGCTACTCTCCCCTCACCATCTCCTCCATTCCAGTCCCAAGACTCTCATTCAAGACAAATTTCTTTTCATTCACACCACTTTTAGGGGTGAACTGAACAGAACAGGCAGTTCCCACAAACACAAGAGCAGGCTTTGCAATTCCATCCTATCATGTCAAAACGATGCAGTCGGTCTGGGGCTCTGCTCTGCCCTCAATGATGCTGAGGTTTCAAGCCTCAGTTCTTCCCCTCTGAAATCTTCCCACCTTCTTCCTTCTGCTTTCCCTACCTTTTCAAACAAGGTGCATTCCCCACCAGCCCTGTGTGCCCAGGACAGCCAGCACTAAACCACACTGGTCTGGTCATATAAAAGACTCCTAAGTATGCCATCACCATCTGGAGCCACCATCCCTGACCTGCTGGAGGACCTTTCAAAACACCAGGAGTTACATGACACCAGGTCTTGTTTGCTGCATGCCATTTCACTTCAATTCTGGTATAACAGCACAATCCATTCCTTTAGAAGCATCACACCTGTTTTTTGAGGAGCAGTAGATGTTTTTATAAATAGGAAGCTAAAGGAAAACTCCCCAGAACAGTAAGTTACAAATTCTTGTAATGAGAAACACAGGTTGAGGCAACTTTTACTACAAACAAAGGTGCATGTTATTATTCTCCTTTGTTATCCTGTTCTCAACCACTACACTCCTGTAAAGCCCTTCCACAAGGGCCCAGACTCCTGCAAGGCATCTGGACACACTGCTCTGTTACAAAGACAACAGACATTGCTGTCAACTTACATCTTTCTGGTTGGAGTGGAAAAACCTGAGTGCAAAATTGCAGGATTGGGATGCAGCAGCGTAGTGGCCCAGCGACTCTGCATAGCGTGTCAGAAGATAGCTGCAAGACAAGAGAGCCCAAGTCAAACAGCAGCCTTCAGCCCTGGGGAATCCTGAATTTCAGAGGCAGCTCTGAACAGAGAGACCTGCAGCACTGTCTGAAGATTTAACAGAGGGGATTCACAGCATTCAGATTAAAATGGAGGCTTTCAGAAGTATTGAGTTACCTATTTTTTTTTACAAAAGCAGCATGTAGGGGCTTGGAGTTCCTCCATCACCTGGTTAAGTGTACAAGAGCTTTACTGAATTAGATATGCACAAACACTAAGGCATGGCCATTTGGTATGTGTGTGTTTGAAGGAGTGCTCTCCAGCTTGGCTGAGCAGTAACACAAGCTGGAACATCAAGCTATGACTGGCATCAAGATACACACTTCACAAATATTTCAGGACCTGAGGGAACAGCATGAAGCTGTGACAGGGGAATTGGATATTTAGGAAAAGGTTCTTCACCCAGGGGGTGGTGGAGCACTGGAACAGGCTCCCCAGGGATGCAGTCATGGCACCAAGCCTGACATAACTCCAGCAGCATCTGCACAATGCTCTTAGACACACGGGGTAACTTTTGGGGTTGTCCTGTGCATAGCCAGGAGTTGGACTCCATGATCCTTGTGGATCCCTTCCAACTTGGGACGTGCTATGATTCTTTCATCTTTCCTTTAGTCAACAACCCAAAACCCCACACTGACCAAAACCACCCAGAAATGACACTCCACAAGGAAAACATAATACAGTAGCTGTGTCTCCCCAAATCCCAAACCACTTTTCCATGACACTGGATGAAAAACTGCTAAATCTGCCAACTTTGGGTAGCACAGGGAACTGAAGCTCTCAGGAGCAGTTACTGGAGGGTGAGCATCACCAATTATTCTCAGTATATACTACCCACCCGATGGTGTCGTGCTGGATGTGTTTGGCATCGAGGCTGGCATAGAGCTCTGCAACAGGTTCAAAAGCACCAAGCCTGCAGTAGATTCGAATGAGCAGCAATTTAAACTGAGCATTAGAAGGGCTATGAGACAAGCCTTCTTCTAAGAGAGCCAGGCACTGCCACACAGCTGATTCTTCACCTGGTGACAAAGCACACAGACAGGTGTCATCAGAGAGAGGCACTGGACGTGGGACAGCACAGTTCACCTGGGCAATGAAGCTTCCTTATGTCAACCACCTCTCAAAATGGTCCCAAGCAGTTAAACCTGCAGATGGCACTTAACTGGCCATGCTGCTGCCCTTAAAACCTAACACCCATCCCAGCACTGTAGTGAGGGAAAGGTGGAGGAATAATTCTTTACAGGGAATATCTAGCTCCTATCTGTGCTAAGCATAGCCCTCACACAGGAGCCTGGTGCAGAAGGGACCTTCTCCAAGGAGTCCTGGGATGTGAAGGATTTTCAGCTTACACATGCAGAGCATTCCCAATTAAGAGGGCAACATGAACCGGGAATTCAAGAGCCCATGCTCCACTGATGACCTGCCAGGAGCCTGATGATGGATTTACTCAGGTTAAAGATTAAATCCTCCTCGGGAAAGGTGTAACTGACAAGGACACTGAAGGGCACGAATACAACAGTGCCCGTGGACAGCCACCATTGGAGACTGACTGTAGGATTAGCAGACTAACAGGCAGAGCAGAAGTGGAGTACAGGAGCACTCAGGACAGTGTAACAGAAGGTCTAGAAGCAGGGGATCCAAAAGTCAATGTATGTCAGAGAGGGTAAGAAATGCTTTCAAAACACCTCTTCTATTGGAAAGGAGCTGTCAGCAGAACTCATGCAAAAGGGAGAGGAAATATGACCTATGTGGGAAACTCAGAACAAGCTTCTGAAGATAGCCAGCAGTGAGCTGTGAGAGCCATCAGCAAAGCTCTGCCAGGACTCAGAAGAATTAATCAGAGGTCAGTGAGATTCAGATCAAACACCAACACAGAGAGACTCCTGAAATACCTCATATTGAGGTAAAAAAATCCCCAAACCAACCCAGAAAGCTATGGGCCAAACAAGCTGGGCCAGCTACACGCTGGCCTCAGGGGCACAGTCTCCCTACCACAACCATCCAGGGTGGAATTAAGCAAAAAGAGGATTTGAGGAACATACCTTCTAGCCACAAATCCAGCAGCAGGTGAACTGCAAGCAGGCAGTAATAATCTGAAAACTGCAATTCAGTTTTCAAACAAGATTTCCCTAAACAAGGAGAAAAAAGAAGTTACCCTTGAATGATTAACAGTGCTGTCAGCTGCTCCTCACTCTGTCACCATTACCAAATGACACAGCTATAACCACACATGATAGCCACAGCTTAATGTATAACATGCAGAGCTCTTCAAGTGCTGAAGAGGAAAAGACTCTCCTACAACTGCACGATTTACTAACTGTTATCTCTGCCTGTGTGTTTGTCCTATGTACAGCAGTGATAAAGCCTGGCTTTGCCTGAAGGCACAGGCAATTCTGCAACAGTACAAACACCTTCTGTCTTTAAGATACACAACTGAAAAGATAAACAAAAACAAACCCAAAGGAAGCAAACAAGGATAGAACCACAAAGGAGAAAGCAAAGTACTACCCAGCAGCACAATGGGTGCCATCAGCACTTGTGCTGTTCTGTCCCCCTGAAAAACCTCTCCACTTTTGCCCACAAGCAGCTGCAAGTGAACTGCAACATTTGTTGCAAGATTTTCCTCACCAAAGTCCAGCCCATGGCGGTATCTGAACATCAGCTCCCGGACCACAGTCAGCTTCTGCTTCTTCTCCATGGCATGATAGATCCCGAGCAACCTGGAGAGCTGAACCACGCACAGATGCTGCTGCAGGGCTTTGATATCGGCTGGCAGAGCGATTTCACCCTCTGCTGCTGCTGCCAGAGGGATGACTTCCAGCAGCTGACTGATGAACTGAAAGAGAAACACTCTGGTTAGGTTCTGCAGGGCATCTGGCACTGCCCAAACAGCATTTCCTCCCTCAAACTAAGAGAAAAGAAAAGCGAGGGGGAAATGTCAGCACCGACTCTGATGTCACACTGGAAACAGTGGTTAAAGAGCTAGCTTCAGTGGTTATTTGACTTGGTTTTCCTTTGGAAAGGTGGTGAGCACAGAGTTCTGGTGCCACTCCACAGCATTAAGTACATTTCATCAAACAGAAGGAGGACAAAGATAAAAGTCACAGGCAGGTTTCCAATCCACTGACACACAAGGGAGTTCAAGCACCTGTTAACACTGCCCTAGTCCTGCTGGCCAGACTAGTGCTGATCCAAGCCAGGATGCTGTTGGCCTTGCTACATACTGGGAAGATCTCCTAAAAGGACATACTCAAAGCAGCAGCAGCAGTTTTAAGGCCAACCAGAACAGTTTAGAGTATTTATTCAAAGTCATGGTTTTACAAGCACTGTGACAAACCTCTAGCCCCAAACTACTATTATTCCTCAATTTCCTTACAATTTGTTTCCTGGAAAGTTAGGCTTACACTTGTTCAGTGTACCTGCAATGGTATCACCACTTCCACAACTACAAGCTAAATATCCTTCTGATCCCATCTCTTGCCAGTGAGGGAAAACCCACCCCCTTTACCATGAACCATCAGCAGTAACCCACACACACCAGGCCCACCATTCTCAGCAGGAGTGAAGCTGTGGGAGGAGCTTATCCAAAAACATTTCAATTAAGTAAGAAAACTTCCTCACTAGCTACACTTTGTTTACAAACATTTTACCACCAGCCTCTGCCTGAGCCAGGATTCTCTGTCTAGCCCTGCCCAGCTCAGATAATTTTACACAATGGCTTAGAAAAACAATGGGGGAGTGACAGGATTCCCAGCTGCTGAAGTCATTCAGCATGAGCTGCTCATGACTCTGCACAAATAAAGTCTTTTCAGTTCAAAAGAGCTTGTTTCAGAGAGAGCTTCTGGAAAAGCTGCCGTATGTCTCCCTGTCACCCCCTTGCCCAGGATTAATGTGTTTGTTCTTCAGCCCTGCAGCAGAGCCAAGCAAAACATCTCTGGGACACTCTACCTGCACTGCAGGAGGGAGCAGATTTTGCTCATTACAGAGAGAAATGGAATGGGAAAACCAAATGATGGGTGGGAAGGGAAAGAGGAGGATGTCTTTGTACAACAAAAGCTGCACTCCACAGCAATGAGAGCTGCAAATGGATGCACAGGGTGGTCTTTAGGGTTACATGCCTCCATTCTGGAAGCTCTGATCTATGAACAAAAGTGAGGAGAGATCATTCATCTACAGAGGAGCTCTACAGGTAGCTTATTGACTGAACCACAATTGCTAGAGAGCTTTTTGTTACAATCTATGAGCTTGTATCCTGTAGTTTTCATCAGCATGAGGAGCTTTTTGGTTTTTGATAGGAGAATTCAACCATGACCACCTCAAAGCACCCTGACATAAAACAGCTGAATGAATCTGGACCTGAGACTCTGCAGGATCAACCTTCTGTGCTTTCTTTGCACTAAACACCCTCTGAATTCAATGGCTCAGTGCATGCAGATGTTCAGTGTAGTTTCTACAGTGCAAAGAGTTTTCTGAATTTCAAGCAGAAGGTAAAAATCGAATGGCTTTAGCTTTTTAACCTGAGCCACAGGTATTTTATGATAAAGGGACTAGAATGCAAACAAGCACTGCACTTTCTGCCACCACTTCTTTCTCTTTCCTTACCTTTGTGTACTGGCTGGGTGGGAGGAGATCCACAAATACTTTGAGATCAGTAAAACAGCAAGGTTTGTCCCCAAACTTTTTGAAGTACTGGAACATCAGTTCTTCTGGATCACCTAGGGAAAAAGCCAGATCACCTTTAATATCCTCCAGCAAAAGTTGGCTTGAGAAACCTTCAGCAATGCTTCTGCTCTTTCTCCTTCAAGGTTACTCAGTGATCTGAAGAAGAGATAACTGCACTACTGCAGATTTTTAACAGAGGCACAAAGCCTTTGGTTACCAAGGACACAGAAAAAAAACCACAACCCCAAGAGCTTCATTCAAGCTCCTCTGGCAGATAAGAGCTGAGCACAACAGGCATGCACATGCAGCCTCTGCTTATCTAACAGTGACTTATTTGGGGATGGAAACACAAAAGGAACTAGCAAGGAGCACAGATGTTGATCTAATCACATTCTCTCCTTCACTGATTCCCTAAATGTGATTTGTTAAATGCAAGTTTTGAAAAATCAAACCCTGGTACTGCTGCCAAAACACTGAAATGCAAACCCACCCAGAGATCCCAGCTCAGCAGCAGGACTTTCTACAACAGCAGTGCATCAGGAATGCACTCTGCTTTGCTCTGTCAGGAACCACATGCTCCTTGATCCCTTTGGAAGTTTCCTTGCTTGCTTTCACCAGCCTTGGAGCAGTCTGGAACTCTGCTTTTCCTCAAGGCTCATCTTCTAACGTTTTCAAAATGCTTTTCCACAAAGACAACAGACACTGCATTTAACTCAAGCAAAGAGCTTGCTGCCAGTTTGAATGACTGATCTTTTGGAGAGAAGACATCATGCACTCAGTGCCTCTTACCCAGTTTATATTCATCATTACAGCCTCTGTGTCTCAAGCGCCTGATCAGCTCCAGTTTAGCTAAGTATGGTCCCCGCAGCGGCCGAGAGCTCTTGGATTCTTCTGCTATCCTCTCCTCTATGAACTGCACAGCTTGCTCTATACAACAGTGGACCTCTCCTTCCAAAGAGCTGTGCAATTAAAGAGAGAAGAAGTTCTTTGATTTTCCCCACTGCTGATCCCTGCTCAGCACATTCCCAGGACAGCCTGAAGGAAATCTGGCATGCCATTCTCTGACTGAATCACCATGAGAAACATATGAACTGGAAGAGTTTTCCAGTGCACAAACCACTGTTCCAACATCTCTTTCCAATCAACTACTGCCAGTCTCCCAAACAAAGCAGAGAGCACACATCATTTGGGGTCTGATGTCAACAAGTCACAGGACTGTACTGAATATATGAATGCAAAGAATTCACTGCAGCACAAAAGAAAAGCAAATCCACAGCAAAACTGTTAACTTACTGCTCTTCATCTGGTGGAGGTGTCCAGGATTCATCCATCAGTTGAAACACTGAATCAAAGTAAGTTATATAAAACTGCCAATCATCTGAGCTGGAACAAACAGCAGGCACAGAACAAAGTTTAGGGAGTTGCCAAAGCAGTAACTCATTTCTAAACTTGCAATCCTTGCAGAACCTGAATTTAAAGGCCATGTTCATATCACAGAAAAACCCAACTGTATTAAGAATCATTTCTCCTTGAAAAGGTCTCACATCTTAAGAATGACATCATCTTGAATTTCCTGAAGTGCACAAAAGGAAACTTTCAATGAGAAATGAGGCAAGCTGCAAACTCTTTAACATTTTCATTCCAATCAGAGCTGAATGCCCCCACAAAATGCTACAGCAGAAGTCTCTCCTCTGTATTTAACTTAGATTTAGGATTAGGCCATGACTAAATGCAAAAAAAAAAACCCCAACCCAACAACAAATCTCTCCTGCCAGTTCCAAGATTCAGACTTAATCATCCTGGTGTGATCCCTCCTGAAGCACCTGCTCAAGGCATTACATGCATTGCCCAGGATGAAGGCTGGCCAAAGGAGAGAAAGGAGCTTCCAGAAAATGAAAGTATAAATGCAGTTCTCCTCCTCCCCCACCATCAAAGTTAGAGCTGGCCAATAAGAAAAAGAGGTTAAGAAACAAGGAGGGAACCAAAATCTTATTGCATGAATGTGTCACTGAAGCCAGCCTTCAGAGAGCAGCAGCTCCAGTCCTGACACTGACTCGCCCTCCCCATGTCCCTTTAACATTCCACTCTGCTGCCCTTTCCCTCTGGCTTTGGGGTGCAAACAGAAGTGTTCTGAGATCCTCTGATGTCCTTCTATTTTAACCACCATTTCCAAAAGTGCCTCAACAAGGCAATTCACCACCAGCCAGGATCTTTTTTCCTTCCTTTTCAGCAGGAGTGCAGAAACATCCTCTCACTTTTTCAGCAGCAGCCTCCTCGACAGCGCGTTGCACTCTGGCCACCTGCACAGCTTCTTGTACATTGCCATGCACTTGTTCTCCCGGCTCTGGAGCTCACTGGTCAGCTTCTCTGCATTAGGGAAAGAAGGCTTAAGTTTATTTCATCAATGCATTTCCTTCTCTGCTTTCTGCCTAAAGCTGCTTCTTACAGCCCAGGATGCAAAACAGCAAGTGGAAGAGAGGAGAGGCCCTCAAAGGACAGACATCCTATGGAAACCTCCACAGCCCAAGTCCTTAAAACTAAAAGTGTATTTTAGTCACCAGAAAGACTCCTCAAAAATATAGATACACTAGGGATTTATTAAAATGCTATCAAGTTTACTACTGCTAAGCACATGCTGCTGCAAAATTCATCACTGACTGACGCTAAATACCACCCACAGGTGAGTAAAACCAGCTGGCATCAGAGCACCTCTAGAGGCTGCATCCATGGCTGAAACTGGTGCCAAGAGTCAGGCTCCTCATAGCCTTTTCCTGTTTGTTTTTTTAACCAGGGGACAACTCTAAAGCAAAGGAGAACTGCTGTATCCCCCCCCAGAACTGTAATTATTAACTGACAGAATAACTTACCTCCTAGTTTTCCTCTCACAACATCTAAGGCTTCCTGATACTTCTCCAAACGTTCCAGAATCATATAGTACAGCTCAACCTTCAAGGAAAGATTAGACTGCAATGAAATCTGCTAGTAAAACACCACACTGCTGAGCCAAGACATAAAATGGCTTGTGTTAGTGTCAGTAGCAATAGGAGATAGCCAGGCCTCTAAAGCTATCTTTAGCATCCCAGAGGGTGAAATGTTCAGGAATTTAGGTCTTTTTTTTTCCCATTCTTAATCCTGAAGTTTCTCTTGGGGCCTTCCAGGGAGCAAAACCAAGTACCTCATCAGTCAAATCAAATGCCAACAGATTTCCTTAGCCACGTGATTCCAAACCCCTCTCAA
Organism: Galbula dea; assembly: GCA_013399015.1. NCBI lineage: Eukaryota > Metazoa > Chordata > Aves > Piciformes > Galbulidae > Galbula > Galbula dea. Next base: position 220,622 of record VWZX01009108.1, on the reverse strand, counting down.
CCCTCTCCTCTTTGTTTTTCCTTCTGTCCTGCTACATTCCCCTTTACTTCCAGAACTTTACTGATTATTATCTTGGAAAACTGATAAAATAATCAACTCCTTTAACAGTGCATTATCTCAGTGACATTCAAATCAAGCTGAAAGTATCTGCCAGCCTTACTTCAGCCTCAGCTTCAATCTTATCCTCTTTCACCATTTTTTCCACCATTCTCTCAGCTAGTGGCAAAAACATTGTCTTGGAGAGGTTTTCATCCTGTGCTGAAATAGACTGAGGAAGAAAAGAATTATTGTAACAGTTCATCAACTTTTTGGGTTCTCCCACCCACTGCTTTCTTCCCTCTCATTAAAAGAGGGAGGGAGGAGGAAACCAAACAACCAGGTACTTTACATCCCTCCCCCAAACCCACACATTCAGAGCTGCCATGTCACGTGCAGAGAGCAACTGCTCTGTTAAAAGGCAGGAATAAACCCATGGACAGATGGAAAAGCTCATCCTTGATTACACTGTCCAGAGACTCCTGCATCTAGGCACACAAAACCCAGGGCAAATAACACATAGCAACACCACATGGATATCAACTAGAGGAGGGGAGATTTAGATTGGATATTAGGAGGAAGCTCTTCACTGTTAGAGTGGGGAGACACTGCAAGAGGTTGCCCAGAGAGGCTGTGGAAGCCTCATCCATCCCTGGAAGCTTTGAAGGCCAGGCTGGATGGGGCTGTGGGCAACCTGCTCTAGTGGGAGGTGTCCCTGGCAGGCAGGGGGGTTGGAACTAGCTGATCTTGAAGGTCCCTTCCAACTCTGACCATTCTATGATTCTATGATTTGTGTTTCCCATGGCACACTCTATTAGAGAACATGATTAATGTCTCCATGGTTATTTTTGGTTTGGCCAACACTGCCAGGAAGTCTGAGCAGTGTCTGAATCTGCTCTAACAGCAGCACAGCTCCTCTGTGCTCTATTCCTGCAGACCTTTTGCACTCTTCAGGACATGCCAAGTCCAGAGCTCTCATCTATTTCCTCCTAGAGCCTCTACAACCTCCTTAGAGAAGGACACTTCTACCCAAGGAACTGCAGGTGTCCGAGGTTTTATTCATTAGCTCTCTAACTAAAAAGACAGTAGTGTACTAGTCCAGATGAGAGAATAACTCAAGCTGTAGAAATGTGGTTAAGTTGCATCAGAAAAACCCTGCAGCATTCATTTTGGACCATATCAAGAGTGTGACTTAAGGAGGGCTTAGTCCTTCCCCCTAGCATCAGACAGGAACAGTTCAAGCACATTTGACTTAATCTCCAATCTCTCCACTATGAACATTTGTGTATTTGCATCATACCTGCAGCAAAAGCCAAACTCTTTGCAGCACTGTACCCACCTGCATGATCAGGCTCATCACAGACCAAAAATAATAAGGATTTTTGGGGACAATCTTATAAAGTGCCATTCCAGCCTGAAAAGGAGAAGACAAAGATTCATCATTCCTGAAACACCTCTGTTCATAAACTCTCACAACAAACAACTCAAGCTAAGCAGCAATGATGGCAGCACACAACAGAGTAGCAGCAACTAGATGGGAAGACTTTTAGCAACCCATGAACCCTTCCATCCTAACACACACACTGCTGAAGAAGGCAAGAGGGTGAAAATGTTTCAAAGACCAAGTACCTTCTGTAGGTCTGACAAGAAACAGCAAAGAGCATGCACAAGTATGGCTGCCTACACAGATGACAGCTTTAATTAGAAGGGCTAACTACATCAGGAAGCTGAAGACTTGTTCTATTTCCAGTGCTGATTCTCCCTCCTGTGCTCAGTCAGTGCTCCAAGGCACACCAAAGCCCATGGCTCCCTCACAGAAGCAACACTCACTTCACACACATGGATGGCTGAAACATGAGGTCACCTATACATGCAGAGCTGTGGTTAAGCAAAGGTCAAGCTGAAAGCTTGGGGTATGAAAGCAAAGCCAAAATACCCCAGATTTTCTAGCCTAACACACACAGTTCTTCAGACATTTCTCTCCCAGACTGCCAGTGCCTGAATACAATAAAGGACAGCACCTTCACCCCCACAAAAATCTGTAATGAATTTAAACCACTACATCTAATGCAGTCTACTGCCACAGATGAACTTCTCTGCTCATTTCCTGACTGCACTCTCAGTTTGCATTTTCCAGTCCTTTCAGCTGGAGATGCCCCAGGAACAGAGGATGCTGAAGTTTATTTTCACTCTTCTTCCAGGCAGCATCTTTAAGAACTCTTTGCATCAACCTTAGGTTGATGGCCCAGGCCAGTGTGGAACATCCCCCTCTCTGACAAGGCTGGATACCTTAACTAGATACAACTTTGTATGCCATTTTAAACACACAAAAGGTCACAGCCATGTTCAGTATCATCTGGGTAAGACTGGCATTTTTTCCACTCCTGGTCATAGACAGGAGTAAAATTAAAGTCACATCTGTGAAGTTTAGACTGTCACATGAGCTTTGGAGTTTCACACACATGAATAACTTAGCCCCTGTCTACAGCCTGAATGCAAACAGCATCCAAGTTGGGCTACAATGGAGGAGAACACTTCTAAGTATATTCTTTCAGTTACTTAAACCAAACTTGTAGACAAATTCAAGTCACCTTAACAGAGTGGGAAGGAGAAGGGCAATAGGACTAATTTACTTGGCTCTCTTGTGCTTTTGTAGAGAGAAGAGTGAGCCTGCATGCTTTGGAAAGAATCTTCCATTTATAGGCATTCTCCAGGCATCTAATTTGGAAGGGAAGAAAACAAACTAACCAGCATGACACTGTTCTGCCAGCTGAGAAGCAAGATGTGCTTCAAGGAAGTGATCTTTAGTTTTTCTTCACTGAATCACAACCAATGCAAGCCTGGTTACATGTTACATTACAGAGGTAAGAGGAGAGGCAAGATGACTTTTTTTCTTCCCCAAACCAGCAGCAAATTAAGGAGTAAAGGCAGTTTCCAAACATGGATCAGGAGATCCTGCTAGATCTTTTTTCTGTCTATTCCAGAATTCCTTTAGAATACACTGCCTGACATGTAAGCACCAGGCTGTTACAGACACATTGACAACACCTCCCCCCCAAATAATAACCAACATATTCTATCAGACCAGCTCTGCACACAAAAGGCACAGCAGTCCTATCCCACGGCACATAAGACAGCATTTCTATAGCTTTGGGGAGAAGGAGCTGGNCAAACATATTCTATCAAACATATTCTATCAAACATATTCTATCAAACATATTCTATCAAACATATTCTATCAAACATATTCTATCAAACATATTCTATCAAAGCTCTGCACATAAAAGGCACAGCAGTCCTATCCCACGGCACATAAGACAGCATTTCTATAGCTTTGGGGAGAAGGAGCTGGGAGTGCTGGTGGACAACAAGTTCACCAAGAGGCAGCAATGTGTCCTCATGGCCAAGAAGGCCAATGGTCTCCTAGGGTGCATTAAGAAGAGTGTGCCCAGCAGGTTGAAGGAGGTTCTCCTCTCTCTCCTCTACCCTATTGAGGCTGCATCTGCAGTCCTGGGTCCAGCTTTGGGCTCCCCAGTTCCAGAGAGACAAGGAACTGCTGGAGAGAGCCCAGCAGAGGCTAGGGAGATGCTGAGGGACCTGGAGCAGCTCTGGCAGGAGGAAAGGCTGAGAGCCCTGGGGCTGCTGAGCCTGGAGAAGAGCAGACCCACAGGGGAGCTGCTCAATGCCCAGCAAGAGCTGAAGGCTGGGGGCAAGAGGCTGGGGGCAGACTCTGCTCAGTGGTGCCCAGGAACGGCCCAAGGGGCACTGGGCACAAACTAGAACCCAGGAGGTTCCAGCTGAGCAGGAGGAGAAACTGGTTTGTTGTGAGGGTTTTGGAGCCCTGGCCCAGGCTTTGCAGAGAGGCTGTGGAGTCTCCTTGTGTGGAGAGATCCCCAAGGCAGCTGGAGGTGATCCTGGGCAAGCTGCTGTGGGTGCCCCTGCTGGATCCCCAGAGATCCCTTCCAACCCTCCAGGGATGAATCCACCTTAGTTTTCTAGAAGATGACTTAGAATATGAAAGGGTACTAACAGAACAAGAAAAAGACACCTTAAAATGCCCAGAGCCAAGCTGTTGATCATACCTGCTGCATCTTCTTGTATTCTCCAACCCTGGCATAGGCCATGAAGAGGTGGGAGTGATACTCCTCACTGTTGGGAACCTTCTTTACAGCTGCCTCATAAAGTTTCGTTACCAGCTCCGCTAAACCAAAACCAGAGGCTTGAGTTCAGACAAATTTGGGAATCATTTTAAAGCACAGCTACCTAAAGATAGCATCAATGATCCTCTGAACAGTCATCTAATTACATCATCAACCACTGGAATGGGACAATCTGCCCCAGGACCTCAAGCAACACAAACATCAGGCAAAGGAGGAAAGTGCTGAAATAAAACCAAAACAACCAAACCTTAAAAGAGAGTTAACAGGAATGAGGGAACTGCTCAGAGGCATTTCCAAGTCTTTTTCTTATGAAAGTTGATGTATTTTGGAGCATTCAGCTGAAGGAAGATTTCTCCTCCTGGCAGAATGACCACTCCAGGTGAATTATGTACCAAAACCCAAAACATTTTCAGAGTCTAACAGCAAATTATTTCATCTTATTACAGGTTTACTGATATTAGCCACATCCTGTTCTTTCCCAACTGCCCATTCTAGTACTCTTAACAAGTAAAATACTTCACACCATGGTTTTTACTAATAGGTCAAGCTGGGTTTGTATTTTTACATCACCACACCACTCCAAGGCACTGTACTGGAGAAGCCAAATGGAGAGGCCAGGACTTGCCTTCTGTTTGTCACACAGCTTCTTGGGGCCTGCTGAACCCCCTGACTACAGCCTCACAGCATTAAGCACACCCCAAACCACAGGCCATGGGATTTGTCAGCTCCACCACATCCCCTGACAACACATTCCAGTAGCTTTCATTAAAAACAAATCACTACAAGTGACCACACAGGGTGATCATCCTGGCTAATTATCAGCATCTCATTCATTTAGGAACTGTGTACACAGCAACCTTCACGAGAGAACCCTAAGCAAGGTTCTTTGCTTTATGGTGATCACTAGAACCTCAGAGGCATTTCTAACATGCATCATTTCAATTGTCTGAGCCTCTCAACAGCCTCCTACAGGAACCCTGGCCCATGCCCAGGAGCCTGGGGCTCACATGCACCTCAGGGAGAACGTTAAGAGAGGGAAAGGAAGGAGCTTACGTCGATGCATCTCCCGGTACAGGATAGTTAGTGCTTGCAAGGAGTTATCATCTGTGGGTTCCAGTGCTGCTACTTCTTGGGCCAGAGCATAGGCTTCATCTTGCTTGCCAGTCCTTTGCAAGCCAATTGCCTTTAGAACCTAGTGACACAACACAGAGGCAGCTGTTAGAGACACTTCTGGCAGTTACTGGTGAAAACCTTCTCATTCCTGGGGAGCAGAGAGAGAGGCTTCGCCCAACCTCCTCATGACTTCTAGACAACTTCAGGGGTTATGAGCTTCTAATCCATAGGACAGGAAAACTTTCAAATGCAAACTGCATCAAAAAGTGTGGCTTTGTATTTCTGAACAAACATTCAGGCTGCTCCAAGGCAGCAACTGCTGCTCAGTTTTCCCTGCCAGTAGCCTGAAAACTGACCAGAGAGAAGAGACAGAAGTGAGATTCAGGTCAACGACACTTGCTTCAGCTTGGGAAGCTTTCAAAATGCAGAAGTGGTATGAACTGTGAAGGAAAACTCACAGGGAAAAGAGAAAAGTAGAAGTACAGTGATATGGTCAGAAGAACTCCTTCCCCTTCAACAGGAGCTCTGCAAGGAGGTCAGAGAACAAGAAGCAGAAGAGCAAACGTCTCCAAAGATCACTTTGTTATGTTTTACACCTCCTAAGGAAATGTTTTGGTCCAAAGCACTCCAATCCCAACCTAAGGTCTGAAAGAGACACTTTTAAGGCCCAGCCCCTGTGCCATGGTTGCTTGCAGAGGCTCTGACAGGGAGCTAGAAAATCAGCCTAGGTGTAACCAACTACACTCCACTCACTAGAAGCACCTCATCAGGAGGACTGGGAGAAGTTTCCAGGCAAGCATCACGTGTGTGAATTAGAACAGCCTGAGATGTTCCAAAATGTTCTGGTCTCTGGAAGATCATGAACACTACTCCAAAGGAACAGCAAACACTCTGAGTCTCAGAGCTGCACTTACCTAAGGAGGCCAGGGCCCTGCAGTCACACCTACCTTTGCACAGTGAAGATCCTTGTGTTTTTTGAGCAGTTTATCTGCTTGCTGGATTGCCATTTTATTATTGCCATTGTCCAGATAGTCTGCACATGAAGAACATAGCTAGTATTAGAACAGAACAGAGGATCATTCCAGAAAGCCACCTCTAATTTCCCTGGGGAGTATGTGCTGCTAGGCCAGTAGCACAAACCACACTTTCCTTGTACAATCACTACTAAAGCCAATGTTCAGGAACCAGGTCATTTTGGAGATGAAGGATTCATCTAACTGCACTAGTTTTACTCATTCAAACAAACAAGCTTTGTCATTACAGCAACAAAAGGAGAGATATAATGGAGCAGGCTCTGCAGCAACAGCTCTTTGCTAGCAATGCAGCTGAGGCCCTTTGCCTCTGTGAAAGCAGAAATGAATTCTGTGTACCTTTGGGAGCCTCCCAGTGACTTTTCATAGGGTGTAGGTTAGAAAGGAAGCACTCACAATCTCTCAAAGCACTGAGAGGACCTGCTTGTCCACAGAACCCATACTCCAGGCACAGTGGATCTGGCCCCTAAGAGCACCACTGTGCTTTCACTAGGCTTCACTATTAGTTTCACTCACTTAACAGCTTCACTATTTCCTAGGGGCATATCCCACCATCTCCTAAAGTGTCAGCTGTAGAAAACTCCTGTCCCAAGACCATTTCCTCCTCTTTTCAGCTTGCTATAGTAATTTTCAGCTTCAACTACAGCACATCACGTTATTAGACAACTTTAGGTGAGAACATGACCCCTATACACTTCCCCTCCCTCAAAAATTAACACTTACTAACCAAAACAAAAAGAAGAAATACTTGCTAACCAAAACCTAGCAGAAAAGCTTAGCTGCACCCAAGGGAAGGGCCTGCTCACTCTGTTCTGGCCTCTCCCCTTTCCAACTCTGAGCAGAGTTAATGTCAGTCAACTGACACTAAGTTACACATCTTTTAGTCACCAGGACTGTAGTTCTCACCAGGAGAGAGAACTCTCACCCAGCAGAGAGGTGACCTTTGGCAGTTCTGTGGTACATGGTACAAACTGTGCATCTACACTAATGAGATTTATATTCAGCAGCTTCCACATTTGCTTCCATGGCCAAGCCCTGCAGATCTGAAGTAGAACTAATTGGGCTCCTGAGACCATAGAGACAAAACCTCAGTCGAGGCAGCCTGGCCACACTAACCAAAGCAAAACCCTGCAGCACAAAACTAGGGTTTGAAGCTGTAAGACATTGTCTTGACAGCAGTTAAGAGGCTATTTTAACTTAGGAACCTGTGTGTCACCTTTAAGATGAAAACTTAAGCAGGGATGTCTCAGTGGAGAGGTTTCACAGCTGTGGCACAGAACCTCCTGGTGATCTCTTCATACACCAGCAGAGACACTTGGGCTTAAGGAACTCTGTTGCCCAGTTCACTTCCACTCTAATTATCTGCCACCCTGCACTGCCTGCCTTGGAGAGTCTGACTGTTCTGATAAGATCTTTGCTTTAGGTCTCCTGAAGTAAATCAAACAAACCACAAACAGCAGCAGAATAAAAAGACTGTTTTCCTAACAACAAGCAAGTCTGATGGAAGCCAAAGTAGCTGGCAACTTCCACAGGAATTCCAGCTGAAGGAAAATAAACTTAAGTCTACATCAGCTGCAGGTCTGCAGGTGGAGATGTTCAGTGGCTGGAAATGCAACACCTGAACCTTCAGGTGGAGGGAGAACAAGATGAAAGATAAGCAGAGCTGTCAAGGAACCCCGAGTAGCCAGCCAAAGAACCCCTTGGAAACTGAAAAGCACTGGTTTAAGTCAAGAATCAGCCCTTTGACCTCAGGCTGCACCTCTCCAGTTTATGACTCTTGTGAAGGTGTGTATTCAGCTCTTCAAGGACATAGACTTTATTCTGGGTTCTACAGCACCAAAGCCTGAATTCAGATCTTACCCAGCAGCTCACCCTTTCCAGAACCAACAGAAAGCTGTTTTAAAGCTCTCTCCCCAGCAGTTACATGAAATGAATCCACTGAAACACACCTCAACATCTCCTGCTTTAACATGGGTTGATTTTTTTTCCTTTGAAGAACACATTTAAGATGTTACACAAGTTATAACACAGATAATTGCACCTGAATATAAATGGCAATCACAGCATGGAGAGAACAGTAAGGAAAAACCTGTGAGTGAAGCCAAACTGTTCACAATTACACAATGAACCTGAAGACAGCTGTGTGTCCACACTTCTCATCGAACAAAGCCACCTCCCTCCATTTCACTGGAGCCCCTCACCGTCCTCACAGCCTCCGCAGCAAAGGACATCCCCCAAGCTCATCCACCCCAAAATGAGGGCAGCTCTCCATAGGTCTGTAGGGAGAGACATTTTTTCCCCCTGGTGCTGAAGAACTTGAGGACATTTTCCAACACCTCTCTCCAGTCTTCAATTTTCAGGCACAAACGACACTGTAGCCTGGGGAAGTGCTTTTCTCTTCTCTTTCCCTCTATTTGCATGAACAGACAAGCTTGTCTACAACCTCTTAAGCAATCCCAACTGCACGTAAAATACCTTTGGAAATATTTAGGGACAGCTTAATATAAGAGGTGTCTTCACAAGACCATCTCCTTCTAACTACTTCCCTCTAGTCTTCCCATTCATTCTCCTAAACCCGTAATTAGCCTGTACCACAACACCTCCACGTACAACTTGAAGGTTTCCATCACCGCTCTTGTTCCTTTCGTGAATTAATCCATTTCTCCCTTCTCTGCAGCAGCCTGAGTGGAGTCACCCCGATCCAGGCAAGCGGCACAGAACCCAGCACCACCCGCCGAGAGCGGTACCGGCTGGAAGCGTGGGGGATCCCGAGCACGGAGACCCGCAAGTGGGGTGGGTGTGTGTGGGGTGTCCTCTCCCGGCCCAGCCAACGTCCCTCTTCCATCCCCAGGGAAGGGGAGAGGGGACCGGGGACAGGGCTTCACCGGCCTCCGCAGCAGCTCCCCGCACACATACACACACACACCGGGGACTGACCGGGAGACCGAAAGCCTCCCCTCCGCCGGGAGAAGAGTGTCGGGGATGGAGCGGGGCCGGGGCCGCGCTCCCCCTCGCCCCTGGGGATGGGGCGGGAGAGANTGAGGTTGCTGTTGTGTGACCACCGTGGGGGTTTGATTCCCCAACTTCCCTTCTTCCAGGAGTGCCCCGAGTCCGCTCCCCGCTGAAGGAGGAGGAGGAGCAGGAAGGCGGCAGTCTCCCACTCCCCCGCGCTGAAGGAACCGGCGGGTCCGCTACAGCCCTTCGGGGGGGGGGGGATA
>VWZX01009108.1:8217-209894 GCA_013399015.1 Galbula dea | reverse complement strand
CGTCGAGGGGCTGAGGGAAAAAGGGCGTCTTGTCGTTCAGCTCCCGGCAGGAAAATGGCTATAGCTGCAGTGAGCGAGGTGGAGACCCAGCTGTGCGAGAACTGGTGAGAAACGAAACCGAATGCTCGGGCTTGGCTGCGGGGGAAGCTCTGGCGTGGGGGGGGGGTAGCCGGTGCTGTGGGCACAAGCGTAGAGGTTTGAGGCAGTGAAAGGTGTATGTTCGCTTGAAATGCCGTGGAATGCTAGAAGGTGCAAATTAATGATGGACGTACTGGCTTCTTGGAAGTGTTTGGGGTTTGGTTGTGCCTGTTTGGGGAGGTTTAGGTTGGATATTAGGATAAATTTCTTCCTCAAAAGGATTCTCAAGCCCTGGAACAGGCTTGCCCAGGGCAGTGGTGGAATCACCACCCCTGGAGGGGTTGAAGGCCGTGGAGATGTGGTGCGGAGAGCCATGGTTTAGTGGTGACCTGGAAGGGCTGGTTAGCGGTTGAACGCGGGGATCTGAAAGGTCTTCTCCAACCAAAACGATTCTCTGCATGTTTTGTAATTTTCCCAGCCTTTGCTGGAGCTTCTGACTTAGCAGGCAACCAGACAGGCACCAAAATACTCAGCTGGAAATGAAGATGTGATTTTCAGTAAGGCACACATGAAGTACATGGTTCCAAGTTTTCCCATGTGGCTCAGAGAAGTAAAAATAGAATCCACAGACACGTTATTGTTTCTTTTTGATAACAGTTCTTATTCTTTTAAAGGCTCCAGTGTTGGTAATATCTTTACTGATAAAGATGTAACTTCAGAAGTTGCATCTTGAATACAAGCAACTGAAGAAATTAAGTGGGGGTTTTTTATTTGTTTTTGTTTTGTTTTTCCTCAGAGAGACCTTGGAATCTTACCAGATCAGTCTAGCTTATTGGGAAACAGTGAGGAGGATGTGCAGTTCAGAGTTCAGCCCTTGCTGTTGGACTTTCCTGCTTTGCTAGGCTCTTGGTGCTTTGAATCTGGCAAGGGAGAAGACCATGCTGCTGTAGTGTTTTTAGGACATGGAAGGCACGAAGCAATAGGTTATAAAGTTAATTTTGGTGTTTTGAAGGCTGGTTTCCTGGGGGGAGGAATGATAAATCCACCTAGGAATGGTGCTGCCTGCTCGAGGCAGGCAGAAGGTCTGAGCTCCTTGTGCCTCAGTTCTTTTTGGGCTGTGCTTGTGAGCCTTGCATCCTCCTCAGGAGAGGAAAATGAGTATCCTAAAGTGAGGTGAGCTGGGGAATTGTGGCTACAGAGTAATATGGTTACTGCTATCATTCCCTGACCTGATCTGGCCTAACTGGCTCTGTTAGTTATTTTTTCCAAGCAAAGCACTGCTTGACTTCTCGTGGGCAAGTTACCTTCAGGAAGAAACTTTTCCCTTCTCAGATTAGTTTATCAACTTGAACCTGGTGATACCTTGCTTATGCTGCAAAATTTGTCTTCCTCACAAGGAAATGAGTCTACCTTAATGCAGGGTGAAAAGGGTGACTTTTGCATGCTACATACATTTAATATTCCACCTACAGAGGAGCACTGAGGCCTGGCTGGGTTTGCCTTTCTCTTCAGGGACTCCATTCTCTGAACCATGAATTCCTAGTAAACTCTCTTAGGATTTTGGTTTTTGGTTTGCAGTTGTTGTCAGTGTATGCTCTGCAAAGTAACTGCTGTGGCTTTCTCCTAGCCAAAAGGATATTCCTGCTGTTAATTTCATCATTCATGAAATCCACTGTAGCAGAAACATTGAAGTATGCTGCTACTGCAGGGAATCAGTCCCAAAGTCTGAAATGAAGAAGCATATTGAGTCTGAACATGTGCAGGTGAGAAACAAATTCCTCCTTGAAAACTGCTGACTTCTCTGGCAGCTCCTCTGATGAGATCTGTTTGTTGTAGGTTACCTGCAAGTGTAGGATGAAGATGGAAAGCAGTCTCCTGAAGGATCATGAGGTTGGTAGATGTATTAGGAGAGGCTTGGGAGATACCTTATGGTGTTTCCAAGCACTGATTCTACAGCCTTTCAGAGCTGGATTCTAACCTTTTTGTTGAGCCATGCTCTCTAAATTCACATCTCTGAGAGGAGATGACTTACAGTGGTGGAGCCTGCTCAGGTCTTCATCTCACAGGGGTATCTGTGGTAATTGGTGATTTTTGTCCTTACCTGATTAAGATGAAAACCTTTCAGGAGGACAGCATAGGATTAACTTGTCTTCTTCTCATTCCTTTAACAATAGGCATGTCTGGCTCTGCGGCAGCCACAGTGGGAGTCTTAATAACTCATTATATCCAAACAGACTTTTCAAATGGCTTGTAAAAGAAATTGAAATAGGGCAGAGTGGGATTTGGAGGTTTCCTGAGTCCAGTTGGCTGCTGTCACAGGCAATCTTCTTATAAATGTCAGTACCTTCCCTTCCTGTGGGCTCATGAAGGGACAGCTCTGGAAGTGCCACTCAGGTTTGCTTATTGCTGAGGAGAAAAGGATTTTCTGGGGAGATCTGTCCGGTTCAGAACCCTGGAAGTGTTTTATCCTGCCAAAGAGCACTGTGAGTCTGCTCTCCAAGCATTCCAGACTCCAATAAATGCTGTGAGCACTGGGAGTGCTTCAGCTGGCTCCCCAGCTTACACAGCAGCTTGTTCTTCCCTTTCTCCCCTCGTATCCTATTCCAGGCTATTCTTTAGTGCAGCTTTGGCTCTGGCTGCAGAAACAATAGACGGCTCAGCTCTTAGGCAAGCTGAGAACCTCCCTCTCCCTGTGCTTCAGTCCTTCCCCCTGTGAAGAATACTGCCCGTTTCTTCCTGCAGGCCTCGGCGTGCCCCCTGCGCCCTGCCCTCTGCCGGTACTGCGGCATCCTGCTTCCCTTCGGCAAGCTCCAGGACCACGAGGTTTACTGCGGAGCTCGGACCGAGGCCTGTGCCCAGTGCGGTCGTAACGTGCTGCTGAGGGATCTGAAGGAGCACCCCCGAGTCTGTGGGCAAGAGGAGAAGCTAGTCAGGGGAAGAAGAGCAGCGCTTCCCTCGGAGGATGAGGATGGTGGTTTGCACACCCTTGGGGACAGCAGAAGCCAGCTGAGATCAGGTAACTCTGCTGGGCTTTGGTGTGAGGAAAGCAGATTTGTAGCAGCTGTGCAGGAGAGAAAACCCTTAAGGACATTAACAGAGGACAGAGAAGTAACATAACAGCAGGACAGAGGAATCAAAAGCTAGGTCAGGTGAAGGGAAGAGCAATAAATGGCTTCTAGTTGGACATTTGGCAGCTGAGGCAAACACATGGGTTTCTGATTGCTGTCTGTGAAAATACTGAATACCAGCTCCAGAGGCAGTGTGAGCAGGACAGTTCAGCAGGCAGAAGAACTGTAGAGGTGTAAGCCAGCTAAGAGGAGGTACCTGCTGTGAAAGCCCAGTCCACTGCCCCTTCTTATGTCTCCAAATCTAGCTGGAAAATGCAATGGGAGTTGTTTGCTCACTGCAGTTTCTGCCCATTTGTGGTTGGCAGCTGCACCCCTCAATACTGCAGTGAGGTAGGAGGGTAGGTGAGCTCTGGGTGTGGGCTCACCTGTGGAGTGCTGTGCATTTCTGCAGCAACAGCCTGTGTTGGACATAGCTGAGACCATTATTAATGCCTCTGCACTTCCCTAAGCCTCTAATCTCTTGGCTCCACGTGCAGGAGGCCATGCCACACTTAAGACAAAGCTTTTCCATGAGCTGTCAGCTGAATCTATGCTCTACCTTATGCCACTGGGCACTCAGAGGATTTCAGCCTGCAGAATCCTGATTTCCAGTCTGCTCTAGAAGGCTGCTCTCCTCCTAGAAATAACTTCTGGCCTTGGTTAATAAAAGTGAGTGATCTGGAGGGCTGTCACTTACCCCAGCTCCCAAAGTGTGTCCGCAAGCAGGGGTTTTTGGCACACCACATGCAAGCTGTGTTTAGAATCCTTCTGTAAATCAGTACTGTTGTCAAATACCATGAAAAGGAACTTGGTTTCCTGGCTGTACACTGGAAAAACAAAGCCAAAGTGTTTCAGGGATGAGACTACAGTGTCTGAAGTGGACTTTGTTGACAGTGGAGGTCACAGAAGGTTCCTCAGTGACTTCCTAAAGCTCCCAAGAAGCTTAAGTTCAGAGGAATGACTTCCTTCTTGTTCTCCTTCTTTGCCTGTGACAACCCACACCAGGGTGACTGTTCTTCCTTCATCCTCCTGAATGTGATCCAGGTGTCCTGGGCTTTGAAACACTCAGCTCTCTGAGTGGCCACATGTGCCCATGTGAAAGCCTCCTGGCTGAGCTAGTCTGATGCCCAGAAGGGATCTGCTTGTTGCTGACTGCCATTCTCTCAAACTGATGGTGTTTTCTTTAGGAGAGGATGGGCTGGAGCAGTTGGAGAGAGATGGAAAGGCTCTTCCCTCACCTTCTGAGGAGTGGAGTGCTGACTTGGACTACGTGCTGGCTCTCAGCCTACAGCAGGAGGCTAATCCTCCTGATCATGCTGCAGCTGAAGTGCCCAGTGCCTTCTGGGAGTACTGCTGCACCAAAGGCTCTGTGCCACCTGCCTATCTTCATGAGAGAGGCAAGTCAAATAGCCTCTCCTGTGACTCCTTGCTGGCTGTTAGCACCTCCAACCCCACAAAAAGTAAGTACAGATACTGTTCTAGTGGGGTTTAGGGTTTTTTTTCCCTTTAATTTTAGGGAAGGGAGAAGAAGAGAAGATTTTGGGGTTGGGAATATCAAAGATTATCTAGGTATTTCACAATGTCCAGATGAGCCTGTTAGAGACTCCCTCTGAATCAGTTTTAGATCATTAACACCCAGGAGATTTGACTCTCCATGAGTCCCATCCTTCCTTTCTTGGCTTCTATCTTCTGCTGCCTCAAAAGTTAGCAGTATCAGTGTTTAAAATAGTTTCTTTCCAAGGGCCAGTGCTAAAGTGGGACAGCAAGGGAAGAAGAAATACAAGCTGGAGTGAAGCTCTGACCTTGATAGGTGGGGAGAGCTTCCTAACAACTCAGCAGGGAAGGGAGGGTCTGAGGGAGGCCTGATGTGCCAGCTGGGTTGGAGAGGAGAAAGGGCTCCTGAAGGGGTTATGGAAGGCAGTCAGAGGCTTTTCTTAGCAGGCTCTAATCCAGCAATATAGCTTTGACCCCAAAACATTGTTCTCACTCTGGGTGACATGAATTCAGCAAGTGGGACTAGAGTAGCTGTTTCCTTACCTCTGCCCTGCTCCTGCAGCAGAGGACAGGAGTCTGCAGCTTAGGAATTCTGAAGCCAAGTGCCAGAGAGTTCTCTGTGCTGGAGGCCGTAACCATTGCTTCCTTTGCAGGTGAGGAGATCATCATGTTGCCCTGTGAATTTTGTGAGGAGCTCTACCCTGCTGAGGACCTGATTCTTCACCAGGTTTAGTATTTTCTCTTACTGCATCTAGGGCTTTGCAGGGAAGACTTTTTCTCCCCTTTTGCTGTGACTGCAAGAGGGTGCAGTCTTCCCTCAGCAACACTGTCAGCACTCTAGCCATTTGGGCTTTGCAAAGCCTGGTTTTTAAAGCCTTACCTGTGCTCATTTCTCCTTCTCTAACAGACAGGTTGTAACCCAGCAAGTGCCTTTGCCTCCTTCAGTAAAAGAAGTTCTCCAAAGCCAGCAGAAGATGATGGTCTGTGTGCTGTTGGGTCCAAAGGCTACAGGTTTCTCTCTTCATCCCAGCCCCCAGCTGGGCAGGCAGAAGGAGACATTGTGATTCCATGTGAGTTTTGTGGCATCCAGCTAGAGGAGGAGACAATCTTCCATCATCAGGTACTGAACACAACTTGAGCTGAAAAGCAGCAATTCTTGTGCAGAAAACTGACCAAAAGGCTGGAAATGGCACGAGAGAAATGTCTGACTCCTAGGGGGAATTGATGTTGAAAGCAGGACATGAATCACAGCTAAGGTGGGAGAGGAGGACAAGCCTGTGGCCTGGTTAGGTAGGAGAGGAAGTAGAGAGCACAGCCTGTAAAGCTAGGAGATGGAGGAGTGTCTCAGAGGGCAGGTGAAGAGGCAGAGAGGGAAAGGGTGAGAGCATCAGGACACTGGAAGCTTGGCCTAAGAGGGGAGTGGTGTCTTCATGAGGTGCTGGGTGCTGCAGGGTGCCTGCTAGGGTGTTCTGGTTCTTCTCTAGGTTGCTGTCTGGTGCTTCTAGTATGGAAAGGACACCAAGACCTGGTACTGCTGGAGCTGCTGCTGCTTTTCAGGGATGCTGGACAGATAGCAACTAGGCCACTTGCTGCTCTGATGCTTCTCTGCACCTCAAGAGCAGCTGTGGGGAGCAGTGTGCACAGGGAGGAGACTCCTGGCATTTCCTGCTATGACAGACACCTTAGGGCAATGCTGAGCTTCCTCATTTTCTGTTTCCTGGCTCTTGCACACCCTCCCAGTCCTAACTAACAAAGTAGTGAAGCTGCACTTTGTTTTTCTGGGCCTTTCTTCTCCTGGGTGACAGTAAAATCTGTATTAACAGAAGTGAGAGCTGCTAGAATGTCCTAGTTAATCCTTTAGCCGTGCCTGGCACCAAGTCTCATCTGCTTCCTCTTCACCACTGGCTGCTGGAAGACTTTTATTTCCCCTAATCCTAGAGGTAGCTGGTTTGGAACTGCAGAATGCAAAGGCTCCTTTGCCTGCCACCTTCTGCTGTTTGTGGTGATCTTTGTGTAGAGGAATCAGAGCTGAGCAACCACACTCTAGTTTGTTTGCAGATCACTTCTAACTTTTGTCCTTGGATCTGGTTCTCACGATACCAGCTTGGTATCAGAACTCTAGTGATGGTGCTGCAGGGCTGCCTTGCTGCTTTGCAGGCTGATTTCTAGCCCTGAGAGGCAGGAGGCTGGTGAGGAGTCTCTGGGTGCTGCTGGTGGGCAGTGAGGCTCCACCTGTCGGGGGTCTGGCCAGCAGGACCGGCTCACTCTGCCACTTCCCCTTGCACTGGGGCCCTGGGACAGCTGAGGGCGATTCCTGAGCTGGGTGGAAGAGGGATGGGAGGTGTCAGCAAGCAGTGGCTGCCTCTCCCTGGGAACAGCTCCCTGCTAACCCGAGTCCTGAGGGGTGTTTGTCCAGCACTGAATCTGAACATTGCCACTGACAAGTCCCTGTGTGTTCTGCTTCAGCACCACTGTGAGCTGCGCCCGGCCAGCCCCCCAGCCGGCCTGCCTCCCCCCCAGCTCCTGCCCCCTCAGGCCAACCAGGAGAGGAGAGACTCACCCTCACCAGAGCTGCCTCCCAGGCGACCCAGGCATCAAGGTGGGGGCAAACCACTTGGACACTCTCTTTTCCTGTACCTCTGCAGGAACACTGGGCATGTTCCAAGCTGAAGAGACGTTCTTACCCTGTTCTGTCTCCAAAACATGGTCCTTTACCATGGATCTAGTTTGGACCAAGAAAGATTAAATCCCCAAAGCTCAGTAGCCTCAAAGACCTTGGTTAGGAAGCTGTGTGCTGCTGGAATGGAAATGAGGTCTCCTTTTGTAATCTGAATGATCTCTGATGTCTCCTTTGCTGCCCCTCTTAACTGTTGAATTCCTGTCCCCTCAGGAGATGTTTCTCCTTGGTGCAGAGAAGGCTTGGGGCAGCAGAGGCTCAGCTGTCCTGCAGGAGGGAGCAGGTCACTGAACACGATGGCAAACACGGGGAAGACAGCCCCGTGTTTCTCAGCCAGAGCCAGCAATGCTCCTGACTCGGGAGGGAAGCCCAGGAATGCATCTGGCAGCGAGGGGAGAGCAAAGAAGGGCAGTGCAGGGGGAGCTGCAGCTGGGACACCACCACCTGTGAGACCTGCTCAGAACTTCCATCCTGAAGCCTTCACATCCAGCTTCTTGAGGACTTCTCCAGGCCAACCCAGGTAATGCCTTTGTCCTCCCTTTCCATCAGCCAAGCTGGGCCTACCCCTAAAGCATCAGGGATCAGGAGCACCATCAGAGCAAGTGGTGCTCTGCTGAAAGCAGGGACACAGCCTGAGGCCTGGCACATTCAAATCATCAGATGGCAGTAACCCCATGGTGACAATTCCCTTTGTCCTCTGCTCCGTTTCCTTATGGGGCAAGTCTGGATTCCCTTGGTTTTGCCTGTGGCTGAAAGGGTTTCACTCAGCTTCATTTGGCTGGTGCTTAGCTGAGTTTCAAACAGCAAACTTAGGCTTTTCTGTCAAAACAGAAGAGGAAAAGTGATCTCTGGCCAAAGGGGAGGATAAGGCCTTGTTACCTGTCTGTTAGAACACTCTCCTCTCAGATGTGCTCCTTGAACAGGATCTGGTTCTTCTGCTACACAAGTGACTGCTCAGGGTTCAGGAGATGCAAGCATGAAGGACTTGTAGGCCTCTCCAAGTCCCCCTGCTGTGAAGGACCTGTGTTTGTGCTGCAGGAAGAGCACTGGAGAGGGTAGCCTGCCTTCCTCTGATGGTGTCCCCCTCTTCTTCCCCAGCAGCAGCAGTGGCAGAGGAAGGAGCCTTGGAAGGCTGGAGGGTCTTGTCAGCTCCAGGGGCAGGAGCACACAGGTAAGGCCACCATGGGAAGCAGGAGAGGGCTGGGCTGGGCTGGCTGCCTCCTTCCCTGGGCACATCAGCAGGCAGCTCTGCAGGCTTTTGGTGTGCACATGGTGATGTGCTGAGGGTTAAAGTGCCATTGACTTGTTGCCCCCTTGGCTCATCCTGAGGGGGGAGCCTGGCTGGGAAGAGAGGACAGAGCCTGGCTCTTCCCCCTTGTGCTGGTTTTGCCAGGACAATGAGCTTACTTTACAGTCCTTCCTGCTCCAGGGAGGCTTTAGCAATTGCTTCTTACCAAGTACTCTTTGAAAGCAGCGTTTTTACTGAGTTGAGGTTTTTTTTCTCCCTTCCCTCAAGGTGAAAGTCCAGAGCCCAGCATCCAGGCAGCCAGAGGAGTGATCCACCAGCTTGGGAAGAACATGTTTAGCCCTCGAGGCACTGTCACTATGCAGCATGGTGCTGCTTTATCTGAGCTCAAGCACATTCCTCTATGGCTCTGTCAGTGAAGACTTCCTGGGAGTTTGAATTTTTACAGGCAGTGACCATTTTATAGATATATATATATATATGAGAGAGATGTATTTTTAATGGGTGAGAGGATCTATACTACAGGTTTTCATGGCTGATCTATACTAGCAACAGCCCAAGGCAGCAAACACTCTTTTGCCTGGGGAACCAGTTGGGCTGTGGTTCCAGAGAGGCTCTTTGGGACACTCAGTGAATTTGTGTCCTGCTGCTGGTGTGTGACTCTGTCATTCTCAAGCCAGCATGGTTAGATGACAAACAGCAGTGAGGTGGCAGGCAAGGGTGACACCAGGCAGAAGTAGAGGCTCAGGCCACACTCCTGGGCCAGCACACTCTGGAGAACACCCAGTGGCTGGGCTGGGCTGTTCCCTGGGGTTACCAGATGTAGCCAGGACACAGAGTTACTGTCTGGGGCATCTCCAAGCCCAGGGCTGTCTGTAAAACACCTTTTAATGCTCTGTTAGTCTCTGCTTTTTAATCTCCTTCTAATAAAACTTACCTTATCATGTCCTAAGGTGTTGTGCAGTAAAAATCTGCTCCAGGAAGTGGTGCAAGACCACAAATGCCATCTGAGGGTGACTGCTTACCATCCAGCAGTGGCCAGATCAGCAGCATGGGCACTGGGCTACCTTAGCTTGTGTTTCACCCTTTCTACCTCTGCAGTAGGTCTCTGGTCATTTGCTTCCCCAGCACTGTGCTCGTGGGACTTGGAAATGCCAAAGCTGGAGCAGGCAGGTCTCAGCTAATTAAACAGGTACAGCAGATGGCATTAGCAGGGCTAATTAGCCTCTCCCTCATCTAGGGCAGGGCTGGTCCCACAGACCTGGTCTGTGCTTGCCAGCCCTGGCCCACAGGCTGCAGGCTGCTGCTGGCTGAAGGGAGCCTGCTTCTGAAAAAGACATTTTACAGCCACTTGTACCAAAGGAAAGGGTTTGTTTAGAGAAGAGAAACAGAATTAAGGTCTTTAAGAAACAGCTAGCAACCAACCAACCTTGGGATGGCATTTCCAGGGAAAACAGCCATGGCTAGCAGAGGGCAGCTAAGGTGGCTGGGGTGGGGTGTGGAGGTTAACAGGATGCCTTGGGTCAGGCAGCGTTAGTAGGAAAACAAGTAACTAACAGTGGAGCTGAGAGTGTGGCGTGGGCTGGGGCAGGAGAAAGGCTGAGAGAGCAATCATCCTGCTCTGCCTTCCCTTTGGGTCAAAATACTTACATTTCTGTTGGGAGTGAACCACAAGTGACAGCATCACTGACCAGCCCAGAGGGATTGGAAAGCAGATCACCTGCACCTTCACTTCCAGCAGTCCTAAGCAGCTGCAGGGGTGCAGTGTCACCAGCTGAGGATCCTCCTTCATCTCCAGCCCCAAAGAAGGACACAGTAAGTCTGGAGGGGTGTTGAGAATCTCCTTTATGCAGGTGCACACTCTATAGCCAAGAGGACTTACAGGTTAATGCTGTGCATGGAACTGAGCTGGACACACACCACGCTAGAACAAAGAGCCAGCTCCAGAGTTTTGCCATTGTTTAGTAGAACTGGTTTTGGGGTGGTTTTTTTTTTACATTCTGAAGGAATATAGATTAGAAAAAATAGCAATCATCACAAACCCATCTCTGCTTTGACAAACAAGCCTAATACAGACAATGTCAAGTTCATTTAAAGCACAAGGAAGTAATGATGATTAGAAAAGCTTTAATTGAAAGCCCATTTGAGCTGCAGTTGAACCACTGCAGCACTTCCTCAAGAGGAAAAAATAACAACAAACTAAAGAGCCAAACCCCCACCACAACTCCTCCTCTGCAAGGCTCACACCCTGCCCCAGAAAAAAAACAACCCAAAGAAACAAGCAAAAACCCCGAAGTCAATGAAGGTTATTTATTGGTGTGACATTGGTTTTTCTCCTGTAGAAGCAGCTTTCATTTACACAGCAAGGTGTAAACAGCATCGACTTCAAAGTTTGTTATTTGTCATCATAAATAATTCACTGGAATAAATACGTTATCGAGTCACTTTACAGCAGGCTTTGTCAGGGCCGAGATGTGGATAAGTTCCACTCACAACCTGCTCCCTCTGGAAGAAGCAGCCCGAGGGTGGCAGCAGCAGGTCCTTGCACCCGGCTGGAGCCGCGGTGAAACGTTAGCTGCCCGAGCTCTGAAGCCCGCCCCTCCCAGGCAGCGAGGGGTCAACTCCAGGCCTCGAAACAACCATTTACAGCCAGCACAAAGGAAGAAAAAGGCCAAAGGTGTCACTGTCGGGCAGAGCAGCTCTGCCCCCGAAATCCCGCGGCTGCTCCTCGCGTTTCCCTCCCTGCGGCACCTGCCTGGCAGCTCACGTCCCAGAGGGACGAGATCAGCTCCGAGCCCTTCCTCTGCTTTCGTTTTCCCCTTGCTCTTTGTGAGCTCCACACGTGTGCTGCCGCTTACTCCGAGTGATGTCTCAGCTACAGGTTATGCTTCTAGCAGGAAATGGACAAGATTCAAGAGTAAATATTCTTCCTCGTGGCAGAAGGGGAACAGAGCTTCCCTAACCACAGGCTTTGGAGACTCCGAACGCCAACGACTACCTCTAGGACTCTCGCACACGCAGCTTTCCACTCGCTCCCAGGAGAACAAGAACATACACACACTAGGTTAGGCTTCTCTCTCTTACTCGCACCTTATCTTCCCAGTACCACACGCTCACTGTTCCCAGTATTCACAGTAATATACAATAAATACAGATTTGTTTGCCCATTCCCATCCCCAGGGCCACACCAAACGAGTGTCTGATGGCTGCTGAAGAGACACAGGCCACCGACCTGGAGGCACAGTTCCACGCCCCCCACCGTGGACAGGAAGGAAGAGAACTAACCTGTAGCTCAGTACTGGCACTTGACTGACATTTAGTACCGAGCACAGCAGTGACCTCAGCCTGTTCCCAGCGGTTCAGGCATTGTGCTGGGCTCCGAGCGGTGAACGAGGCAATGCTGAACTGCTCAGCACACCCAGCGCTGGGCAGGTGCTTTTAGAGGACTACAGGAAGATGGAACACATTGAGGTGGTGTTTGGAAACCACCCCAGGATGGATTTCACACCACAGAGACCCCCAGAGCATTGTTCCCTCTCTCTCTCCCCAGTCTGTCATCACCTTGACCTTCAGATGTGAAACTTTGTGCTTTCCCCCTCCTCTTGGGTGTCATCTCTCCAAGGTAGTTTGCTCTTAGATCTGAGATCATCTTTGAGTACAAAAATGAGCTCCCCAGTGTTGAAGCACACACTGATGACTCTGCAAGCTTGTATGGAAATGGGAGAAGGTCACAGAACTCTGCTAATCTTACACCATCCAGAGGGAAGCAGTTTGATTTCTGCTACTACTTCACTAAATAGCTTTGTTACTAGGCCAAGCAGACAGTCAAGAACATCTAGGGACAGAACCCAACTGATCGTGGCCCCTTCACTGTTCTTGCAATGATCAGCCTTCCTGATTCAGAGTGGCTGACTGAAACCCCACTGAACTGTGGCAGCTCCCCCTGGGCTTGCTGATAACTTCAAAACTTCCAAGGAAATGGGGGGAAAGCTAAACATGCACTTTGGCAGCACATTTCCTGCTCCAGAACTCAAGCTGAAGTGGCAGGAGATCCTGCAGGAGCCCTGGTGCTGCTCCTGCCAGCCCCCTGCAGCCAGTCCCTCCCCACACCCCCTACCTTCCATTTTTGTACTCAAAAAGGTTCCAGGAGCCTGGGTGTGCTCCCCAGCTCTGAAGGCCCTGGTGTTAGTGGAGTCAGCATGGGTCACCTCCTCCTGAATTACAAAATTAGAAATGTACATGTGGAAAGGTTTTGCAAAATTAAATTATACACAAACCAGTCTTTACTAAACTATCCTACAAATATTCCACAAACAAGGCAGCAAAAGAACCAGGTCCACCACGAAGTCTACAGATACAAAATGTTAAAGTCTTCCAGTAATTATTGTAACAGGAACAAAAAAAAAAATAAAGTTCAGAAAATAAATTAACCTCCAGCTGGTCACACAGTGTTACAAGGAGGTGTTTTGGATGTGGATCCAAGGCTTGCCACCATCAGCAGAGTCATGGAAGAATCCAGCAGGTCACCTCCTCAGCCGCTGAGCGGATCCTCCCGGTAGTGGATGGCGTATCTGAGCTTCTCCAGCATGATGTCCAGCGAGGAGTACTGGGGCAGTTTGATCATGAACATGCAGGTTTCCACACGGATGTACCGAGAGTCTGGGGACCCTGCAGGGAGGAAGCAGCAGGAGGGGGTTGGAACACACCTGGAGATCTTCACCTCACTCTCCCCGCCCAAGTTTCCTGCCCCCATACTACTCTAGGCCAGGGAGCATGGCGTGTGTCTCTGGGACCTCCCACACTGCTGGGCTGCTCCACCAGGCCCCAGGCTGGTGTTCTGCTGATGGGCCCCTTGTTTTTAAAAGCAGAGGAGACAAAGGTTATACAAATCCTCTCACTGGCTCCAGAGGAGGTGGTTTGGAGTAGTTCAAGCTTACTTGAGATTTTATTTTCACATGGTTTAGAAACAAGTTCTCTCTCTCTTCTTTCAGTGGTGCCCAAGGGGCACTGGGCACAAACTAGAACCCAGGAGGAGAAACTTGTTTGGTGTGAGGGTGTTGAAGCCCTGGCCCAGGCTGCCCAGAGAGGCTGTGGAGTCTCCTCGTAGGGAGAGATTCCCAAGGCAGCTGGAGGTGACCCTGCTGGAGCAGTGGGGTTGGCCTGGCTGATCCCCAGAGATCCCCTTCCAACTCTCACCCTGCTGGGATTCTGGGATTTACAGCCACAACAACCTGCCCTGCATTCTTTGTGCATCAAATTCACATTTAGTTCAAAGCCAGGGGTTTGGGAGGTGGGAGCATGAGAGGAGCAGAGCTGAACACACCTGCAGCCCCGTCAGGAGGAGCTATTTTCATGGGGTAGGGAGGGACGTGGGCGGTGTCAGGGCCCCCGTCCTTGCAGGGGCAGGTGAAGGGAATTCGCTCCTGGTTACAGGCAAACTTGATGAACTTGCAGAGCTCCTCCTGGGTGAACATCTCCAAGGCACTCCAGAAGAACTCAATGTGCTGATCAGTCTCCATCAAGCCAACCTGGTACATGGTATGTGCCTAGGAGAAAAGACAGGGAGATGTCCTCTGCTGCTCTCTGCTCCCTGCAGACATCTTTACATCACTTACACTTCAAGAGGACAGCAGTGGAAGGTAGCTACCCCTCCCTCCCACGCTCACCAGCCTTCTCAAAGTAATCCAGTTGTTGCAGAGTGTTAATGGATGTGGGTTTGGACCTTTTTAGCCCTTCAGCTTCTGCTACAGGCTTGTCTGAGAGTGTCTCCCCTGCAGTGCAGGTAGTGGATGTTGTTATTTCATTTAATAGGTAGGACTGAAAGAGCAGCAACACTGAACTGCCCAAGGCAAACACAAAACAACACTAAAACCCATGGTGGAGCACATTCTACAGCTTCTGACACAGCAGAACAGTTCTTTTCATGGAGGAGCTGCTGAAGTCACTTGGTTTGTTCAGCCTGGAGAAGAGGAGACTGAGAGGAGACCTCATCATGGTCTAGAACTTCCTCACCAGAGGTGAAGGAGGGGCAGGAGCTGATCTCTTCTCTCTGGTGACCAGTGACAGGACCCAGGGGAACAGCATGAAGCTGTGCCAGGGCAGGGTTAGGTTGGATATTAGGAAAAGGTTCTTCACCCAGGGGGTGCTGGAGACCTGGAAGAGGCTCCCCAGGGAAGCAATCACAGCACCAAGCCTGACAGAACTCCAGCAGCATCTGCACAATGCTCTTAGCCACATGGGGTGACTTTGGGGGCAATGATGCTTTCAGCCCTTAGCTCAAGTGCCAAACACTGAACAGAGACAGATTTCAAACTTGATGTTACAAAGTAAATTCCTCATTCCTCACTGGAACAGGTCCCACTCCTATTACTTCCTAAACCTTAACAAGCTTCCCAGAGGGCACAAGGGTGTCCAAGAACAAGCTAGTGTTCCACAAGGAGCATCCTGGCTAGAAGGTTCTCCCCTAACACCTTCCCCATCCCCTCTACGCCTCAGACTGGTAAGCAGCCCCAGTTGTTCCCACCTTGAGAAACTCCAGGTTGATGTAGGGAAGCCCACATGTCCTCAGCTCCATCTCCAGAGGGGTGAGTGTAGTCAGGAGCTGCAGGGGGATGATGGAGCCCAGCCCAGCACGCACTGCAGTCATGCACTCTGGAGTCTGCAGCTCGCGCAGCCTCAGGCTCCGGATGGCTGTGGCATAAACGTCCTTGTTCTCCCACCTGGGAGAGGCAGAGATTCAGGATGAGAAAGGAGAGTGTGAGAGCCCTCAGAGAATCATTTTGCTTGGAAGAGACCTTTAAGATCATCCAGCTGTTCCCCAGCACTGCCAGGTCACCACTAACCCATGGCCCTCAGCACCACATCTCCAGGGCTTACAGCAGGGGCAGAATCCACACCTGAATAACCAGCAATGAGCACTAAAGCTATTGGCATTCTGATGCTTCCCAATTTAACTCCACTTTCCTCAGCCTCCTCCTCCTCTTCTCTCCTGCTTGCCCAATCCCCAGAAGGCTCCCAGCTGGGGGTGTCCAGTGAAGCCAGCTCACAGCTGGTAAGCAGTGCTCCTCAGCTGCCTGTCCTCACAGAACAAAAGGCAGTGCTGGAGCTGCCATGCTTCTGCCAGCACACCTAAAGCTTTCCCAGCTCCTTCCTTCAGCTTGTTACAAAAGCCTCTCTGCAGAGCCTAGTGCTCAGAAAATGATTCCAGAGCTGCTTCTTTCCCATGCAAGCCAGTGCAACATCCTGCCACAAAGACTGTTAACTTACCCCACTGGAATGTGCCTGCCCCTGGGACACAGCTCCACCTCTTCCCCTGTCATGGTCAGGTAGGTGAACTTGCAGCATGGCTTGTTAGGACAGTCAGGGCTCTCTGTTGCTAGGTGCTGAGAAGCAATTTCTGCACACAGAGCTTCCAGTTCTGTCTCATCATTTATCTGCCAGGAAACACAAGACTAGTACCTGGTGCCCAGCATGACACACACTTACTCCTGGGACTCCTTCATGGTACAAAGATCACTCATTCTATCGTCTGGAAACATGCCTTTGGTGGGTTATTTTCTGGTTTAGTGTGCTGCCAAGGTCCAGTAAACATCTCAGCAGTTTTAATTCCACTGTGCCTGGCAGCAGTGGAGACCAAGCAGCTTTTTCAAGCCATCAGCAGGCACCCAAGATGAGCCAAAACACTTCCTGACCCTGCTCACATGAAAAACATCTGCTAGCCAGGAAGCCAACTACTGCCCTCTAGGGCAGACAGTGAAGTGAACTGCTCCTAGGACCCTGAAACTCAGGGGGAAACCCTGGAAAACAGGAGGGGAGAGCAAGAAAAGCACCTTACATTTTCAAATTTTTTGATGTAGTTGTAGGTGAGGATGTCAGCTTCCTGGAGATCAACATCAGGATCCAGGGGCTCTCCTACCAGGGTCTTCCAGAAGGAGGGCAGGAGGTCAAGTGGCAGAGGAACATCTGCTCGAATTGCAATACCCAAGAGCTGCCCAAAGAAATGGAACAGCTGCTCCTCAGCGTAGGTGATAGGGCTAGGGGTCAGGATGTACTTCCCCTGGAGAGAAAAAGCAGAGCAGAGCACATGAAGCAGCATTTAATAGGTCCCCAGGTTCCCACAGGCTTGTGGAAATCCTGCTCTGAACATGCTGAATGCTGTTGAGGTGACTACACAAGGATTTGCTGAAGGTGGCATGGAGCCTGTGCAGGTTATACTGTGACATTACCTCTCCATTCTCTTACCTCTCAGTGACCCAAAGCAACAGCATGAAGCTGGTTTGCTCCAGAGCCCCACTCATTAGCCAGCATGCACAGGGCTGCTCTGTACCTGATAATCAGTTTGCTCTCCAAGTCCCTCAGCTGTGGGATGTTTCTGACACACAGTCTGGATGTGCAAAGCCAGCTTTGCTATGTAGCTGGTCTTGTGGGAAATAAGCTGTCTTCCTACCTTGGGAATACTCCTAGGAAGGAACTAGAGACCCCAACCACTGCCCATTCTTTGGGCCATCAACTTAATCTTGTCCTAGAATAAATTTACTGTACAAAATAGGAGGACACTAAGCATGCATCAAGCAGCATGGCTGGAGCCATCTTGTTCTACTAGCCATGACTTTGCTGGTGACATTCTTGGTGCATTTTGCAGGTTAGTTTGACTGCTTGGCTACTCCTTCAGGTCCCTGCAGTGCCACAGGAAGCACCACAGGGGATTCAACAACAGCCACTTCCAGTTCCATCAGGCATGTGAGACCTGTCTGGAGAGATGTGCTCCTGGGGGCTGTTGATCTGGAGCTTCTCCCCTGTGTCACTGACTGAATGTCTCCTACTCCTGGTCAAACACATGCACTCAGAAAGAGAAAAGCAAGTGCAGTTCTTGCATTCAGACACCACACCTTGTTCTTGTTGACTGCAGAGCTTGGGCACAAGAGGAGAAGGGAGAGTGAGGAGCTCTGCAACTCCTTACAGACTTGCCAGAGGAAGTGCCGGAAGGATCCACCTGCAAGAGAGAGAACCGACGGCCTGAGACCCTTGGAGGCTTCTTCCCACTGCCTCTGAGCCCAGACTTCTGCTCTTCTCCAGGCTAAGCAGCCTCAGGGCTCTCAGCCTTTCCTCCTCCCAGCGATGCTCCAGTGCCCTCAGCATCTTGGGAGCCTCTGCTGGCCTCTCTCCAGCAGTTCCTTATCTCTCTGGAACTGGGGAGCCCAGAGCTGGCCCCAGGACTCCAGATGTGGCCTGACTAGAGCAGAGCGGTGGGAGGAGAACCTCCCTCGCCCTGCTTCTCACACTCACAGGGGCCACCTTCTGGTGAAAACTTGTCCCCCCCTGGGGCAAAGTCTCTCAGCTTTAGCTGGGGTCACCCCTGTTGGGTAACCCTGCAATCCCAACTTACTTGTCCCGTGAACCTCCTCCCCGGTGAAGCGGATGTTGAAGGCGTAGGTGGGGTCCCCGCCGCTGGCCAGCTTGACACAGAGCTGGGAGGAGGGCACACAGGCCAGCTGCCTGGCTGCCTGGCAGAAGTAGGAGTTCTCTGAAGAACGAATCTCCCCTGTTGAAAAGACAACAGGAAGAAATCCAATCAAATCCCCACACTCACAGTAGCTGGCATTAAGAAGCCTCTGAGCTTGGTTAGCAAGAGACCTGAGCTGTTGCAGTGGCTTAAGAGGGAAAGGAGAAATGTTCCTCCTACCTCCAACGATTTCCAAAGGATCCAGGGTGATCTCTGGGGCTGCATGATCAGCAGTTCTTTGGACAGTGGCATTCAGCACTCTGTTCATTACAGTTACTTTTGTGTCATAGAAGATTAAACCTAAAGACAGACATTTCAGTACAGTTAATCTATCATACAGTCATACAGGTTGGAAAAGAGCTCCAAGATCGAGGCCAAGTATTAACCTAACACTGCCAGGACATCACTAAGCCACATCTCCAGGGATGGTGACTCCAGCACTGCCCTGGGCAGCCTGGGCCAATGCCTAACAGCTCCTTTTCCCAATATCTAACCCAAACCTCTCCTGGCACAACTTGAGGCCATTTCCTCTTGTCCTGTCACTGGTAACCTGGGAGAAGAAACCAACCCCTACCTCACTCCAACCTCCTTTCAGGGAGCTGCAGGGAGCAAAAAGGTCTCCCCTGAGCCTCCTCTTTCCTTCCATCCTTCTACAATCTTAGTCTCTGATACTCTCTATGGCAGAATAACAACTTCACCTCCACTAGGTAAGATAGAGCTAATTGATTTGTTCCTGATGTTTACTGAAGGAAATGCTCTGGGTTACAACAGGATGAACACAATCCTAATGCTATATAAATAGATCACAGCAACTCCACCAGAACCTCTGTGAAGCAGAAACACTTTGCCAGAGAGCTTTCAGAAACTGAGATGTTTTGACAGTCATGTTGGAAGCAAGGAAACAGGATAAAAACCTGAGCTCTCACACTGCACCACAAACACAGGCTCTGCAAAGAGCAATCTCTGAACACCCCTCACTTCTCCATACTGGCTTTACAGGCTGGTTTTCTTTCCAAGCTGGTGCCCACATAAAATCCTCCTCGCTCACACTGACACACCTGTGGTGAATGTTGTATGAAGGAAACAAGCTTGGCAAATGTAATGACCTAAACCTTGGGTAGGTTTGTTTGTCTAATGAAGGTTTGTAAAAACAATTTTAACTGCTGAGGCACAGTAAGCCTTTCCTAGATCTCTCTAATTCTACACCTTCAGTGACAAGGAGGATGTCAGGCTTTCACCTGGTCTGCTGCTTGTTGACTAACACAATTCCAACTCATGGGTACCTCCAAGAATCACAGAATCATGAAGGTTGGAAAAGGCCTCTGTGATCAAGGCCAGCTGTTGACCCAATGCCACTAAACCACGCTGCCAAGTGCCACATCCACATGGTTTCTGAACCCCTCCAGGGAGGGTGACTCCACCACTCCCACACTGAGAACTGCCCTTGGATTAATGCTGGTTTTTGGCCATCACCTCAGACAGACTGTGCCCCAGCTGTGAGCTGAGAAACAAATCCCACAAGCCTTTGTTAGCACAAAACCCATTCACCATCCCATCCCTCCTCTCCCCTCCACCTTCTCCTTCCTGCCCCGTGCATAAACACACCCAACCCTCCTGCAAAACACGCTCAGGGGATTCCCTGGAGTGTAGAGAGCAGAGTGCACCCTTCCAGGCCACAGGCACCTTCCCCAAGGAGCTGACCTTTGGCCTCCTGCAGCAAGGCAGCAATGCTGCTGGCGTACATCTCCGTCTGCCGCAGCTCCACCAGCGGCAGGAAGAAGGTCTCCAGCGTGGTGTTGAGAGACTGCAGCAGGGCGAAGCGCAGGCGCAGGCTTTCAACAGGAACATCTGAGGGGGAACAGCCAGTTAGAGAGGGAAAGAGAGTCCCTGTCTGCTGCAAAGTCCAGTGTCCCAACAGAGCCAGGCCAGGAGCCAAACAAGCAGCCCCTCCTGCTCTCTGCACATCAACAAGAGGGCAAGAACAGCCGTGATCTGGGATGTTCCTTCCCAGGTCTCCCAAGTCTCTGGGTGTTTGAGTTCAGCGTCTTCCCTCATCACTGAATGTGCATTCTCTGGAGACCCTCTTAAAGGAACTCAGTGCTTACAACAGGATTTAAGTTTGCCTAGGTGCAGAACTGAAATCCAACCTTCCTTCCCCCTGGCATCTTCCTGCCCCAGCCTGATCTAGGTGGCCTGCTTGGAGAGCAGAGCAGAGTCACAGTGCACTTCTAACACCACCACCACGGTGCCCAAGCACACCCAAGGAGAGAGAAGACCCAGACTCAGTGTTGCCCTCAGCCCCCAGAGCCTCCAACCTGCAACCTCTAAAGGAAGGTCCTGGGTGACAGTGACAGCCCAGGTTGTCCAGAAGCTCTGCAAAGCTCTGCCACTGAAGGTAGGCTCTGCACAAACCATCTACACATACTCAAGAGACAGGAGATTCTGGGATCTGCTGCATCAGCTGGATCCAGATAGACTTCATGGGGATGGAGGCGTGCTGGGGTAATGGCAAGGTGGCGACAAAGCCTGTTGATGTACTGGACAAGGGCTACATCCATCTCCAGGCTCCACTTTCTGGATGCTTTCTGAGCATGTCTGGCATCAATGCAGGCACACCTGAAAGGTGAGAAGCATTAGAGCTGCCTAAACTTCAGTTATAGCAAGAGTTTGTAATTTACTAACTTCTTACTAACAGCATGTTGAGTCTACCACCAGGGAGCTTGTTCTACTTCTCTCTCCTTTCCTGAAGCAGGGCTGTTTCATGACAAGAACTCCAGTTTGAGAATACAAACTGATTTATCACCTCACTTAGTTAGTAACAAGAAAAAAAAGGGAGCTGCCTACTCAGTTACTTACAACTTCACACAGGTGAGAGAACCAGGGGGAATGGATGCAAGCCAGAGGAGGGGAGATTTAGACTGGATATTAGGAGGAAGTTCTTCCCTGTTAGGGTGGGGAGACACTGGCACAGGTTGCCCAGAGAGGCTGTGGAAGCCTCATCCATCCCTGGAAGCTTTTAAGGCCAGGCTGGATGGTGCTGTGGGAGGTGTCCCTGGCAGGCAGTGGGGTTGGAACTAGGTCCCTTCCAGCTCTGGTGATCCTATGTACCTTTCAAAATGCAGATCATAGCCACAGGACAGGATAGCTCTCCACACACTGCGGATATCCTGCTTGGATCGGTCAACCACGAATCTGTGAAATCCATCCAGGGTCAAATACTTCTCCTCAGGAACTGCCAGCAAAGATACAACCATCAAACAGTTAAGGATTTACTGCCAAATCTAGACACCACACAGGAAAATGGTTGGAGTAGGAGGGGGCTACCTGGCAGCTTTCACCTGGCTCTACCCATCCCACCACGGCTTGTTTCTCCAGTGGTTCTTAGCACCATGCTACTGAGGTCCCCTCTAGCCTTCAGGAAACAGCACTTACTCTTCCCTCTCAAGGCCACAAATCCTCCAGCTGCCCTCTGGAACAGCTCCACCAATGTATCTAACCAGATATCAGATCCATACTTGGCTGGATGCTGAAATTCCACCCTTCTAAACTAACCTGGTGTTTCCTACAGTGATGAGCAGAGCCCAAACTCTCCATTCACTCCTCCACCTGATTAGAGAAAGCAGTATCAAGCAAGAGCCTACAACTAACTCCTGCCACAGCATGGCTGTGCTGTCTCCTCCAGGGATAGACTAATTATGAGGCATCTGAAGCTTCTTTCATCCAATTCTCCTCTTGGGACTTAATAATTTTCCATGTAAGTTGAGAAGCAATTTAAAACCACCCAGTTCAACCCCATGATATCCAAATCCTTCACTGTACAAGGAAAGGAGAAGGCCTTGAAACTCTCTCTCTCAGGAAGCCAGCTCTCCTTTACATTGTCAAGTCCAGATTTACAGGGACACAAACAAAAGCAGCATTTTAAATCACTGCTTAATCTTTCAGTTAGCCTGACTACAACCAAAGACAACCCAAACCCATCGTGACACCACAGCAGCATGCCAACACAACAAATGTCTTTCTTTTCTATGATTTCATCTTTCTCCACAGCTCCTACCTTCCTGTTTCTTGGTGGGAGACTTTTCAGGGTCCTTCTCTTCAGGTTTGCTCTTCTCAGGAGATTTTGGCTTCACAGTAGGCTTCTTCTCACTTAGGGCTGTTCGGCTGAGGGACAAACTCAAGGTTAGGATCAAAGTTTTCTCTCATCTCTTCAAGAAACCCAAACATTCCTTGAAGGTCTTTCCTAACCTTAAAAGCCACATTTCCCTCTTCCAATCCATACATGGAAATACAGAGGGAGAGGGAAGAAAAATCTGGATTTCCCCAGAGAAATCCCAAGCTTTGCAGCTGTCCCAACCTGACACTGTTGAGCATGGACTTCTCCTTGGTCGGTGGCTTCGTAACTGGGCGCTTGGTGCTGACGACTTTCACTGGGTGCTGCTCTTTGCCTGCCTTGTTGTACTTGCTCTTGTCAAATTTGGGCTTGGGCACACCATATTTCCTCAAAATCTGCCAACCCAGAAAGCAAAAAATGAGCCAGTGCTGCCAAGGGCCACCAGAAGGTGCTGCAAGCCCTTCTGAAAGCACTACTACCTGCGTAAGCTGATCCTCTAGCACCTTCTTTGGAGGACGGACGTTGGTGAAGAAGATGTGGAGAAGGTTTCCAGGAGTCTGAGAATTGATCTGCTCCTTGCTAAGATAAATATCAGCAACCTTGATAGGTTTGGCTGGAGTGAGGCTCAGCATTTGCTCAGAATGGGCACAGCTCTTAAATATTTCAGTGAGGACTTCCCGAGCTCCTGGGACCAATTTTTCACCTAATGAAAAGCCAGAGATGAAATGCAAAGCTGATCTGAAACACCATCACCCTGCTGGCAACCTGCTGTGTGCCACACACTGCATGTTCAGCTCCAGCACTGGAACCACAAGTCACTTGAGCTGAGAGAGAAAAACCACTTGGAAAGTTCTCCTAGCAGCCCTGGCCTTTCTGCACTCTGACACCTCCTTTGTGAAGGTCTTCTCCTGCTTGGCCACATACTAGTAGAAAAACTGTGCTGTGTAGGTACACCCTGACACCTACCAGTTGAACTCAGAGTCAGCTGAGCTTCCTTCAAGTGTCATCCTCCCCTGTTCCCTGATTCAGGCTCATTCCAGATCTGTTAGGGTCTCCATAGCTTTTGTGTTGGTAGAAAACAGAAATGACTCCAATTCTGCTGTGTCTAACAGTGCAAAATTATTAGAGTGGTTCTTTTCTTCCCAGGAGTCACTAAACAACTCAGGCAGTAGATTTTGGGGCTGGAAGGAGTGTTTTGGGGTTTTCTTTCTTCCTCCTCTTTTATTTTTGTTGTTGTTATTGTTGTTGGATTAGCTGTGAGGACACTGGAGCAACTTCAGATGGCAAAGAGCTGTCTGCCAACTGATCAGAGGGAGGAAACTTGCTCTGAAGTCACTCCCTGGCTTCCCCTCACATCAGTGAGCCAGTCAGAGTGAATTTACACCAGCAAGGAGAATCTGCCCCCTGTCTATCCCCCCAAAATGCAGAGCTCAAGCCAGACATTTAGCAACATGAAACCCACTTACCTTTTATTGACTTATCATTGAAATAATCTTCTAGTGCTGGGCTCCCTTGTGTGTCAAATAAACTCTGATTGACAGTAGAAACAGTTAAAATCTCTTCAGTTGACATTTCCATCAGCTCATCTTCACCATCCAGGCTGGACAAGCCAATGAGATCACTGCTGTTAAACAGACTGGCTCGGATTTTCTCTATTTTAGCTCTTGACCTTATCTGTACAAACAAGGAAATCAGTTCAGAGGAATTCTGAGCAAAACAGATTCCCTTCCACTTAGATGAACTGGGCTCTGAAGCTTTCTCCCCTCCCCACACAGCTAATCACCACTGCATCTCTTCTAACACCAATAACTTGATACCAGGACTCAGGTTCAGCCCAGAAACATCCTTTCCAAGAACATTTGGCCACTGAAGTCACCATGCTGTGAGTCAAACAGGCACAGCTCTGAACCAGCTACTCCTTTAGTCTGCAGACAGCCCTTAGGAATGTCAGACAAGAAGCTGAGAGTTTCAGAGAGGTAACCTGCCAGCATTGGCAACTCTGCTGCTCTTGCTTCAATCCTCCATTTAGGAAAAGAGATTGAAATTAGCACAGGCCTTGAAGTTTCAGCTCCTCAAATTGGGAACAGGAACAATAACTTCCTTTCATTCCAAGAATAAGCACCCTGCAGCATTATGACAGCAGCCACAGACTTGGAGTAGGCTCCTATGTGAATCTGCTGACAGCTTTCTGTACACACTCTATGATTTAGTTCAACTCCTTGGTCTTCATGTCAATTAAGAGCTTAAGAATAGCAACTGAAGATTTTCTACCTGAATAAGCTGATTTTCTTCTTAAAAGGGAAACTGATAGCAATCCCAGACTACACAGCAGAAGTCTCTCTGCATTCAGAGGCTATCAGAAAAGGCTGTGCTTCTGCAAGCTTCTGATCAATCTGCAGCATGCAGTTAGTGTAACAACAGAGGAAGGGTTCTGCTGCAGAGCTGAAAACCTACAGGGATCTGGCATCAGTGACAACCACCCACACTGCTTTTCAAAATTGATCTGGAAGCAGACATCACCAAATTCCATCACCTCTGCCAAAGAAATTCTAGAGAGGAATCTGGAGATGGTTTAAAAGATGTGCAAATGTACTCATTAAACATAACTGCCTTGCAGGGCAAGCCAGAAGGCTACCTGCCTCTAAATTTCTCTCCAGCAGTGGCCAGCAGCAAAGCTCTGAAGAAAGTTACAAATTGGAAATGGAACTTTTCCATCCCATATTCTCTCAGCCTGGAGGAAGCAGCAGCTTAAAGACCTCTTCAGTCAACCACTGACTGCTGTGCTTAACAGCTGCCAACTGGAACCTCCTCCAGGAACTTCACCCTTTATGAATTCATGTCTACCCTTGGCTTTTGCAACACCTTGTGGCAACCAGCTCTACAGTCTGGAACATACAAGAGTACTTCCTTCTGGTTTCAAATTGTCCCTTGATAGCTCCACTGCTAAGCCCCTTCTGTCCTCTGAGAGACAGTGAATGCTTCCAAGACTGAATGGTACTGTGGTGACTCAAGTTCTGTGCTCCTCAAGCTGAGCTCTCCTAGCCCCCTTAGCCTCATGTGCACATTGACATACATTTACTCTGCACCCATGACCTTTGCCGAGTTGCACCTTGCTAACAGCACCCTTCAGTCTCCAGCATTCAAGCTGTGGCCTCAGTCAAGCAGAAGGATCTTTACAGAAGAAAACATTCAGCACACTGTTTTCCTTACCAGGAAGATCATGGTGTTACACACAAGCCACAAACAGGGCAGCATTCCTCAAAGCCAGAGGTTCAAAATAGAAGTTACCAGAATCAAATCTCATTCTCTCATAACACCCTGACCCAAAAGGCACCTTCTCCTGACTGAGGGCTATTACCTCCACCACAGCAAACCCCTTGATGGGCCGTGCCAGAAGTGGCTGGTTGTCCAGAGATGTCACTGTGTACATGGATCCAACATCAGACACAGATGCTGTTTCCACGTTGTCCAGCGGTTCCCCGAGGCTGCCCAGGCTGCCAAGGCTCCCAGTACTGCAATGGGAAAGATCCAAACTCTCCTGGCTGGAAACAACATGTGGTTCTAGTAGTCCTGGTGGGATGGCCAGTTCCAGTCCAGCCTGAAATTGGTCAACTGAGATATCACTAACTGTCCGAGATATGCCCTGGGAGCTGCAGAGGGAAGCCTGGCTCGTAGATGCCGAAGCACTAACGCTCATGGCAGGTGTGACACTGCTGGAGCTGCTGATATCCAAACTGTCTGCACTACTGGAAACAGTTGGTTTGTCCAGTTCAGTTCTGCATTCTCCTCCTTCTGCTTTGTCCTTGATTTTTTTGGGCTCCTCTTCCTGCAAAGGGATGTAGATCTCCTCTTTGAAGACCCCACCGTGGGCATTACAGGCCTTTCTGATGGCACTTCGCACCGTGCCCTCCTCCAGGTGAGTCGGGATGCCAGAAATGACAAGCAGGCGGCTGTGAGCTGTGGGACCTACCAGGGCTTGACAGGCATCTGCTACAGCATCATTTGTCACCCCCAAGCCTTGGGGATCCTTTTTCGTTAGGTGTCTGAGAATTATCAGCAGAGTCAGTGCTCTGTGAAACCACAACATGTCCTCAGGCTTGCTGCCTCCTATGCTGAGGATCGCAGCGTCGGTTTCGGCTGCTCTGGATGAAGACCGTTTGCCTGAAGAGGAGGTCTTCTCCCTCTTCATTTTGACTTTCTTCCTCTTTGACAGCAAGCTTGGACTCTGTGGTGTCTGTCCTGGAGAAGAGGAAGATGAGGATGAAGAGTCACTAAGATTTGGGGCGCTTGTTGAAGACATGACATTAGCTGTCACGCTCATGTTGATCGGTAAAGTTACTTCTGCTACGGCAAGGCAGACTTCCATCAGAGCGTGGAAGTAGGTTGAGAACCTTCCTTGGTCAGCCACTCCAACACCAGAACCACCACAGGCACTTCCAGACACCCAGTTTTGAGTTTCTTCATCATACAACTTGTGAAGTTCTGACTGCAGGGCCATCAGCATAGCCAGGCAGGGATTGAGCTGCAGGGCAATAGAAGATGACAATCCTGCTGGGTTTTTTTTCTGCTCCAGATTGTGAACTTTCCGAAGCAACTCAGCCAAAAGATGAAATATTAACTCCTTCACACTTGCTGCCATGTCAGTTGTCCAGAGAAAGTTCCCTGTGCATGGAAGACAAGAGGTGGGAGTCAGCAGTCTGTCACTGTTAGTAGCTTTACTACAAGAGCTGCAACAGTAACGCTGAAACAAGTACAAGAAAATGTTATTTGAAGGGCTGTGTGTCCTCCCCAGAAGTGCTCATCAACAGAAAATCTCTGGAGTTTAACTACAATGGTTTATAAAAATATAATGGAAGAGCTGAGAAATGCTTTGTGGCTGGGATGATTCTTTGTTTCCTCCCCTCTCCATTCGGAGCCAGCGCACTAGTGGCGCTCCTTAGGAAGAGGAACTGTGTGCTCACCTAAAAACTCCACAACTTGCAAGAGAACTGAGGCAGGGATAGTGTCCAGTTCATCTTCTGATTTTCCATCCCCATCTTCCAATTTCCAAGTTAATAGCTGTTCTGTGAATGCCATTGCCAGGGGGAACTCAAGGGGAAGAGAATGCAAGACCAGCACAGCTCCAGGTGGAGGAGATACTCCTAAGCGGAGAGATCAAAAAGTACTTATGACTCTAGGCATCTGCAAAATCCAAGTGGTATCACATCTTTTAGGAGTTGAGGCTACATTTAAGTGAAATCTCCCTAGCAAGAACCTTGCAGTAAGCAATTAAGAATGTTTATCTATAATAACTTGATCTAGCCTGGAGAAGAGCAGCCCCAGACTCTGCTCAGTGGTACCTAGGGACAGCCCAAGGGGCACTGGGCACAAACTGGAACCCAGGAGGTTCCAGCTGAGCAGGAGGAGAAACTTGTTTGGTGTGAGGGTGTTGGAGCCCTGGCCCAGGCTGCCCAGAGAGGTTGTGGAGTCTCCTTCTGGGGACAGATTCCAACCCCTCCTGGAGGTGACCCTGGGCAAGCTGGAGCAGGGTGTTGGACTGGATGATTCCCAGAGGTCCCTTCCAATCCTTACCATGCTGGGATTCTCCAATGCTTGTCTCCCTTCTGAGACTACAGTTAAAAAGGTTTTTTTATTCCATTTTATATGTTACCTAGTTTGATGTGGACCTTGTCTGTAGGGATGATCACTGAAGGGTACTGGTTGGTTGTTGGGGGAGGAGTGAGGCCTGTGTTGGTTGGAGAGGCATCTCGAGGGTAGCACACAGCTTCTATCAGGTTTAACTGCCCATTCCTCTTCACTTTATGCCCCAGCCCATAGACAAGCACTCGAGCCCAGGGAGCTTTGTACAGGGATGAACTAAGAAGAGAGCAAGAACTGGTTAGACTGGAACTAGCTCCTAGAAATCCTAACCCAACCACAGAGAGATGAAACACCCTGTGGTGTTTATCCAAACCCCCAGAAAAGGAGCCTCCAAGAAGAGAACACTCTCTAAGACACTGAGCACTCAGAGCCAGAGGCTCAGCGACCCAGCTCTGCTCTGGGCCACTCCTGGTCCTCCTGTTACTTACTCTTTGCGGAATCCAGACTGACTTTCCTTACAGGACACAATCACAAAGGCAGCCCCAGGAAAGTTAACATCCATGTTGACTTTGGACTCAGAAATTGGGAATTCTTCAGCAGGAAACTGTTCTGGTGCCATCTGGAACACAACATGTCACAATGAAAGCCCCCAGGCAGCAGCAGGAAGCCACCTTTCTCTTCTAGTTTCAAAGAGGTGACAGCATTCTAAGTAATGAGACAGTGTGAGGCCACTTCATCTCCACAGGATCCAGAGCACTGCTGCTGCTTTGGTTTGCAGCTTGCTCCCTGTGACTGGAACAGGGAATACAATCCACCCAGAGAGACAGCTTGATGGAAGTGAGGATCACACATCAAGCAAGGGCTCCTCAGAAAGGAAAATAAGACTGATCCTAGAAGGTTCCTAAATGTTTTACCTGCAAAAAGGAGCAGATCTGTTTCGTGAGCTCCAGCAGACTCTCCTCTCCTTGATGCAGTGTCCGAGTAATGGCCACTGTAAGCCACTCTCTGATGGCTTGGGAATTACCCTGGTAGAAGAGGTCTGTGGCAGCACAG
This sequence comes from Galbula dea, assembly GCA_013399015.1. Classification (NCBI taxonomy): domain Eukaryota; kingdom Metazoa; phylum Chordata; class Aves; order Piciformes; family Galbulidae; genus Galbula; species Galbula dea. The sequence goes on along the minus strand of VWZX01009108.1, from coordinate 181,046 downwards.
TTCTGAGAATGGATACAGTGTTGCAGGGACTGGGCCAACAGGATAGAACTCGAACTGATTGTTCCATCTGTAGTAACAGGAAAGATACAACAAACCTGGAGATCACTTCCACATGTGAAGCACGTAGTGGAAACAGACGTTTTCACACACTTGGGAGATTAGAAGCCTCTATTTTCACTCCTGAGCAAGTGCAAACCTCCTCCCAAAGGTCAGCAGTGGAAAGGATCCACCCAAGACTAGACTTTGCAGCCCTGACACTGTTGGTTGCAGATGGGATGGCCTCTAAATGCCAGCTGTGCTCTTGACCTGCCTTAAGGCAGCCCTTAGGGAGGTCTGCCAGCCACGCACAGAGCTGTGGGCTCACAGCTGCCTCTGAAGGCAGGCACACTTCAATTTACTGCCTAAGTACAACCAGGACAAGTGACCAGAAGCACACTCTTCCCCACCAGTCTGGATGAGGTCAAAGTGGCTTTATCTGCCCTCAAGCTTTCCCCCAGATATGGGCAAGAAAGCTTCTGGGTGGGTGACAAGCCCCAGCATCTCATGGCTGTCATGCTGGAGCTAATAGGAGAAGCCCAATGAAACTAAAGTGGAGTGGGCAATGCACCAAAGTGCCAGTTTGGAAACTGTATGCATTAGCAGGACTTGAATTAGACACATTTTAAAAGAGGAAAAAACCTAACCAAAAGCTTGTCAAATTATTCTCAAAGCCATGCAAAGTAGTGCAGCACTCTGCAAGAGGATCTTTCACAATGCTGCATCTGTTAGAGGTAGCCAAGTTTCAAAGGAACTGGAGGAGGGAACAGGATTCTTTCCAAGGGTAAATAATTCCTTTCAAATCATATATTTAGCACTTCCTACGTCCTCCTTTATGCTCCAGCCAACATAACACACATTTCTTTGCATGCAGAACAGCTTTGTCAGGGTAACTCTCTTTGTTAACACTCACTTGGATTAGCCAAAGATTCTTTTCCATGATTCAGCACATACATTCTCTAACCAGATCTGGGATTCCAGTAGGAAAAGGACAAACCACTTTGTGAAATGAAGAAGAGTTGAATTTTGAAAACTGAGACCCAACTGGCATTTAGTTTTCCTACCCTGGATTTGAACTCTCCATCTCTTCCAAGTACCCCAGGTGGATCCACTCCCCCCACCCCCCAAGGACAGAGGGACAGAAGCCCAGTGAATGGGGTCTTAGAAGGGGCTCTGAACTCTCTTCAACACTTCCAGTTAGATCATTAGCATCAGTTGCAGTTTCCAGATCTATCCCTAAGGGCAGGAATCCACTGAGACATTTTGCCAGCTCCATCATTATGAGCTAATTAATCAGCAAGCCCCAAATTCATTAGACTTTGGGTTGCTTCGGTTTCGTCCCTAGAAAATTCTTGTACCAAAACCAGAATAGAACTGTGATAAAAATGTAGTGTTTACCAGGAAGGGGTGGTGCAAGAAGCTGGTTGGAGAGCAACTGCAGGTGCTCCAGAGTGATGTCACGGATAGCAGGGATGTGAAAGAGTCGAGTAAACATATGTGGGGATTTGGGGGCAAAAATGTTGAGGAGAGCCATGCGGCAGTAGAGTCTGGCCAGGGCAGCTTCGCTCCGCAGGAGCTCTCTGCGGAACAGAGCAAAACACAACATTGCCTCAGCACACTTCAAAATCAGCCACAGCCAGGGAGCTCTGCCTGAACCCAAACAGATCTACCTAAGTACTGAAAAGGTTCAGGCAGACCCAAAGCTGGTTTCTTCCCTTAAGATAGCTCTCAGCCTATCCAGTTGGAAGCCAAGTGCCCCCAGAGTCAGTCAAGGCTTCTGGAGCTTTCAGATAGCAACTGATGGAAACAAGAAACCTGAGCTCCAAGGAAGACCTCTTAGACCAGCATGTATAAAACCACTGTCACCTAAGTGCAATCCTTCCAACAAGACAATTATAACCCATTTTCCTTATTACCAAACAAGCCCCCAGTACATATTAAACCATGAACCTTTGTCAGCTTTAACCCAACAACTGCAGGAAGATTCAGCTGCCCTAAGTAAGGTAGCAGTAGCTAATTGCACTCCAGGAAATGTTACAGATGAAGTCAGCTAACACCAATGTCTTCTAACCCCGTCTCTTTTTTGTTTTACCTGTGAATTTGGATGTTGGTATTGTCCAGGGTGACCAATCCATTGGTTGCAGTTCTCCTATAACCAGCAGGTGGCCTTTCTAACATGTCAATAGGATACCAGTATCTCACCAGGACTCCTTCACTCCTGAGATATGTTTCTACTTGCACTAATTCATTTACCTGCAACACCAAAACCAGCACTGTCAAGAATTAACTAACACACTAATGATATTTTCCCCCCCACTTCAAAACGAGCACACCCAGCAGTTTAGTACACCCCTGATACTTGCCCCCAGATGTGTGATGCTGATGCAAGCAAAAGCTCTCCCAAAACACCTTTACTCACCGAATCAACATCCAGAACAACACCATGGAGACCAAAGGTCTTCAGCATGCCCCGAATAGCAAACTTGGGCAGAGCTGTTCCAACAGCACTGCTGGTAACGTTGTTACTGTCAGGAGAGCGAGTCACCACAGTCAGACCTGCACAGAAAGGGACAACACCATCTTTAAGGCACAGTATTTCCCTCAGACTGACAGCTTAGGCAGCAGACCCCAAGCACCAGAACCTCTCAGCTTCTGTTTTCCCCTCAAGATGTTGCTTTGCTGACCTTACCTTTTCGGACTTTATCAATTGTGAACTTGTTTGCTTCATCTTTGATGTCCTCAATGGTAGGAAGGTAGAGGTCTCTTGGGATGCCCCCATTCTCCTCATAGAGGAACTCTACAGTTTGCCTTGCTATATCAACCATTCCTGGCAGACAGAAGGGAGTGCTAGTTATTTTCCCCAGCCCCTTGAAGTAAATTCTTCCTCTCATTAACAGCTAGCAGACAAGCTATCTAATTACTTCAGTATCTTTCAGTCAGGCTGCTAGATATGGAGTGGAGCTTTCCCAAGAGACACTTGCATGCTTTCTCATTAGGGCTCAGAATTATTTTGCTCTTGCTGTCACTTTCCCACAAACCAGTTGTCTTGCCAGAACTGTATTCATTTACAAATCCCCCTCCTTATCAAGTGTTCCTCAAAAGTTTGGAACTGGTGTAGTCACAGACAGAAAACACATGTAGGTAACTTCTTCCTAAACTATTATTCCTAAACTATTATTTCTGTATCCCCAGCACAACAAATTCTGCCCCCTTCCCTACTTAAATAGTCCAACCTAAGTAAAAGCACTAAAGAAGAATCCTGGCTCCACACCAATTCTAAGCACTTGACAACACCAGCAAGTGATTTCTCTCTTTCCTTTCAATTTTTCTAGCCCTGAATACAGTAAAACCTAAAGGAAACAGAGGAGTTATCCTCACCCTTATTGGGCATCCCATAGAAAACAACATGCATGGAAATAAACAGAGCCATACCTAACTGTAAAGCTCCTTTAATCTGATCCAAGCCAGACTTCCTCTCAGCTTCGTTACGGAATCTTCTTCTAATTGTAGGGAAAACTTTTGTTTCCCAGGCTTTAACCAAGAGGGCATAGTGATCCTCCTACAAACAGGAGAGTTATTTAGAACACCAAGAAGAAGGAAAAGTTCAGAGCAGTTGGATTTTCCTTAAGGGAGCAGGGAATGAGCAGATGTGTATTTAGACTACAAGTTGCAGCAGGCAGAGCTTGCCATGCTCCTCACCCGGGGAATGTCATCGTCATCATCATCATCACTTTCATCATCTGCAATAGGGGGAGGATGAGGATCAGGGCCTGATGTGATAAAGTTCTCATAGCTTAGTTCCATCTTATAGTGGCATGATGTGTCACTGTCATACTCTGCAAAACATATATGCAAGTAAGGAGATCATAATGTACTAGAAAGCATGCAAAACAATATTCCAGGAGGTTTTGGAGCTCTCTTGCATTCCACAGTCTTCAATCAGACTTTGAGACAGCATAACCAATTGGCTGATTCAATCAGCTTTAACATCTTACTGGATTCAAAGCCCTAATAAGATCATTTCTCATTGTGGTTGCATTAATTGAGAATAATTTGTGTATCCATGTAAAGGAAGACCTAAGTAAGATTCTTAATTGCCTTTTCTAGAAGCCAAAGAAGCATCTATTTCACAGTGCTTGTGGTACTGCTTCACCTAAACAGGCAGTACCCAAGGACTGCAGCCAGGGATGTGCTTAAAAGCTGTTTAATTGATTGTAATTTCTGCTGAGAGAGTTTTATAGAATCACAGAATGGGTTGGGTTGGAAGGGACCTTAAAGATCATCTAGTTCCAACCATCCTCCCGTGGGCAGGGCCACTTTCCAGTAGACCAGGTTTCTCAAGGCCTCATCCAAGCTGGTTTTGAATATTGTCAGGGATGAGGCATCTACAACTTCTCTGGGCAACCTGTTCCACTGTCTCACCATCCTCTGAGTAAAGAATTTCTTCCTACTATCTAACCTAAACCCACCCTCTTTCCACTTAAAACCATTACCCCTCCTCCTATCACCACCCTCCCTGATAAAGAGCTCCTCCTCATCTTTCTTGTAGGCTCCCTTGAAGTACTGGAAGGGCACTATAAGGTCCTTCTGGAGCCTTCTCTTCTCCAGGCTCAACAACCCCAGCTCCCTGAGCCTGTCCTCACAGGGGAGGTGCTGCAACAAACAGATATTAATCATCACTTTACGTTGTTGAGCAGTAGCAACAGCAGCAATCCTACAAGGAGGTCCATGGGTGCCGGGATCTGAAGCTATGCTGGTGCCAGCGTCGTTATCACTATCAGAAGCCATGGCAAAAGGCAATGCTTCAAAGTTGGCACTTATTTCTTCAGCTAGGTCAATGCAGAGATCAGCAGCATTCCTGTGAGCCTGGCCTTCAGCATAGGCAAACTGGCGAGATCCAAAGTTAGCACGGACTTTGGTGTTCTGAAAGAGACGCAGATGAAAGCAGGAGGATGAGCTGTGGCTTGCTCTGAGCCTGTTCTTTGCTCTTTTCAAACAGCTCAGCCAAAGGGATGAGCTGATCACATCTCCATGCCACATGGTTTTTTTTCCCCCCAGCATCACTAGCTAGGAAGCTGGATGCAGCAGGGAAATAGGAAGCTTCTAAACACAAACTTTGAACTTGCCTCTTTGGGTTTTTTCCTAGCTTCAAGATACAGCATATTTAGCCAGTGTGCTTTGAAGCAAGGTCACTGGTGGGAAGGAATACTAACACAGAATAATGGCATCTCATCAAGCCAGGGGCACACTAGTGTCCTAATGGGCAGAAGAATGTCAAAATAATGACAAAATCCATATGGAAGTGGGAAGGGAATGGTAATGGAACAGCTCAACCTAACTCAATAAAGGTAAAAACTAGCACTGCTTTCTACAGGCAAGCAAGCAGGCTCAATACTGCCTAAATAATGGTTTGAGTATTTCTGAAAGAGTACAGAGCTAGCAACATATTTCTGTTAAAAACTTGCCTTTTTCTGAATGTGGACAACTGGCCACATTCCACCAGAGACATCTTCTAGATAGGGCCCCAGTCTCTGCCCACAATATGTAAAATAAACTCTGCCTTTAGCTGGCTGCCCTGGAGGGGGTGGAGTTCCTTCTGTTCTTTCCCAACCAATTCCTGCTACATCACCTGCAGACAAACACAATCAAAAGAAGAACATGGATTGAATCTGTTTCCTCATCTACTGTTACCCTTCCATTTCGAGGAGTTTCTGCTTGACCAGGTAAGCAACAGGAGCTGTACTCTTACATACCAGGAGAAAGAGTCACATCCAGTCTAACACTCTTCCACTGCAGCAGGCTGGAGCCGTTGTAATGCACTGCTCGCCCGTTGCTGAGGAGTGACACCAGAAGGAGATTAAGAAAAGCACTGAGACAAGAGAGGATCAAAACTCACTACCAGCTGCAGTCCAGGTAGCTGGGACACTGCCAGAAGGCAACTCAACTCTCCTTACTTTCATAAGGAGGTGTTTAGTTCATCACTTCAGCATCTTAATTGAAAGCTATGTGTTGCCTACTACAACGTGCTCCAAATCCCCCTCCCTCAAGGAGCTTACAACTGTGCTGAGCAAGGCTTAGGATTTTGGGATGTCTGTCTCCAACATACTTGTGAAAAAGACAAGTGCCCACTGGGTTTGTCCAAGCACCATCTCGTTTCTCAGCTTCTGTAGCAAAGCCAAAGGAAACTATGGGTCCAGTGTCATCATCTGTGTCTCCATAGGAAACTATTTCAATTTCCCAGTAGAATGATGGGGCCTAGAAAGGAAAATAATAGTAATACACATAAACACAGGTAAAACAACACTGACTTTCTTTTTCTTTGCAGCCACTATTGAGTAGGAAATGACAGACACTGGTGTGCAGTTGGGAGCTCTCACCTGGACTGGAACTGCTGAAGTGGCATAGATAAAGGTGCCCCGAGGAAGCCCCCCACCGGCACTAGGATCAGCCAAAAAGGTCACAGCTGTCAGATGGGATGAAAACATGCATGCTCTCACAGGGGGGAATACTCTTGATGGGCTCCAAGTGATTTCTTTGGGCTACAAAGAGGAACAGAGCATTTTATTCTACCAAATTCCAGTTGAAGTCACCTGCTGCTGCTTTTATGAAGTGCCCATTTACCACAAACACATGCAACCACCACGACTGCAATCACAACAAATCACCTCCCAGCCCAGACATTCAGATGAAATGAAATGTTGAAATAAGAATCCAAGCAGTTTGGCTCCAACAGCCCAGGCAGTTCCTCTGCCTTGAGTGGCTGCCTTCATTTGCAAAGGGCAGGAGACTCAGTGCTCACCTGTCTTCTGTCTGCTTGGAGCGGAGGAGGGGGAGGCCGAGCACAGTCGCGGTACAACATTCGTAACCTTTCACACTGCATTTCCACAACGAGGAGCCTCTCCCCTGCAACAACAAAGCAAAGCAAGTCAGGAGCTTGCAAACAAATCTAATTGCTCCAGTCCAAAAATGCAATCTTCCCAGCAGCAAACAGAAACAAATAGGACATTTGCATTTTAAGAGAGCTGATCAAACAGTCTCACTTACCTAAGCAACAAAGTGAAGGATAAAATCTAGTGTACACAAGCAATTGTTTTCCTCATGTTTGATTTACATTGGGTTAGCAAAGGCACTGTTATGTCAATGAAGATATCAAGTTCATTTTAGTGAGGAAGTTTATGACCCAGCAAAAACAGGAAGTCAAAAGGATTTATGCCTACAGTCCAAAAAAACCCCAACAAACCAAAACCAACCACAAAAATCAGTACATTTCCTTTTACCCTGGAGAAGACACTGAAATCCACTGGGTTCCTATCCTAAAATCATTTCCCTCCAATGAAAGGCTCTGACAAGTGCCTAAAACTTGCTTTTGAACTAAGACTTCTGCTGGGACCACTGCTTCTCTTTAAACAAGAGGGAAGGAAAACAACAGCTCAGTGATAAGGAATATAAGAAAGCATTGTAAAAATAAAAACCAAAAACAAAAGAGCAAAGAGGTCATAAAAAGAAACCAGATAAATGCTAATGTGGAGAAATAGAGAGTAGGTTACACTGGAAGCAAGAGAAGTGGAGAGGGTTCAGAAGCACAGCAGTAGAGAGCTAGTCCCAGGACTGTGATGCAGAAGATAATCATGTTCTGGCCTAAAAACTTTATGCCTAATGTTTCAAATGATTTAGTCTGCTTCTTAGCTGCTCTTCCATTAACAGCTCTGCAGCTAGGACAAGACATTCTGTACTGTGCTAGCTACCAAACTCTAAGCAGCTGGAGGACAAAACACTGCAATGATCTGAAAAGCTGTTATGTCTCTGAGCACCACAATGAAGCTGCAAGAACATGTTGAACACCTACCAGGGCTGCACTCCTGTGCTACCAAATTAAGGACTTCTACAGCAGCTGGGCACTGTTGAATGAATTCTTCACAGAATGAGCTGTCTTCTAACAGCTGAGCCATCACCAGGCATGCTCTTAATGGAGAAATAATACATGTAAAGCATTACAAAAGTGCATGCTGAATTCAAAGGTGTCTTTGCAGGTACTGAATTCAAAGCCAACACACCCATGGATCTGTTTCTTTGTCTGCTTGCTTAGCTGTCCACTAGAACTTCCACCATGACAGCTTTCTCCTGCTTCAGAACATCTACTGCCATGAAGCATTTGCTCAATGCTTTGTCAGTGTTACTGAGGGCACTTTCTTTTGGTGCCCATTTTAACAAGATCCAGACACTACATGTACTTAAAAAGACAAAGCATGTCTGCACTGTCTGCTGCTCTCCCATGTCAACACCCCCAGAGGAAGCAAACAAAGAGCCCACCAAACTTCCTTCTACATTTGTGTATGGTATCAAAAGAGGCTGAGATGTTGCCCAGAAACCAAGGACTCACCTGGTTCTTATTTCAGCAAGAAGCCTGACCACTGCCATTACTGGAGTTGAGCCATCTCCTGTTGCAGGAAGTGAGGTGTGAATAGATAGACTTCCCTCCTGAGGGAGCAACATGGACTGGACTGCCTGTACTACCTTCTCAGTAATGGACAGTTTATGAAGAGGCAATGCCTGATGGTGGGGGGGCACGGTAAAAAGTTAAATTCAAGTAGTTAGTTTCTAAGCAATGAGGGTGTTTTATTACCTGGAGTTAATTCTCATTTTGTACTATCCCCCAAAGCAGCACCAAACACCAAGCCAAAACCCACCCAAACCAGAAACCAAGCCAAGAAACCCAACACAGTATGCAATGGAAGATCTTTAAGCAGCAAAATATGAAGAGCTGTGTTACTTGAATGAGAACTTAAACCACAGATATTGTTAAGACATGTTTAAAATGAGGCCAACTTCACAAATAATCTTTAACCAAAGAAGAAAGAAGCTTTTTTACAGGCTACAGCTTCATTGCCAGTATGCTGTGACAAAGAGAAAATCAATAACTGATAGTATACTTAAGATTGGATTCTTAAAACTACCATACCTCAGATCTTGGAACACAGAGCCTAGACAATGGAATAGTTAATGTGTCTGATGCTTGGGAGGTCTTTCTACTGTCTATAGTGGTGGGTGGAAATTTGACCGTTGCTATACCTTCTTGTTCATTAATAGATGCCACAACTCCAATGCTTCCTGCTATTCCTTTACCTAAAACCTACAACCAAAGAAGGTCTGTGTAAGATTCAAGGCTTTCCAAAGAAGAAAAGCCTGAGTCTTTAACACCAGACCTCAAGTAAAGACACACTCAGAGCTGGGTATTTCAGGAAAGAGGAACAACACACAATAGCAGTTCTCCACGAGTGTGGAGCAACTGCTTCACAATCAGGCCAAACAGAGTCCCAAGCACCAATTCTCACTGAAGACATAAGATGTGACTGGAGCTGAATTACCTGAACTTCAGAACCTATTTTAATTGTCTCCTTAAAGCCACCCAGAGCACAGAGGGCAGCGACTGCCTGCCGAGCAATCCTTTGAAGCTTAGCAAGCTTCCTTCCGCTGCTGCTGCCGTTCTCCAGAATGCTCTCTGCATACTTCCCAAGCTGTGGGATGTACATCAGAGCCCGAGACAGAACCTGAAGACAAAAGGAAAAATACCAGAGAACGACTTCAAAGCACAACTCAGACAAGAAACCAACACCCCAAGCCTCCAGCCCACACAGTCTCAGAAGAATTCATTTCTCTTCTGGAAGAGAATTGTGTAACTCTGAATATTCTACCTTCTCTGAAGCCTGAACACCATCAAAGCCAGCTCCATTCTCTAAGAACCTTCAGAATCAGAGTTACTAATACATCTTTGCTCATGGATTTAGCCCAAGCAACAGAGTAGGTGCTACAGGATCCAGAGGAACGTAAAAGCAACGTGCTGTACTTTGCAACCAACACTTCGGATCCTCGGAGGCCAAGCAAAGAGGACTGAACAGCAAAGGTAGAGCAACTACCAGGCAAAGGCAAGACAACTCCCTAAGCAGAGTGTTATTACTGGAAAATCACTTCATGACAACACATTCTCTGATGCTGGGTAATTTGATCATTTATTCCACCCTAAGACACCAGATAGCTACCACCTACTAGAGAAGGCTGCTTCTATGCAGTTACACCTCCTGCTTTGAAGCGTGAGAAGTGGTAAATCAGAAGGCAGCAGCTTAGAAAAAGGCTAATAACCAAGATCTCTTAACTACTCAGTACTTGCTTGGTGTAGAATTTGATACTTCATCTTCTGTTGGCTTACTTTTTCAGCAGTAGTTGTCCATATCTGAGCTGCATTTGATTCTGGTGCCATCAACAAGCTGTGGAGCAAAGCGATCACCTCTGCTGCCATGCTGTTTGCAACGTGACCACTAATGAATGGCCTCACAGGATCAGTCCTAACCAGGAGAAGAAAGCAGTTTGCCCATTCATTTCAAAACAACAGAAGGAAAGGCAGCTTCAATTGCCAGCACCAATATCCACCCCAAAAAAGGTAAGTTTATGAACACAGATTATTTCCTAGAGTGCTACAGATACTGCAGAATCCAGACTCTAAGTCCAGGATCCAAGTGACCTACCTGGCAAGCTCAGAATTCCTCTCTCTGCAGATAGATGTTTGTGCAGTCTTCTTTTTGTCCCCAGTGGACAAGCCACTGGTAGTTTCTGGATTGACAGTTTCTATGGGTGGCCCAACACTCACTATGAGACCAGACTGGGCCCACTTAGTTGCCTTGCGAAGAGCTGCAGCAGCTTCTTCTGTAATAACTTCACAGCAGCCACTCTGAAAATTGCCATGAAAGACAGACTAATGTTAGCTTTGTTTGGCCTCACCATGGGATGCATTTAACTCCCTTCTCTCTGCACATGTAAAAGTACTGAGAGCACACAGAATCACATCAGAACATCCTCCTGTGTAGGGGTTAGTCATGGGCATAAGAAACTCCTTCTGCTGCTTTTTCTCATCTACAAAGAGATCAGAGATCAATGTGGATTCATTGCCTTTAATGTTCCATTCTTAGCTTTACAATATGATTTCTCTTCTCTGATCAAAAAGCCAGTATTTCTGGTGCAAATACTCATGAACACAAAGGAAAACTGAAATATGTGGTTTCAAATTGGTACTATCAACATACATGAAACACTTCAGGAAAGAGAATATTAAAGGGGCTGCTTACACAGGACCTATAGTGGTTGGAGGAAGCATTAGCTGAACTCTTTCATCATTTCCCCCAGTATTTACAGCAGTAACTACATAATGCTAACATTACACAGAAAGTTATCTGTCTGAAGAGTCCTGTAAACTAAAGAACATTTAACAAAGAGGATTTAACAGCAGGGAAAAAGCAAGAAATCTGACTGGCCACTGGTTTTTATGATGCTGACTGACTCTGTAGTTATTCCTTTGCTTACCTTTGTCATGTCTCGATCCATTTTCACCACCTTCTCCATATTGGCTCCGGTTCCTAGTCGGAAGGGGCGACCTTCTGAGCTACTGTTGAAGTGAAACCAAAGCACATTAGCTTTGTTCTCACCGCTGGAAAAAACAAGCTGAAGAATACAGCCCAATTTAAGGTGTTATCTGTGTTTTTACATGATCTGAAAGCACCCCTTGCAACTGAATTGCTCAAGAGGAATAGAAACTTGCTTGCTCGTTAAGGACATAGCCAACTGCACTGCAATTTACAACAGGAATGTAACGGTACTGAATGGAGTTATTTGCATAGCAATTAGCAACCCTTCTCCCCCCTCAAAAAGAAGGATCACGAAATTAGCTTTCTCTGAACACAAATGCCAGAGGGCTCCAAGTTATCCTTTTACCTAGGAACACTCAGCAGCTGCACCTTTTAGTATCCCTTTTAGGGCAGGGATCGAAAGCCGGCAGAGAGATTAAGATGTTTGCAGATTCCTTTGCTAGTGGTTTACATGGTTTGCAAGCAAGTCAACCCCAAACCATCACACTTCATATCTTTTCCTCCTTTTAAACACCTGCATGCTCTGCTCTATTGCAGCTTTGCTGCTTTCATCATGATTAAATAGCCTCCTGCAGAACAGACAAGTCCAAGAAGCATTGGGATTTAGATTCTTCCTGCTGCTCACCCACACAGTCAGGAGAGTGAAATGCCTCTTTATCCAGGTAACAGCATGCTAAGCCTCAGCCCTACAAACCAGTTTTGCTTTCTCTTATTCCTTTGCCAGTAAACCCAACAAATTGGGAGGACATTTAGCTTTCCCCTTTCCTTTTAATGTCTAGGGATGCATTTTCCTACAGCACTAACAAAGAGAAATGGAATGGGTGAAATGTGTGCTGATTCCAACCTGGTGAGTTAGGATTACCTTAGTAATGGCTGCAGGACTTCATGGGATGACTGGTCTTCCCTTTTATGAATAAAAATAGAAAGCTTCCCATCCACTGCCTCACTTTCTTCTCCAGGATCTTTATCACCTTTTATGGAATTTTTAGGGCTGGCTTTTGCCAAAGCAGTGTCTGGCTCAGAGGCAGTTGGAGAAAGAACTGTCTGGCAGCCTTGATGTAGAAAGGAAAACAGAAAACCAGAATAAAAACATACAACTATGAGCTCCATCAACAAACTTTCTTGCCCTTGAAGCTAATGCTAACCCACCCAAGATGTGTCTAAAACATCACTGTGAGACACAGCTTAGTTTGGGAACAGTGAAATGGAGAAGCAGATGGAAAGTCAGAAAAATAGAGCCTATTTTTTTCCACACTGAAATATTAGATACCTTTTCCTACTTGAGCTTTCTGCCAGTACAAAAGCTCCTCACAGAAACATGAAGTTGGCAATTTCTCAAATCAGCATGACACCAAAAGGATGTGGGTACCTGGTACTACATAATCTGCCAGCTTTGCCAACAGCAGAGAGGCAATCTTGGAGGCTGGGTCACTGGGATCATCTTGTTCACTGTTCAGAGAAGGTACTGAGTAACTCCAGGGAGGCAATTCCACGTTTCCACAATCCTCAACACTCATGAGAGGCAGTGCAGCACGACACAACTGGAGGATTATAAGGACCAGCTTTGGAGAAGGACGTTGATCCAAGAGAAGTGACAGAAGCTTGGACACACAGGCTGGCTGGCTCAGGATTGCTTTACCTATGTGACTCCTGAAAGGATAAACACCCAAATGGATTGTTGGATGATGTTCTTGGGGTTACAAACAAGAGAATTGATTATTTACAAGGGGTACTCAGGAAACATTCAGTGTCTGAGAAAGCCTGATCTGTAACAAACCTCATATAACCTGATAGCACTGACTAAACACTAAGCTTGAGTCGAGGCTCAGTTTATAACCAAGCTTCAGAATGGTTTTGAAAGTTATTTTACCTTCACTACTGTAACAAAAAAATCCCTCACAGACAAAAAAAATACTGCAGAGACAAAGGCCTAGTACCTTGACAGATCATTGAGAAGACTGAGGACATCTTGAAGTGCATCATTGCCTGCAGCTTGATTCCCACAACATTCTGTCGCTCGGGCGAGGTGGTTGGTAAGGAGGCTGGAGACCTGGCGAGCCAGACCAGAGTGAACAGCTTCTGTGGAACCACCTGGAGAAGTAAGGCAAGAATACACAACTGCAATGAACAATCCAGATTCCTTCCTCAGAAGCTGAAAAGAGTAAAAAAGAAGTTGTTTTGCTACAGCAAAAACTTCTCTATAAGAAAGGTCTTTAGTTCAAAGTAAGACCTCAGCCAACATCTACGTCCCATGAGCCAACAGCCACATGTCTGTGAGTTTATGTATGTTATGGGTGAATCCTATCACAGGAGAAATACATAGGGGTTCCCTCAGGGTCTCCAGAACCTCTGGTTATGGCTAGATAGAACCAAGTGGAAGACCTGAAATGATCTGCAACATAAACACTACCAAGAGGAGGAAAAAAGGCTAGAATTAAAAACAACAAAACCAACAAGAAAAATTGATTTTTGCATCCACTTGTGTCTTCTAAAGAAACCACACAGACCTGGAGCCCTGGTGAGTGAAGGCTTCATTCTAAACACATCTACACCACTTCTCAGACACTTGGGTAAGTCTAAAGTGCACAGTGCAACTAGATTTGGCAGGATTCTTACCTTCTTCGTTCTCCCACTCCACACAGCGATTGGCTAGCACCTGGAAAGCAGCCCAAGCCATGGTGGCCACCTTCTGTTTCTTAGTCTGCTTTTCATTTGAACTGGATTCTGTCTGGCTGCTTAAGCTACACAGCCGGTCCATAAGCTGGACCAGACCACTGCGTACCAAACACTTCTCTTCACTCCTGCAGGAGAGGAGAAATGCAGAGTTTGCTTCAGTAACTTCTAATCACTAAAACCAGGCACAATGAAAACCCAGAACCTGCTGTTAACTCTGCAATTCAGATTACTTATTCATTACTTCAAATGCTGGGTTCCATTTTGGGCTCCTCACTGCCAGAAGGACACTGAGGTGCTGGAGTGTGGCCAGAGAAGGGCAAGGAAAGTGGGGAAGGGTCTAGAGCACAAGTGTTGTGAGGAGCAGCTGAGGGAACTGGGGTTGTTCACCTTGGAGCAGAGGAGGCTCAGGGGAGACCTTCTCACTCTCTGCAACTCCCTGAAAGGAGGTTGGAGCTAGGTGAGGGTTGGTCTCTTCTCCCAGGGAAGAAGTGATGGGACAAGAGGAAATGGCCTCAAGTTACAGCACAGGAGGTTCAGGTTAGGTATTAGGGAAGATTTCTTCCCTGAAAGAGTTGTTAGGCATTGGCCCAGGCTGCCCAGGGCAGTGGTGGAGTCACCATCCCAGGAGGGGTTCATGAAACATGTAGATGTTGCACTTAGGGGCATGGTTTAGTGGTGACTCAGCAGTGTTAGGTTAACGGTTGGACTTGATGGTCTTAAAGGTCTCTTCTAACCTAGATGATTATTTTTATGATTCACTTTGCAGAAAGATGGTTCTGCCTCTCCCATGTCCTCCCCAGACAAAATTCTGTATTCTGAGAGAATTTAGCAGGGTGTTTTCACACATCTCTCAGTATGAAGAGAAAGGCAGCACATTTATACAGTATCATGCCTCTCCTTTCTACTCTATCATGCTCCTCCTTAAAGCGGCATCTAGTCAGGAGAGCTCTGGATGTCCTCCTGTCCTTTCTGCAAGAAATACTTCCATACCTTGTGTATGGTATAGTGCACAAGAGGCCAATGCTATTTGCACAAGCAATGGGGTAGCGAGCACACAGCGAGACCACAGACGTCATCGTCTCTCCAAAGGCTTCTTGGACTTGTTCCACCATCCCACCACAGGTGAGCTCCTCAATTCTGTTGGGAGAGGTTTGAAAGGGTAGGCTTTCTAGGTTAAATGAAATGGACAATCTTGCAAATACAGCACATCTTAAGAATTACTCAAGGGAGATTCAGAAGCAACAGTGCAACTGACTGTTTCAATCTGAAACATAAGCAGGATGTAGTTCTACCTGACATGACTGAAGTCTGACTACAAACAAAATACTCATCAATTTAGATGACAGTATCAGTAGCATGACTTTAAAAGATAGGAGAGTAAGATCCTCTATAATCATATCTGTGGATATAACTACATCTGTGTGTGTAATGGTGTCATCCCAGCACGAAAGGGAAGTGCCAAATAAAGACAAGCCTCATAAGGGGCAAAGAGGTTGTTGCAAGCTTCTTCCTGCAGACTTGAGCCCTCACAATCACTTCTCATGGTTTGTCTTTGCCTAGAGCAATTTTCCATCTTCTACAGAGACCAAAACATTTGATTCTCTTTTGGAGAAATAAACAAACCTTGGGCCTCCCTGAAGAACCATGGTGACTGGGCCCACGAGATGTGTCACACCACCGACCCGAACAGCTGCTGTCAGCAGCTCCCTCATATGCACCAGGGCTTGCTTCCTTGTATTCCCACGTCGCCACCTGGTCTGAGCAGCTAGCAGAAAACTGCTGCTGGATACCTGCAAGATTGTGGTTGTTTTTGCTAATGACACACAAGTAAGAAACCCCCCTTGCAATGCTTCGGGCTTGGGGCAGAGTGGCTGGAAAGCTGCCTTGGGGGAAAAGGACCTGGGGGTGTTGGTTGACAGCGGCCGAAGATGAGGCAGCAGTGTGCCCAAGTGGCCAAGGAGGCCAAGAGCATCCTGGCTTGGATCAGCACTAGGGTGGCAGCAGGACTACGGCAGGGATTGTCCTCCTGGACTAAGCACTGGGGAGGGCCTTGTGAGGAACAGCTGAAGGAACTGGAGTTGTTTCGTCTGACGAAGAGGAGGCTCAGGGGAGACCTTCTAGCTCTCTACAACTCCCTGAAAGAGGCTGGAGTGAGGTGGGGGTTGGTCTTTTTGCCCAGGTAACAAGCAACAGGCTGAGAGGAAACAGCCTCGAGTTGCACCAGGGGAGACTTAGATTGACTATTAGGAAAAATGTCTTCACTGAAAGAGTGGTTAAGCCCTGGCCCAGGCTGCCCAGGGCAGTGGTGGACTCACCATCCCTGGAGGGGTTCAGAAAACATGGAGATGTGGTGCTGAGGGCCACGGGTTAAGTGGTGACTCATCAGTGTGAGGTTAACAGTTGGACTCAACGATTTGAGAGGTCTTCCCTAACCTTAATGACTCTGTGAGAGTTTGCTGTGGCCCATTTCAGGTGACATACCGCTTGGTCAGGATTGGTGCCAATGAAGGCAAAGAGCTGGCCCAGTAAGACACTGTACGTGGGTTTATCTCTGCTGTCCTCAATGGCCAACGACTGGAGGAGAGTGAAAGAGCTGCTCCTGTGGCTGGTGACATGCCGGCGCCTATGGAAACACAGGCAAAGTTGCTGCTGATTTTACCACCACAGGTCACATAAGTGCAGGGCAGCTGAGGGGGGGATGAAAGCCTCCTCTACCTTTGACTCGAGCGAGCAAACTCGATGTCTTCGTTCCCAATCATCTCCAAGTCAGACGGCGCTGACATGCTGCGGAGGAACACGGGCTGGCGGACGGCGTGAGAGATCACTTTGGTTTCAGATGCTGACTTACAGGCTGCAATATCATACAACAGGAATCAAGATCACTCCTGGGGTAGAAGCTTATTTACAGACTGATTTTAAAATCACTGTGGGCATGCTAGTGTAAGCTGGAACATAGGGTGGGGAAAACACAGTCTATGCAAGACCTTGCAACTCAAGTGTTCTCAGAACCTTCCTGGCTTCATGTATTGGTTCAAGTTAGTTTTGATTAGGTGAAGCTTTTTTTTTCCCCCCCTAATAATTCAGGATATTACAGTTAAAATTCCACATGGCAATCCTCAGACTTGAATTTACCATCAGCTATGGAAATCAGAAAACAGACTCACTCACTGGAAAAACTTATTTTACTTGGAAAAGGGTTAATTTTACTTTCAGTGAAAGAGGGAAATAAGTGTAAAGGAATCAGTTATATCTTTAGAATAAAAGAAAAGAAAGTCCAGTGCTGGCAGTGAGATCCATACCTGGAGTCTCTGCAGGGGTACCAGATATACTTCTTGTGATACCAGACTGTGCTGCAATAGTGACATGCAGCAACAGCTCTGCTCTGTTCATCAAGCTCTTCACTAATGTTTTTGTTTTTCCTAGAGGATGGTAAGTCTTCTGTATCAGGGAATTCACCTCCTGAAAAAACTTCTCCCTAGGATTATGAAAGAAAAAAATCACAGCAGCAAACTCAATTATGTTTTAAAGCCTGCTGAAATAAAGTGTTACTGTGAGAAAGGTTATTTGAAAGAAGACACAGAGCAGCAATCTATTTGTTCTACACCAACCAAGTAGAAAGCAGAAAAAAGAAAAGAAACTAAGCTTACTAAGTACTAGTATTAATATTACTAGGTACTAATGTTAGTATCTACTTAGCACAAATGTTTCTATTTAATCAGCTTTTGGTAGTCAGGCAGTAAAATTAAGTTTTACAAGTATTTGCATCCCAGATGAGAAGCTCATCTGCTTTTTCTTTCTGTAGGTCTACCAGCCCTGAATGGAATCAGACATAAAATGTTCCTGAAATATTTAGTGCCAGCTTCTTTTTCACAGAAGCCTGTTCCATATCATGGAGTGTCACAAGGTACAATGAGATTCAAGTGCCTACTTTGATTAGTGTTTCTTTATATATGCAGCTTTAACTCTGCACAACTACTTTTGGAACTCACTGCAATTCCACAGCTGCCTACAGTTGCCTATCTTCAAGTACCTTCCCTAAACAGCCCACTCCATAGCCAGCTACTGACCTTAATGCCAGGACCACGTTCTCAAGATCACTTCCATCAAAAGAAACTTCTTTCATTGAACACAGAAGTTCAAGTTCTTTCATCTTGCTCTGAACAAAGGGAAGGAAAAGGATGAACATGTATTGGGAGAGCAACAGGAAAGCAGGAGCACCCCCAGCAGCCACAGGGCTTACCTCATTGAAGTGATAATCATAGAAGAAGGGGACATTGTTCTCCAGCTTTCCATGCATGGCATCATCCACCTCATTCTGCCACTTCTGCTCCAGCTCTGCCACACTCTAATATAGAGATAAAAATAACACTTAGGGCAACTGTTCCCCTGAAGGAACAGAAAAGATCTTCAAAGAAAAAAAATATCCTAGTACATTTTGTATTTCTATGTTTCTAAATGCTGTTAATTCATATTTATTCTCCCCCCAAAAAGCCTTCTGTTCTTTTATGCCATTTTATTTTTACCTGCAGTTGTCTCTCCATGGCATTTAGCTTCTTAAAGGTCTCTCCCATAATTTTACACAGTAAATCATATTCTTCAGCATGTTCTTCCTGATACTGGAAATTTATCAGGGACTGGAGTGCATCAACCAAATTCAAGTGTTTAATCACACATGAAACTACCATCTCCTCCATCACTTCTGGCTGAATCACTTCCCTAGGGTTACAGGAAAAGCCAAACTGATTAAGAAAGAGCAAGAGGCAAACTTTGACAATTCCTCTCTACATTTCCAGATCACTAAGATGCTGCCTTCACAGAGCAGGAGATACAGAACATGGAATGCAGAACACACCACACACGACAGGCATGCTGCATCCTCACTGCTGCTTTTTTTACCTTCCTCCTTTTGACACCAAACATTGCCAGCAGGAAAAGTCAGGAGAGAAAAAGAAGAGTGAAACAATGAGTACTTACTTGATACTTGGTCTAAATTGAGGCCTTGCACGTCCAGAAATTTCCCTGAGTTTTATCATGATTCCTGGAGGCAGCCTAATCCTAGGCAGATCAAAGTAGTGTCCAACAGGAGGCACCAGGACATCAGAGGGGTATGTGAACTCTCTGTCCTCATCAATAGTGAGAGGCAGTGGAGAGGGACTTGGTGTGAGGGCTGGAGATATCACCCCATTAGCCTCCACCTGCCACTGGCACCTGGAACAACAAATAAAAGCAGATGGAAAGGATTTATCTCCTCCACCTTAACATTAGTCAATACCACAGTACAGATCACATACTAAAATCCTCCACTGATTCTAAACAAAATCTCCCTTCTAGAGAATATTCCCTTGGCTTTAGACAACCCAGAGCTGCTGATCAAACTCTGCCAGAGAAACTATCACAACATCACCTTAAAACACGAGACTTAAGCACAACTACAAGTCACCTTCCCTCAGAAAAAAAAACCCCACATGGCAACAACTCAGATCAAAGCACTTCCCTTTATTTCTATTACCTTTGTAACAGTTTAGATCTTAAGAGCTCTTGACAGGTTTCTTCATCTTTGGTAATTTCTGGTCCATTGTATAATATTCGTAGCATTGAACAAGCTAACACAGAAAGGCCAAGGGCCAGGTCAACTAGGAATGGCAAACCTCCTGACACATCCTCAGAGGACTCCTGCAGGAGGAATAGTGATAAGTTGCACTCAATCAACCATGAAATCCTTCCCCAGGAAATGTCAAGATAGGAGAGTAGGTTTATCTATAAGATTATAAAGATACAGGTATCTATGTCTCCTACACAGAGGCATACTGAAAAAGCTTAACAATTAAAAGCAATCTATAAGTACAACTCTCTCAGGCCAAGAAATAAAGGATTTAAACACTATTGTCCTGAACCAAGAAAGAAAAGAAACAATAAAAGTTCTTTCTAGTTTCAGTCATTCTTTGGCCTGCAGATCTGGCACCTCCCAGGCCTAGTCTTGGCTTGCTGGTAGTGGGATTTGAGTTTCCTTTTGTTTGATCCCAGTGTCCCTCCCCTCTCTTCTCTACAGGCTGGAATTATTCCCTCTTTAAATCTCTGGTTCCCAGGTTGTGACAAGACACTCATCTCTCCAAAGAAATCCTGACCTACAAGCAGCAAGTGGTATTAAAGGGACTTCATCCAAGCTCAGTGCCAATGACAGGAGATGGAGAAGACATATTTGGTAATAGCTAGCTTCATAAAACCCTAGACAGACCATGCCCCAGGGTATCACTAGTTGAGGAAGCCAAACATCTAGAACTTTTGAGGAGAACTTCCTTCCCTGTTAGGGTGGGGAGACACTGGAACAGGTTGCCCAGAGAGGCTGTGGAAGCCTCAGCCATCCCTGGAAGCTTTGAAGGCCAGGCTGGCTGGGGCTGTGGGCAACCTGCTCTAGTGGGAGGTGTCCCTGGCAGGCAGGGGGGTTGGCACTGGCTGATCTTTAAGGCCCCTTCCAACTCTGACCATTCTATGATTCTATCTTGAAAGTCTTTTAAAGTATAAAAGATGATTTATCTTATTGCCATAATAAGCAAGCTATTACTGCTTTACATTTCAGCCATAACTTCTACCTCTGAAGGACATTTTTGCTTGATCTGAAGTGTGGCACAGACAGAAGATAGATTGAAGCTGAGCCTAAGCCATGGAATCTGTCAGGGTTTGAGTACCTGTGCTCGAACAGTGCAAGCAAAGCCCCACATGGCTTTGTCTGGAGTGTTGTGCTCACGCCCACTCCGCATTTCAAAGGAGAAGGTGACTGTATCTCCTTCCACCTTAGCGTTTGGGGAGGGAGGAGGGGGAAAAAAAAAAAAACAAGAGGAAAATACAGTTGAGAATTGAAGCAAACAAACAAGCTTTTCATCAAAGTGGCTTATTTTCTGGATGAATGTTTTTAAGCACAATTATTGAAGCATTACTTTTAGCTGCAATTCTATACTCTGAGATTCTTCCCTTTTTGGAAGGGAATCTTTCAGTGGACAATTTCATTTGAGTTTTGCTGGTGGTTAACTATAGTAAAACAAAATACCCCACCCATAGCTGTAGAGTTTAATCAGTCTCTGTTATTAGGCCTTGACTTTCATCAAAATGCTTGCATGATTTGACTGTAAGAAACCATGCAATAAAGGTAATTCTCTTCCTGAAGGAAACCAGACAAGCTCTTCAAGGAGAAGAGTGTCAGCACATTAAGAGTTTGCTGAAAGAGCAGTGTAAAAATCTAGAGTTGAAAAAGAAATGAAATTCCATTGTGAACAACAGGGTTTGGCTGAGATTGCTTTCCAGTTTATTACTACTTGGGTTTCTTTCTGCAGTCACCTTCTGCTATGCATAGAAGCCCAGTTTTAGTGTGGGACAACACAGCAGCACAAACAGCTGAAAACAAAACCCTACTGCATGCAGTCTGAGGGAATACACTGCAAAATTCAGGAAATACTAGAGTTTGAAGGATTTTTCTGTCTTAGCTTTATCTCCAAAAGCATCCAATGTGATTTTAAAGCCCAATACAAACGGTTGGGAAGTTGTTACATTTACTCCTTGGTATATTTGGGGGTCACTGCTTAAAAATAGGCAGTCATGCCCACGGACCTTAAGAAAATAAGGACCTTAACAATTCAAAGCAACGTGTAAATACCAACTCAAGACAAGAACTAGAGGATTTCAACACTACTGTTTAGCATTAAGAAAATAAGCACAGCTTCAGACTGTACAAGAATTTCTCCTAGGAAGATGTACTTGTAAGAACAGCAGTGCCATTAGACTCCAGGACTAAAGCATCCTGACAATGAGTTCCAGGAAGACAGAACAAAAACGAGATAAACATCACACAGAGCTGAGATTAAGCTTATTCCCCCAAGGACCTAACAGCCCAATTATCTCCTCATGGATAACCATACACTTAAAAGCTTGGACTTGATTGCTCTAAGGGTTAAAAGGGACTGCATGTGGTTTCCAGGGGGTGAGATATGGGTGGATTAGAATACTGTACCTTTACTAAGTCTTTCGGCCAACCGGTTCCTAAGACACTCCGGCTGCCATATCCCAGTGTGTTGCCTCCATACTCAGCAACCTTCCTACTGTTTGTGTTAGGACCAGCATAGATCACCAACTTCAAAACATAAAATACACTGTTAGACTGTAAGAGAAAAACAAGAAAAGCTAATAATAATAATAATACTTAGCACTTCCATGGCGCTTTGCATCTCCAAAGCGCTTTCTAACATGAACAAATCCTCACAGCAGCCCTGTGAGGTGGGCAGGCCAGTATTATTATCCCCATTTTACAGATGGGGAAACTGAGGCAGAGAGGAAAGAGAGTGAGTTGTGCCCCCCCAGGTCACACAGTGAAGGCAGCAGAGGAACTGGGAGCAGAGAGGAGGAGAAATCTCTCATTTCCAGTCCTCGTGCTGAGCTATCTAGGACATATTGCCTCTCTAGCAAGAAATTGATTCATAAATTTAATACATGGATTGATCCTGTTCCCACCACAGTTAGGAATGTTTTGTCAGTCACTTTAGTGGGAACATCAAGAGAGCCAAAGTTTTCTGGAGGAGTTTAACTAGTAATGAGTGACAGGAATATCAAAGACACTTAGAAATAACTGATGGCAGTGAGCATCACAGGACTTGTCTGTGACCAAGAATACATGGCAACCATCAGTAAGCAGCACAAGTAGCTCTTTCAGTAGACAAAGCAGATCAGTGCTATTAGTTGTGTTCCTGAAAATGAAACTACTTCTTCCTATGAATTGATGTAAAGAAGGCATTTATCATCAGGGCAAAAAAATTAACCTATCCAGATCAGCCCAGCTGAAAGAAACTGTGCTGATCCACACAGCAGGCAGGGAGATTAACACCTGAGAAATGAGGAAGACTGAACTACAGCAAAAATGAGAAATCAATCTGAGCCATCAGGAAATGAACTCCAAACAGAACTGGAAGAGTTGGTATGAATTTCTGGTGTATTTGGGGACAAATACCCCAAACAACCCCCCCAGAACCTCATACCTGTGGAGCTGCCTCTAGTTTGATTTCATAACTACCACTACTTCTGACCTCTTTTGAGGGAACTTAATACCTGGAACTCTTAGCACAAGAGCCTCCTAACTGATAGGTTTTAGGCAATGAAGGTTTCAGTGTTTATTATGTTCTGAAACAACACTCAAGAGGTATTAAGCACCATCTTTTTGGATTCTTTCTTCAAGAAATTAGTAATAGAAATTAAAGACACAAAAGTTATCTTCATCTCCTACCTTTTCATGCCAACAACTCTGGACATTTTCTACCATTTAGCTAAGTCTACAGAGAAAACTCAAGAATCCTTTTGCCAAGTTATCCTCACTCATGCCACACAAGAAATGACCTCTCTGCATCCCTCTACAGCCTTGAAGCAAGCAGACTGTGACATTCCAGTGCACATCAACAAGCTCCTACAAGAAAACCCTCTTGATCCCTGGATATCAGGGGTCATGAAAGAGAAGGGGCAGAAAAGAGGGGAATGGGAAATGCTACTGCCTGAAAAGCTTCCAAAAGAAAAGAGTTTCTGAAGTGGCTCTGGCTTACCTTATCATAATCATACTGTGAGGAACATCTGTTGTCAAATCTAAGATACAAACAGCGAGCTCCTGGGATATGGACAGTTTCTTTGAATTTATAGTTATCCCTGACAGGATGAACTGTTTCTACAGTCTTCCCAGCAGCCCAGGGAGCAGGGATCTTTAAACCAGTCAGAAAACCTGGCTCTTCTTTCTCTTCCAGCATTCTGAAATTAAGAGGGGGAAAAGAAAAAAATCAGGCCTACAGTTCAACACACAGATTTCTACTGTATGTTCAGACATCAGCACTTAAAAGTGCTGTAAGTGACTGAAATGGTAAAGTACTTGAAATCACCTCTCAGCACTGGTGTCCTGACTCCTCATGCTAAGCATAACTGTACTGAGGGAACATGCAGAACTCTGTACAGAGCTCATGCTGTCTATTAGAAAGAACTATGCCAATCTCTAACCTGCAAACCAGGAACTTTTCCCCGTGCTTTCCAATGTCTGGATGATGGTAAACCAGCCAAGGAGCACCATAAAAAGGAAATGGCTCTATTTATGGCCTCTAACAGACTCATGGCAGCATAAAGAAAAGCAACTTCCCTCCTGGCACAGTACTCACAACTGATGATACTGTCATAAACCAATATGCCTAATATTTCACTGGAGCTGGTAATTTGGAGTGGGATTGGAAATGAACTCTTCAGAGTTTTCACCCAGTGTAGCACACATCATCCCAAGCTGCTTCACACTACCAATTCTGCAACTGCAAACAGCTCTGGTAAGCAGTTTTTATTTCATTTAGCTGTGTGTTTCTCTTTCTAAGCAGAAGCTGAGTAATTCTGAGCTGAGACATGGGATTTTAGTGCAGGATTTAAAATGATTTTCTCCCCCTACGTAAATGAAACCATTTCATATCTTCCCAATGCTTTCATACTCTATCTCACACAGCCAGACCAATTTGCATTTCCTCATGATGGCCTTCCTTAGCCTAATTTACTGCAAGAGGAACATTTGGAATTAATTCCTAAAGCTTGAAGTGAGGGGAGAAAGCAAAACAAATCATATCCTGTGCAAATAAGCTGGAGATATTAAATCATTTAATTGCATATGTAAAATACTATCTATATTTAGAACTAATTGCCTTTTGCAAAGGCTAACATATCTTTGCCCTGGAAAGATTGCTGCATTAAGATCCATCCCTCTGCAATGGTCAACTGATCATCACAGCCAAGGTTATTTTATGCCAGGAAAAGACCCAAATGGAAACAAAATCACCTCTCATCAGGTAAGAGCTTCCCTTTCTGTTCTGAGGCACCACTGGGGGAACTGTTCAGCTCTGAGAAAACTGGAGACTGAGTTTTAAGCAGCAGTGCAGTCTGTGGCACAAAATACACATTAGAAACATGCAACATCATTTTACCATCTTGTTATTGAACTATATCAACAGTCACACTGTAGGTTCTCATTGACAACGAATCATTACTTAGTAGCTGCTGTACCAGGTTTAATATTCAGCATTATCAGCTTTTAACTATGATCTGTGGAAAGCTGACCAAGATCTACAGCATTTTAGGACATGTCTGCCACAGCTTTCTTCCTTTGTGGACAGCTGCTGACACAGAGACCATACCTGACTCGTGTAAAGAACCAGCTGCACCAGCTGAGGCATCAAGGCATCAGCCATGGTCAGAGTTTGCAAATTTGGGTGCATCAGAGATGTCAGAAGGACAGGCAGCAGATGACCAAGCATAGTAGCCTTTGTGATTTGCTCCAGGCCTTTTAATCTGTAAGGAGAGTCAAGGTTTACATAGCAACAACTATTCTCCCAGAGTAGCACTACTATTTTTAGTCACCTGTTTAATTCTGGAACAGACTGCCTCAGCAGGCAACTCAGAACTCAACAGAGAACATTTGCATTCTGTTAAGAAAACCCTAAACCACTCCAACTTAATACCCTGCAAACATGACAATTTCTCCACAGTGTCAGTGTTCTGCTCTCTGCTGTCAACTCTAACTGAACAATGACAGAGCAGAAGACTGCAAACCAAGAGTTTAATAATTACTTAGGAAAGGATAAGCTCCCATGGGTGTGGGATGAAAGTCCACATCAAACACCAGTCTATTTGCTCAGTCTGCATATCAGGCTCCTAGCACACACAGCTCCCAGTTACTGTACAAGAATCTGCATCTGCAGAAATGCACATGAGCATGAAACTCATCTGCAAATCTCCCAAGGATAAACAAAACTAATCTTGCAGGCACAGAAAAGCCTAGACACTGAAACCTGAAGCACAACAGGGAGAGGGAGGTGTTTGTTTAATGAGAAAAGGGTCACAGCTTCTGTTCCCATCCCATTCCAAACATTTCTAAGTGGAGGGGATGCAGGGAAGGGGAAGGTGACACTGTCTGATGAAACATCCAGGGCTGGTCATGGGTAACATACCTAGCCCAGCTACTGGAGACTCAGCAGTCAGGAACTGCCCTAGCTTACAGGAACATCCCTAGCTGACTGACTACTGCTTGGTCCCACAAATAACACTGGAAGGGCCCCAAACCTTTCCAACTGGAAGGTTCTACAGATTATCCAGTTAGTACTACTGACATGGAGAGTCTGAGGGCCACAAAGATGATCAGAGAGCTAGAGCATCTCCTCTGTGAAAACAGGCTGAGAGAGTTGGGGTTCTTCAACCTGGAGAAGAGAATGCTCCAGAAGACCTTCTTGTGGTCTATCAGTACTTCAAGGGAGCTTACAAACCACTGGGAGACTCTTTACAAAGGCAGACAATGATAGGACAAGGGGTGATGGTTTGAAACTGAAAAGAGGAGAGGTTTAGGTTAAACATCAGGAAGCAATTCTTTACTCAGAGGGTGGTGAGGAACTGGAGTGAGTTACCCAGAGAACTTGTGGCTGCTCCATCCTCAGCAGCATTGCAGGCCAGGTTGGATGGGGTTGGAGCAACCTGGTCTAGTGGAAGGTGACCCTACCCATGGCAGGGGAGGCTGGAGTTAGATCATCTTTAAGGTCTCTTCCAACCCCAACCATTCTGTGAACCTATCATTCTACATTCCTCAAAAGGGAAGTGCTAAGCAAACAATCTAGTAAGAAACAGTTCCTATATATTCAAAGCTCCAGGATGAAGTTAAAAAGCAGAAGTAATGCTAACTGGGTTTGTACAATAGGCCACAAAAAGCAAGAGTTCTCTGTGTTCAAGTCAGCCTAGTGATCTTACCTTTGCTCTCTGTCAGCAATGTCACTGTTTATTAGTGCTGTAGTGACTTGTTGCAGCATCTCTAAGACTTCATCACATCCTGTCAGAATTTGTGTAGCAAGAGACAAAATGCTGGTCTTTAGCTCCTAGGTACAAAAAAAGAGTTAGAAGATACTTAAATTCTTTGAGAATCTAAAAAAAGGGCAACAGAACAAAAGGATGGATTTCCAAATGACAACAATGATCATGTGACCTGGCAGGCCTGCAGCAGGAGATTCATCCAAGACTTAAATTTGATTAATGTTAAGGCCCAAAGTGCTGGGAGAAACTAGGTGCTTATTTTACAGGATGCACATCCAGTTTCTAGAGGGAAGGAATCCCCAAGTCCAGCACAGGAGAGAGAGCTGTTAGCCAGCCAAGGTACAGCATGGTGACAGAATGTCCTAGCAGGTATGAGGATCACTGTAGAGAGAGAAACTGAACAATGAAAACATGGGTGAATAGTGAGACAAGGAAAGCACTACAGTATTTAGCATTTACTCCAGGAGCCTGAACAATTAACTTTCAACCACAGCACATGACAAGC
The DNA here is from genome assembly GCA_013399015.1 of Galbula dea. Lineage (NCBI taxonomy): Eukaryota > Metazoa > Chordata > Aves > Piciformes > Galbulidae > Galbula > Galbula dea. Next base: position 153,572 of record VWZX01009108.1, on the reverse strand, counting down.
ACACAAAGTCTCAAAGAGCGGCAAACAAAAGCAGCTTAACCAACACCAAACCATTAAAGAAGACTTGTCATCATTATGAAAACTACAATGAGAAGACAGCCTGCATGCTGGGACAACTCTGGCTTCTAGGAGTTCCTAAAAGGCTACTCCAGCAGGAATGTGAAATGACACCACTTTAATAAATCTTCTCCCACCAAAACCACCAGAGTCTGCAAAGCTTGTCCTCTAACAGCTTCCTTGCCACAAACATTAATCATGCTATTTCAGACAAGAGGTGGAGATGGTTCTATATGAGCTTTATAAGATGAAACTAAAAGCAGCAGCAGCTAGGTCAGGCAAATGAGAAAACCCTTTCCTACTCAAAGCTGAAATGCATGTTCTCAAGGACTACCTAGGCAATCTGGAGACAAGAAACTCTGGCACATAGCATGTATCAATTAAAACACATTTTAAGCCTCATTATACATAGATTTAAGGAAGGGAGGTTTCTGCTCTACCTGATAATACAGACCCTAAGCTAGAACACTGAGTGGAGAACAACTGCAGGCTTCAGCTGGAGGAAAGCAGCCTAGAGTGCTTTAGCTCTAGAGGAACAGATCCAACAGAAGAGAGAGAGCAGAATGCACTTGCAGAAACAAGAGGTGCCACAGGAACACTGACTGTAGAGAGCCATACTAGAATAAAACTTGGTGTTTACCTGTACCTTCAATGTCTCTCCCTGCAAGGAGTTGTCACTGTCATCATTTTCCTCAGGTTTAATCAAAACAGTGTTACTCAGGAGGTGGTTCTGCACAGCCATCAGGTACCGCAGGCAGGAGGAGGCAGCCTTTAACATAAACAAGCACACTTCACATTATCTGCACCCTTTCACCAACCTTGAGGCAGGCAACCCCTCCACTTTGAAATACAAAAGAGGAAAGAAGTTGAGGACAAGCAAAAGCAAAACAAAAGAATTGCCCTTGAACAGCTTGTTGTTGTTATTTTGCTGGTTAGTACAGACTTCAGAGAGGAAACTGGCTGCAATACACTGGGTTTTGTCAAGTAACTTGCAAAAACATAAAGCAGCAGCACCATTCTATTCAAGCAGTGACAGCAATTAGTATTAAATCATAACATAGGCATTAAAGTAGCATTATAGTAACATTCAAGCACTGTAACATTAAGTAACTCTTAAGAGAGAATGCCACCAGAGAGCTAAACCTAATTCCCCCTCCTGAAGGTGATGGTTCCATGTTCCTTCTCCTTTCTCACCCTCCTGCAGCACCAGGCCATGACTTGTCTGTCCCCTCCCCAGTGCCACCTGACTGCCATCAGCCAGAGCAGGGAGCTGATCCTGCAGGAACCATTTATTCATGCTTTCACCACTAAAGAATGTCAACTTTCACTCATTTTTGTCTGTCAATGATCATCTTTTCTGCTTGTATGAATCATTAGACACAACTGCATGAAGAGTTGATTCTGGTTTAAGTTGTTGTAACCCTTTGAGACACACAAACTTCCCAACAGAAGGACAACAGCTAAGAGAGCAATTGGAAAATATATCCACATCTAAACTTCTTTTAGCTTTACTGGATGATTTACTTTGCTGCAAGGAATTGTTTCTTCTTCCCCTGCACAGCATAAACAAAAGACATTCTTCTCCTGTATTTAAGACACACAACTCTAAAAGTTTCACCTCTGTATACTCAGTGCAGATGCCAGATGTAAGAAGGAAAAAAAAGCCAAAGGCAGATAGACTCTTATCCAAAAAGCTTTTACTTACAGGCACAGTTGAAAGAAGCCTTTGAAAATCATCTTTAGATACAGTTTGGCACTTGGTGATTAAGACACAAGATTCTCGGACCACAATCTTGAGGATGTAGTGCAAGAGCTCATCATTCAGTCTTCAAAATGCAAGAGAGAGGGAAAAGGTTACCAGTCTAATGGTGGGGTATTTTATACAGCTCATCCCAAAAGCCTCTGCAGGCTGTCTCACAACTGACATGATCTGAAACCCAGCCAAATATCTGCTCAACTGCAGAGAGTCAGACCCCAAGAAAATCAAGCCTGAAATGTTTAAGAGCCAGTGAAACATTACATGGGATTTCCTGCACTGTGCTGACATAAATCCACCCCTTTTAATGCTTCCTATAAAGAGACTCCTCCCAACCTGAGCAGGAACTGGGGATTGACAGTTTTACTGCTGAGAAGTCACCTCAAGTAGCAGTGTGGAGAGCAATGTCAGCGTTGTAGCTATGAATTATCACCCACATTTACCATGTCCATGGTCAGGAGCAGGAAATCCAAAACTAAGCCTGTGTCCAGAAGTCTCCTAAGTTTCCCCCTAACTGTCAAACCTCTCTCTCCCTTGTCCTAATGACCTTCCACCCACTACAGACACAGGCAGCACCACAGGTCACGCTGCCAGGGAGGCAACAAGCAAGTTCAGCAGAACTGAATGCAAGGTTACCTAAAGCAAAGAAGAGAAAAAGACATTTCCAGTGGGGAGGAGGGGCAGCAGATTGTTGTGCTTTACCTATAATGATCATCATCTTCACTTCCAAATCTGTTGTTCTGAAGCTGTTCAGCTAAGTTAGTCAGGATCACATCCCGAAGCTGAGAGAGGCCACTGTTTCTCTCTCCTAAAATGGAATGCAAACACTTTGGCAAAGCAGCACTTGTCCAGAATGAATTCACTTCTCTTTCCTCAGATACCTCTGGCTCAAAGCATACTGCTTCTCAGAAATCCCTCCATTCACAATTTAAGCCAATTCCCTGCTGCTATTAGCCTGGTAAAACCCACTCTGCACAGAGTCCTGCTTTACATTCCAAAGCCTGACACACAAACACTTGCCCATGAAGTAGCAAATTACTGGCCATCAGCTGCTCCCAAATCCAGGCTCCCATTTCATGGTGCATGCAAGCAATTATTACTCCTTTCCTGAGGATTAAAATTACCTCTGGTTACTCAGGTAACACTAACTGCTAGCTAGGTGTTCTAAAATCCAACCTGGACAAAAAACATTACTAACAGTGACAAAAAAGAACTTGGAGTCAGACAGCTTCCTGACTGAGGCAACTTTTCCCTCTCTGCACCTATCCTGGGCATGGCAGGTTCAGAATTTGAAGCATCTGTGATTTGCTAGGATAGGATGGGCTTAAAGCAGACTAGTGCTCAATATCCAGAGCTCAAGGAGCAGTTTCACTGTTTACTTCCAATTAGAAGAACCCACACAACTCTCACATGCCAAGAAGCCATTCTCACCTTCAGTTAGGACCAATTTCAGTAAGTTATTGATTTCTGCTTCTCCAGGATACAGGATATTTAAACCAGAGCTGAAGAAATAATAAAATCATGTATTACTTCCTGGAGCTAAAAGGGAAGATAATCTTTCCAGTGGACTTGTGAAAAATGGTGTCACAGAAGCTCAGCTTAGGATCTGACCTAGCATTTAGAATGACCATGCACTAGCTTCTTCCAACTTAGAAGGGAGCCCTCCATGTTTTAACATTACTCATAAAATAAGTGGCTGCTTTCTCCCCCAGTCTTTAGTGATCAACTATATTATGTTGCTTAGGTCCCCAAACTTCTTTAAGAGCTATTAGCTTCCCTCAGAGAAACTCCACATTCATCACTTGGAGAGATGACAGCACAAGCAAGGAACAAACAGATGCAGGAAAACAAATGGATGATGGCTTAGAGAATGACTCAACTCTGGTGATGGGATAAGAGCTGTGGCTTCTCTGGGATAGGAACAATGGAAAATGCAAGACAGTAATCAAGAAGTCACTGCTGGCTCTTCATAGAAGTCTTAGTTTAAGCTAAGCACAAGATTCTAGACCTAGCATTTTGGCAACAACAGTTATGCACAAATACTCCTTGTGGAGATATTTCCCCCCCACCTCAAACTTGTGAGGAACTTTGTCCTTTCAACATGAATGACCACATCAAGATAGAAGATGACAATAACTGAAAAGGAGAGGTTCATGACTGTCTGAAGGGTTGAGATCATTATGCAGACTTTTCTTTTGAAGTATCACACTGCTGGCAAAGGAAACTGGGATGGTTTTCACCTTCAGAGCTTCCCAGAGAGCAGAGGTTATGGCAGCTTTGCTCCCTCTGCCTCATGCTGCCCACGTGATACAGACATCAAGAAGAGCAAGCTTACCCTGCCAGCTCAGCTGGAGGTTTCCACTGGTTTCAGAACACCCCAGTGAGGAAGAGGAGGAAGGAGATATTACCTAATCCCTACCTCTGAGAGCAGTTTTTACAAGTCACTGGAGGCTACAGGGTTAAAGAAGGGGGAAATGTAGCAGCTATCCATACAGTTGACAGGATACACTTTTCCTTGTCAAAAAGCAAGACCCTGAAAATGCTAGATAATGACACTAAAGACATGCTATCCCTCTTCACTCACACTGCTGCATAAAGCCAGCAATTGGGAATGTCATGATTCACACACACAAAAACCCAAACCACCAAACCATGCAGGTTAATCTTCAGAAGATTTTGTTCTTAACCTCTGGAGCACTTCCCACTTGAAAGCAGCTCCTGTTTGTACTGAGGACATTTGAGACAGCATTCCTTGTCCTTGAGCTTTACATTATCTCCTTTTGGTGATACACAATCACACTTTTCACTCCCTTCCCTAGACTTAGTCATTCTGCTATTTTGACAAGCCAGAGCAAGGAAACTACACAGCAGCAGGGTGAAGAGCTGCAGAAGCTGATATGATATAGAGCTAGAGCAAGCCTCTTGTTTAAGTGTCTGGTGGCCTGCTGCCCAGGGACATAATGCCCACCCAAGATTCCTCTTTTCTAAACATCAACCTGACTTTCTGCAGATACTCTTACTACCCTGCCTGGGTTTTTCCATGGGCCTTCAATCTCACAGCATTCCTTAAGTCTTATCCATTCTGCTTCTCCTTACACTCCTTTTATTTAGAAGAACTTCAGTCATGTCACTTGAAACACTGGTATAAGAGCTGAGTACCTCAGCTTTGCCTATTCCACAACACCAAGCATAGAACCATAGAATCACCAGAGCTGGAAGGGACCTTCAAGATCAGCTAGTGCCAACCCCCCTGCCTGTCAGGGACACCTCCCACTAGAGCAGGTTGCCCACAGCCCCAGCCAGCCTGGCCTTCAAAGCTTCCAGGGATGGATGAGGCTTCCACAGCCTCTCTGGGCAACCTGTTGCAGTGTCTCCCCACCCTAACAGGGAAGAAGTATAAACAAACTACAAAGAACTACATAAGCTAAATCTGGAAGTCATTTGAGCCACCCCTGACATGCAGAAAGCTTTGCTTGAATTTAGCAGCCACATTCTAACAAACATTTCAAACCAATTCAGAAAAGTTAATGAAAAGCAACAAATGAAAATAAGAATGGAAAGTAATTGCTACCTGTTATTTCATTGTCATCATGACAAACACATTGTATTTCCCTTCTTCCACAGGTCTAAGTCATAGTAATTTTATCACACAGTTGACCTACATTTTATCATATTACTTTAAACTTAGCCTGCTGAAGACAACCTGAACCCTCCCCTCTTAACAACATCTTCAACTAATCCCCAATCTAAGTTGAATTTGACAAAACAGATATTTACCTAATAGCTAGACAAACCTCCTTCTGAATTTCAGAGCAAATCTGATCCCTTGGTGCCATCAGCAACTGCCACAGTAACAAGCCAGACCTTCTAACAATCTCTCTGTTTCTTTCAGTTTGGGGGCTGAAGAAGAATTTAAAAACCACCTAAGGAAAATTAAAACACAAGAAGATTAAAAACTTCAAACATTGTTCACCCTAACTCAATATTAAAAACTTCAAACATTGTTCACACTAACTTTTTCCTGCAGTCAGATTCTCAAACTATTTGGCCAGGTCCCTAAAATCTGAGAGGCAGGGAGGAAGTTCTTTGGATATCATTTTCATCTGTAAAGATGGCAATTGTATTTAAGTGAGGACTTTTAAATGGGTATATGAGATACTGCAAAGCTACTGCTGGGTTAATCTTCTTTCAATTGAATGCAATGGAGGAGAAAAAATCCCTAATAAAACCAAGTGGTTGTCAGGGTTCTGAAACAACCTCTGTGTGTGTGTGTGCTTATTCTGAAGCACATTCAAGATACCTGAAAGACAACAAGGATGCAGCGTATGATACAGGTGTCTCCATTGACCATAGCCTTCTCCATGATGTCACAAATGCTGCTGAGGTGATGTGCTTCAATGGGGTGTTGCTTCCCCAAAAAGTTTGTTATGGGAAGATTGTTGCTGGCTGCAAGCAGGTTGAGTTGGTGGATACACATGGCACCAACATGGTGCAGTAACTGGTTTATCACCTCATTTGTGGTGGTTGCATCCCCTAGAAGGAGGAAGAGTAGTTCAAATGCTGTCTACAAACACAGACTAGAGCATTAGTATTTGCTTCTAAAATGCAATGTATCATCATCATCATCTCCACCTTCAGGACACCTGCCCACATGGTAAACAAAAGAACTACCCACAGCACTTTTTTAATGTGTTAAAGGTAGCAAGGACCTGGAAAGATCCAAACACATCTCACTTTTTGCTGTTAGTTTCATGCTGTTAAGTTTCAGAAGGTGTAGTTTCTTAAAGGAGCTTCAACTAACATCACTGAAGAGAATTAGTTCTGTTCTAACCCAAAGCAGGACACTCACCTTTGGGCTCTGTAATGACATGACTCACACCTAGCCTCTGACAGACACAATGGAATGCCTGGTTCCCAGGGTTACACCACTGGTCAATATAATCATTAGAGCAGGTCCATATCATGTTATTCATAGTATCATAGCAAGCACCTAAAAAAGGGAAATATTTTGTACATCAAACTTTAGAAGGTTTGTAAGAAAACCAGACTCAAGTATTTTATGGTAGATACAAATCCAGACTATTTGCTTTAAAAGTTCTCTATCATGGGACAGCAATTAGCAACAATGCCCTGGAATAAAAGACATTAAAAGAGATTTCTTAAGAAAGAAATGAAGGGAATGCACATCCCTCAACCCCACTTTGCCTCAAGGAAGTGTACAACAGCATCTGTTTTAGGCAGTTACTCCAGTGCTCATTATTTATAAGCACATAACAGAATCAAAGAACTGTCAGAGTTGGAAGGGACCTTAAAGATCAGCTAGTTCCAACCCCCCTGCCTTCCAGGGACACCTCCCACTAGAGCAGGTTGCCCACAGCCCCAGCCAGCCTGGCCTTCAAAGCTTCCAGGGATGGATGAGGCTTTCACAGCCTCTCTGGGCAACCTGTTCCGGTATCTCCCCACCCTAACAGGGAAGAACTTCCTCCTAATATCCAATCTAAATCTCCCCTCCTCTAGCTTGCATCCATTCCCCCTAGTCCTGTCACTCCCTGACCTCCTAAACAGTCCCTCCCCAGCTTTCTTGTAGCCCCCTTCAGATCCCTGGAAGGCCACCAGAAGGTCTCCTCAGAGCCTTCTCTTCTCCAGACTGAACAACCCCAATTCTCTCAGTCTGTCCTCGTAGCAGAGGTGCTCCAGTCCTCTGATCATTCTCCTGGCCCTTCTCTGGACTTGCTCCAGCACATTCATATCCCTCTTAACAGACATTATCCTTTCATCCTTACCATGCATCATTCCTCCACAACCTTATCACATCTTTCCAGCTACGACGCATTCATGTGTTTTCAAATAAAGAGATAAGACACTCAGAATTTTGTAGCACCTTGTAGCTTAAGCAGGGTAGAAAAATCATCTTTTCTGCTACAGAAAAGAGTTTTCTTGAGCTTGTGTGCAGCTGAAACTGCAAAAGCAAGACACTGAGAACTCCTTCAGGGAATTCTGAACTCTCAAAAACGCTAAACTCACAAAATTTCCCCCAGACATGAAACCAACTGCATATTAAAATCCAGCTATTCAAATCTCCAGCTTGGATATGTCTTAGTCCTGAAACATTCTCAGACAAGATCTCCATCTACTTTCTTACCAAGTCCTGGAACTAAAGCACCACGTCCAAGAGAACTCCCTGCAGCGTCGATGAGATCGGCTCGGCTGGTGAACTGCCCATCGGAGACGTTGAACACCAAGCTTGAAGCAAGAACTACACAAGGAAACAAAAGTCTCCCATCAATCTCTCAGCAGTTTCCTGTCAGAAAGAAATCCAAGGACTTCAAAATCTGCCCCAAATCTATCTGGCTTACTTTTTAAAGATGACAAAGCACTTGTTCCTCCAAAGAGAGAGCGTGTTGCAGAGCTGCCTGAGCCCCCCGGGGGTGGCACCAACATCACCAAGTATGTCCCACAGGTGTAGATAGGAGTCTTCCGTAACATCTTGAGGGGCAGCCCACAGCTGGTGTTGGCAGCTGAAAGATGAAACAGAAACAAACAACTGTGCATTTCCTCCTGGAAGGAAAGCCTTAGAACACTGGGCAGCACACAAGGCAGGTTTCTAGTGAGGGCTTCAAAGAAATGAACGTGGCAATAAATGACAGCTGCGTTTTGCAGCGTTTAGAAGTTGCTGTGGGAAGCTGTAGGTAAGAGTGGCCTGACAATCCCACACATTCAGCAGCAGTTCCTAGAAGGATGCAAACCAATTTCACAGGTTAACTAAAGAGAAGCACTTCAAAAAGACTCTAATTTCCAAACCAAGAAAATGAGGGACCTAAAACTGCAGTCTAAACAAAACTGTTTTAAGAATGGAGTGGTGACAAGCATATTGAAACCAGCATCCTTCAGCCAAACCAGCTTCTAACAGGAAGAGATCATCTGAGATTCACTAAGCATTGACTATTTTAAGATCCCCACATGAAATGCATGCAGTCATGATGATCTAGCTCCTGCTACAGCTGATCAACACATCTGAGCAGTGACTAAAGAATTCTCCAAGAATAACCACTTCTTCTGGAGCACTCTAGTCCTTAAGTGGCAAAACACAGCCTTTAAAATAGCTCTTCAGGCTAACTCTCTGCCAATTTCCCTGTAAGTGTGTCTATTTCCTAAGGAATTGATTTTGGTGGAAACACTTATCATTGTTTAAAATGGAAGAAAACTCCTGTGTGGATGAAGAAGTTATTCAGGATAAGCTGAATATAATCATGTTTTAAGACGAATCTGACAAAAGCTGCAGAGCATCCTGAAAGCCACCACTGCTCTTCATTTAAGATTCCCAAATTAACCTGGGTAGTTTCAGCAAGCCCATAAAATACCCAGACACTGTGCAAATCACCTGACAAAAGGGCAAAACTGCCTCCACTTTATATTCAACTTCCTTGTGAAACAAAAGCTTCATCTTCTAAACTGCAGGCCATTCTTACATGACCATTAAAAGCCAGTTGTGACAATCAACACTTAAGTTAGCAAAGGAACTTGTAATTCAAGCATTAAGCAACAACTGCATATGTATTTCAAACACTTCTTGGGGGAAAAAAATGCATACTTAACTTTTTTACATGTGTTAAGAGGTTATTAATTAGAACTACAACTGCTACTATATGTGTCAAGGAAAACTGTGTTAAGAGACAAACTCCACTGCGTGTTAAGAACCAAACTATGTTCAGAAACAGTATACTGCATGTGGTAAGAAACAGACTGTGGAAAGCTCCTGAGAGTAAATTTCTGACCTGCTTGGTCCTCTTTCAGAGTGTTGGAGATGGTAGAGCCAGTGAGAGCAGCCAGAGTTGCTGATGGGGAGGCTCTGTACCTTGACAGTCTACTCAGAAGCATCTCATTTATACTCTTTGCAGATTCCCCTTCTTTTCTCATTAGTATAATTCGTTCCTGGAGAGGATTTGCTACACATAAACCATTTTCTACCTGTTTAAATGGAAAAAAAGAGATATATTTTAGATACTGAAAACCATAGGAGACATATTACCTTACCTGAACAAGAGATTAGATCAAGCAGTGATACAAACTCCAACCCTGCTGGCTGAATTTCTTACCAACAAGTGTCATAAAAGCTAGACAGATGAGGATTTTGTTTGCAACTCTGTGGTTCAATGTCTATTCTATTCTGCCAGCCCTCAAAGGCAGAACTGCTTGTAGTAATCTTAGGCTTATTTATGGAACTCTACTAAAAATTTTTAACCTCCCTGTAGTTTTAATGATGTTTCACTGGCAGAAAAAAGACCCTTAAATCATTTGGCAGCCCATAAGTGTAAGCAATGATTTGCCTAGACTGTCATCTTCAGGGGAGCTGTAATTAAGGAATGCATCTCTTAATGAAGAAAAGAGCTGATTTACAGCATTAGGGTGCACTACTACAGCCTAGCCCTTCCAGCTCCATCACCCCACTGAGTACAGCTGTTGTACAGCAACTGCTGAGCAAACAACACAGGCACTGTGCCTGCAGTACTCCATCAAAGCCAACCCCCTGCACAGTTTTAACTCTCAAGACTAGAGATCAATGAATTCCTGTAAGCTCTGCCACATAAATGAACCACATTTTAGACTGAGGTGCTTCACTGTCAAAACACCAACACACACATGTATATGCTCTCATTTATATATATACATACACAGATAGAAACCACTGAGAGAAAAGAGTTCAAACTACTAATACATTTCTCTGGACTTCATATTTGGAAATTCATTTGTTTTTCTACTAAAACCAGTGACTGGCATACAACAGCACCACCACATTTTAGGCTATAAAATGCAGTGTAGAGAAAACAATTGTATTTGTATGTTGTGGGCCTTGAATGGCTTTTAACACAATGAAGCAGATCCACAGTAAACACCACATTAAATCCTAATACACTGAATTACCGTCCCAGCATGAAGCTTAATTGCTAGTAGTAGTATCTTTTATGTGACAAGACAATGAGGATGATAGTTGTGCCTTCTGAAGACAGAATGAACAACACACCTTTGGCTGAAAGTTATTGAAAGTATAACCACTGAAAAGTATATACTGAAAGTATAACCACTACAAACAGCTATTCAGATGACACATATCAATATTCAAACCTACTACATTGATATTTAATTAAGCAGTAGCCACACTACCACCCCCAGAGTCATAGAAAAGACAGAATTTGCTTACTATAAGCTCAAAAACATCCATAAAGACAGAGTGGCCTTTCGGTGTCTTCTCGTTGAGGCTCGCAGGAGACCAAATCCAGTAGAAATATGTACCATCTGAAGAAAGGTGCACTGTGGTCATGGTGCTGCCCACTGGGAAGTGGTTTACTGGCATTGGGATTATTTGACATACCTATGGGAAGGAGAACATCTTAGTGATTCTTATTCTGAAGTCTGTTCTGAGGAGAATTAACAGTGTACTTAAAATTAAAGAAAGATCAAGTGCAGTTAGTCCAGAAGAGGCTTGTTGCAGGACAGAAGAGCACCAGTACATTTATTTGTCAGGAAGAGATGCTCTGTATCATTTGTCAACTGGATCTACTGCATACAAAACAGCTCATAGCTCTAAACACTTAACACACCCAAAAATAAAAGGATCATCTTCTGCAAACTGACAGAGAACATACCCACAGCACCCTAAGGAAAATACACAGGCTAAAGTTATTACTTTCTGCAACTTCTCTGATACACCACTTCAAACTTTAGAAGAAAAGGGGAATCCAAACAACTTCGCTGTGAAGGTTATGGAGCCCTGGTCCAGGCAGCTTGTGGAGTCTCCTTCTCTGGAGGCATTCCAAAGGCACCTGAAGGTGATCCTGGGCAACCTGCTCTGGGGGACCTTGCTTTAGTAGAGGGGTTGGAGTAGATGGTCCCTAGAGGTCCCTTCCAACCCCCAGATGCTGGAATTCTGGGATAGGGAAATCAAGCACTATCTGTGACAATTTACAGGTTCTACCATGTAATGCTTTCAGTGGGGGGGGTTATAGAAAGGCAGTTTCCCAACATAAAAAGAAACTTCAAAGACCAAACTCATTACAGCTAGAAATGATCGTGATTAATTAAAAGCATTTATCCTGCTCTACTCTTAACCCTGCAATGAACTGCTCCTTTTACCTGAAGGGTATGCTGATCCACAACCTGGAAAAGGGAGTGAGGCTTATTATCAAAGGAGACAGGCCGATGAAGAAGCTTGTTGCTGCCAAAAGCAACCCAGCCAGCCTCCAGCTCCTCGTTACGGCAGTACACAAAGCCTCTGGCAAGAAAAGAAGCAGCAATACATTAAAGCTCTTTACAACCCTCTGTTATTTTTTGTTGCTGTTCTTGTTTTTGTAAGAAGAACTCACAACCACATGCTTGAACTTTGACTGAACTGCAATTCAAGTCTGGGTAAGGCAGCTGTTTCTATTGGAAAAGACTCGAAGCATAGGAAGCCTCATGACTTCCAGGTAAGACGACAAGTAGACTCACCTACAATGAGTCACATCTGCACTAATCATTTAGACAATGAATGACTTCATTAGAGATGCATACTTACCACTTCAGCAGTGGTACAACTATAAACACAAAGGCCACAAAACCAGTCTATAGCATTCCTTTCTCAGCAGGGAGCAAAGCAACTTACTAGACAATAAAATATAAAATCACATCTAAAATACTACCTCTTCCTCTAGTATAGTTCCTGACAGGAAGTTGGACTGAATGGCCTCCAGAGGTCTCTTTCAACCTAACTTATTCTACAGTTCTAGAGGAAAAAACTTACCCAAGAATACTTTTCAGATAAGAAAAACAAAACATTAAAATAGCACTTGATGAAAATGCATCCTGTGTTCTAGTCTTGTCACACCTAACATGAGAGAGGTTTACCAAAACAAGAACTTTGTATTTCAAGAGGCAATATTCAACTGCCACTTACCTCAAAGTACCATGTAATCCAGATCCTAATTTGCTTATTCCTCTGCCCACTGAATTAGTTGTATAAAGATAGAGCCCATCTGCTGCCAGACAGCGCCCCAAGTCTGCATCTGAAGGGGGAAGAAGAGAGCAGAGACCTCTTCTGTAACATACCACACTGGAAATTCTCCACCATCATTACACTCCTGCAGCAGCTACCAAAGCAACTGAAACCCAACAGATGCTCCTGACAGGTCATTACCAGCCAGGCAGCATTGAGTTTTTTAATGCTGAATTTATTATTTGGTGTTCCAAGAGCTACTGTAGCATAGGCAAAGTCCATTCTTTAGTCAGTAGTTTCTTTCAAGCCTTGCAGGCTATGCCTCACTCACTCACACAAACCCTAGGGCTATTTACATCTCCTGCTGTTGCCAAATAAACTTCACAACAATTTGGTGCTGGTCACTCAGCTTCTCTTTTGAGATAACAACTGACATTGGTGCTGGGTTTTCCATTATTCAAATGTACATCAGCCATTTCTGAGTCATTTCTTTTTCCTGTGTTGTGTTCTCATTCCAGTGTTAAAGATCTTTGGATACCATGGCCCAAGCTGCTGCAAAACCAATCCAGTAAGTTTCAACTTGCTTTTTCTGCACACTCTTCAAACCTAGAAAGACAGCAGGAACTAGACTAACAGAGCCAACCATGCTCAGGACTGTTCAGTACAACTCATTTCAAGTGGAAAATTCCTTTACTTAAATATAAAACAATTGGAGTATTTGCTAATAAATGCTTTCAAGATGACTCAGAGGAGCAGAAGACTATTCTCTTCTGCTTGTGCAACAGGTAATGCTGGTCAGAAGTCAGAAGAGGCAGTAAAACATGCAAGGCTTGTGACTATGCAAAGCCCTTCTGCTCAAGACTGCTGGTCTAATATACTGGTTGTGAGGAAGGACTAATCTAAAACTGAGCCTTGACCTGGCTTCTGGTACAACTCTATGCTACTCTTGAAGCTCTTAAGCAGAACCTTCCACCTCTGAACACTTAAAATGAAGACAAAAATGTACTTCAAACATCACTTTGTCACTCCCAATGTGGGAATTACTAACAGGGAAGATGGGACACACAAGGCAAGGGGATGTCAATGAACCAGTCCAATCAATCTGTTTAAGCTCACAGAATCTGAACAGTCAGCTAGGGAAAGGGAAAAAAAAAAAAAAAATCTAGTCACTCTCATGGCAAGAAAACCTCTTCAATAAGTTTGCTGATAGCCTAAAATGACAAGTCAGGCTTGTAAATTCCTATGGCTTGCTCTAAACTTAATGAGATGTCAAAGCTTAACTAATATGTCTAAAGCAATGTGAACTCTCTTATTTAGAGCAAAGCCAGTAATTAAACCAAACAGTGAAAACTGAGAATTCAGGGAAAGAGATACAAGAGAAAGCATAAAAAAAAGAAGATACAAAGCAGACTAGACAGAAACAAATAGAGAGTAAGGAAAGGGGGGAGAAAGAAAACCCAATGAACTTGTGAAAATAAAAGATGTTCTGTCAGTGATAGCTAGCTCCTGAACACAGTGATACTGCCCAGGACTAATGCAGTGCACGTACTGAGAGGCTGACTAAGGGGTGGATAATATCCAAACTCAGTTTGACCTCTGCACAATCCCCACTGAAGTCAGGGAGGGTCACTGTATCTCCTGCTTCTGACTGTTTTCTATAACCTGATTACTAGACAACTTAAAAGAGCATCCAAAAAGCAATGTTTTCTGAAGCCCCTTACCTTCTGATTAAGAAAATGACAGGCAATGCCATCATTAACACAGACTTCAGATTTAGCCTCTTCATTTTAATATAAAACAGGGTATTTTTTTCTATCTGATCCTCAAATCAACTTTTAAAAAACAACAGTTAAATCACTTAAATATCTAGTTAAATTAACTTCATGTGAGTAATTATGGCAAATCCATGTCAACAGTTAAGCACTCCTGCAAATGAGGTCCAGGTTTTCAAAACTTCAGTTCTGAAGGTACAGACTAAGACAATGAAGTGCCCAGACAGTGGCTGCCCTCCCCCTTCTCAGAGATCAGGCTTTGAGGCCTGAGGTTCTCTCTCCAGATGGTCCTTCTAACCCCCTCAGCTTTCAGTTATCTGATATGTACTGTACTTGCTTTTACAGTACTTCCAGCAGAAAAGAGGAAATCCTTAGACTCTAAAGCTTCACATTAATTTTTCAACAATTAGCACCACTAAAAGCATCTTCTCCTCCCCTGCTGATACTGACACTCATGAAAGAATTCACCTTTATTTTCACCGCTGGCCCCAGTGTTGGCATCAGGTGCAGGTAACATGTCTTCAAAGCCCCAAGAGACTATGTGCTTTCCTCCCAGCAAACAAGAAGGTGATCCAGGACCTCCCTCCAAAAGCAACAACCTTGAAGCAGAAAACAAAACAAGATGGACAGAGAACAGTGATAGCAAGAACTAGCCAAATCAAAAGTGAAGATACATTTTAACTAACTGTTCTTTGGCAGAGTTCACAAGCCACTTAAATCTTCACTATTTAATTAAAAAAATAAGAACTTAACACCCCAAACCCAATCAGTAGATCCTCTTAGATTTGACTTTCTAATGCCTTCCTTCTGCAATTGATTACCTATTGATTTTTCCTAGAGCTCTCAATAACCCTAAGGCCTTTTAATCCCATTTCAAGACATTTATCTGTAAATGCACATTTTTCAGAGCTGATGTCCAACTGCTACCATTAGAAAAGTCACTACAAACCTGTATAACACATCAGCCACAGGCAAGGATCCTAGGTCAGTCTGTTTCTGTAATAGATGCACTGTATGAACAAAGGTTTTCAGCGACCCTCTAAAAGGATAAGAAAAACATGAATTAAAGATGTCTATTGAAACAAGACTGAATGCAGACAGACAACAGCATCCATGCAGAATATAATATCCAGCACAGAATATCCAAGATATGTCATCAAGCCTCTCTTTCTAATTTGCATTTCTTTTCTGGATGATTTTCCTTCTTTTGTGGAGGAAGTGAAAAGAGGAAGAGAGGGAAGAATGCTGGCGAGGTGCTGCTCTGAATCACACTCTCTTTTTGGAAGAGGCTGAAGCACCATGCAAGCAGGGAGAGCAGCAACCATGGGCTGTGCCATGAACAGCATGGACAGTGAAGGCAGTCTAGGCACAGGGGAAAATATCTCAATCTTGCCTTTCTTACAGACAGCTACTTTCAATCTCTCTCATAGCTGCTTAATCACATTGAAAAACTTCCAATACAATCTGTGGGTCTTCCCATGGCTGAACCAAAGTATTAGCAAGAGCTGCTGCAAACATAGCAAGAGATGGCTTTCTTGACTAAAATAGAAGAGACCAGACTCATTAACTGATTACTTTTGCTTCCAAGCACAAATTTGGAAGCTTTTCCCCATCTGAAGCGATGCACTTAAATATATATAAGGACTAGCTATTTCTGAAAACCAAATTAAACTGGTACAGAAGTTGCTCTGCTCTTGCCTAAAAGTGTGTTGCTTTCAAATTTTACTGTGGTATTTACCAACATATGGAGCTTGTAACTCTAATTAAAAATCCTGCTCATTCACAAGCTGCCTGCTTTTTTGGGGAGAACCTACGAAATCTGGACGTTAATGTAGTGGAAAAAACCTGTTTGTTCTAGAAATAGAGACCTGGAGATCTTTAGCTCTAGAAATAGAGACCTGGAGGTCTCAAAAAAGTGTATTTTACAGTTGCTGTTTTAAAAGTCAGAGTGTTAGGAAGGAGTCATTTCTGAAAGATGGGGTGGCTTTATTTCCAGGTATAACAGCCTAGCTAAACACAAGAACCCCGACTATGCCTCAGGCATGATAGTAGCCAGTTAGGAATTGATTTCTTCAGAAGCATGACTGATCAGTTGAAGAGATCCTTTCCATACCCTCTGCTGAACATAGCCTTTTGCCTTCTGTCACACATGGTCAGTCTTAGCTCCTTAACTTCCTTCCTCTACACCCCAAGCCCCATCTTTCCTGCTGTCATTGTCAGTATGCTTTCACTTCAGCTTGGAGAAAAATCGACACTGAATACTTCAAAGCACCTCAATTAATCATTTAAAGCAATATTTGCCCTGCTGTTTTATTCTTAGCAATATGAAGCATCCAAGATTGCAACTAGGAGTCTTAATAATAGCCTCATTTCGAAGGCTTCTTCTTCATAATGGTACCCAACATATGACTTACACATGTAAAGGAAAAATGCAAAGCTTTCAGAGATGAACAAAGCACATCAGGATAGCACAACTCTGTAAGCAATGCAAGACAGAATGGCAAAGAAAATATAAGATCAACCTTCACTGCAAAACCTGCATTTGAAATTTAGGTATTTGACAAATTCAGCTGCAAAAGAACATCCCATACTTCCTGAAAATTGACATCTGGAAAAAACCTAAATGAAATTATGTTTATCAAATCCAATTTATCTGAGCTGTGCTCAAGTACATTGCCTTTTAGATAAAGCAGTTGTCAGTGCAGAAGAGTTTGCCACATACAGTAGGCTTCTCACTGACTTCATTACAACAAGTACACTAGAAATTAAGTGCTTTTCATTTGAATAAAGCTTTTTCTGAAGCTAATCACGCCATCTCCCGAGAACTTTAACATCTTAAATCAGAGTTAAACTTGGCAGACAAGGCTGCAATCTGAGAAACATTAAAGCCAAGATTTTCAAAAGGCTACTACTAGTGACTTCAGACCCACATTCACACAGCTTTGCAGAAGCAAAGCTTTGTACACTCCTCCCCTTGTCCCCAAGCCTCATTCCCTAAAAAAAAGAGTAAGTTTTTATTAAAAGCAATTATGGCCACTTTGTCCTCAGTCACCTGATGCTATGCAGGGCACGGGACAGCCCACCCTCACTGGGACAGCCCACCCTCACTAGCAACAAAATGTAAAAATCACTCCAGAGGTTTCACATGCAACACGGAAATCTGAAAGGAACTCCTCTGAACCTTGGCAGCAATGCCTTCAACAGCCAAATGAAGGTGCATGAGCTACAGCATTAAAGGGGCAGCATAAAGCAAAAAGTGAGACAACTTTCCTCCATGCTAAAAATATTTGGAACTGCTCCTGGAACAGTTCACTCCAGTAGAAGTAGCAATATGCACAAGAGACATTTCTAACCTAGATCCTTCTGGTTTTACATATGCTAAATGCATGCAAAAATAGATGTTGAGCTTAGTTTCACCCTTTCCAAACCAATGTTTAAAGATTAGAAAGAAAAAGACTAGTGTAAACCAACGTCTTAGTATCAACAGTGTAGACACATCATTTTGGATTCCTCTGTTCAAATATAAACTCTTACCATCAATATCAAGCACAACATGTCATTCCAGTACCGCTTCCTTACCTTGCACAAGCCAAGGCAACCAGGGCAGCAGCAGCATTTTCTTTTTGCTTATATGGAATCTGTTGGCCTGAAGCAGAAGTGTCTTCCAGCCAGGAGCACAGCAAAGACTCTATCCCGTTAAGACAGTCGGCTGGTTCCTTAGTCAAGCTCAAAGGCTGGCAGTCTCGAAGGCAATTCAGTAGCACCTCAGCAGTTATGTTACAGAGAGAAGGGTCTGTTCTACTTTGAGACTGGATGAGGGGAAAGACCAACAGAAGGCCCATGCGTGACGTAAAGGGTGCCTGTTCAGGCTGCTGTAACAAGCCTTGCCGTTTGAGCAAGGCCAATGCTTCTTCATCCCCCGAGCTCTCCCGGTCATGCTGCTCCTCCAAGGCTAGCTGGCGCTGGGCGTTCCAGAGTCCCCGCAGTGCGTTGAGCCTGTACTCCAGCAGCCGGGCGTAGGCATTGCTCTGGTTTCCACACACCGACCGTAAGCGCTCAGCCAGCTCCGTCGGATTCTTCGTCTCAAATGTCAGTATCTGAAAGGAAGGAGGAAAAACTAGAGATTTAGATAGGGTTCCTTAAGGGAAACAAAAAGTCACATATGCCTCCAGTAGGATTTCTAGGTCAGCTCCTGATCTGGAAGGGGGCCTACAAGAAAGCTGGGGAGGGACTGTGCAGGAGGTCAGGTAGGGATAGGACTAGGGGGAATGGATGCAAACTAGAGGAGAGGAGATTTAGATTGGATATTAGGAGGAAGTTCTTCATTGTTAGGGTGGGGAGACACCGCAACAGGTTGCCCAGAGAGGCTGTGGAAGCCTCATCCATCCCTGGAAGCTTTGAAGGCCAGGCTGGATGGGGCTGTGGGCAGCCTGCTCTAGTGGGAGGTGTCCCTGGCAGGCAGGGGGGTTGGCACTAGCTGATCTTGAAGGTCCCTTCCAACTCTGGCAATTCTATGATTCTATAATTCCTCTACAATAGATTTTAGGATGCATTTTGTTTTAATTTCTGAGTATGAATAAAGTTACATAGGAGGCCAAAGAGCATGGAAGTGGTATAGAGTCTGTTAGTACTGAGTCAGCATTAGCACTGAAGCCTGGGCTTGGGGTTTGCTGACAGAGGTTTTTAAGCTTTCAATCCGAAGCTAGAACAACAATAATATGGATTATAAAGAAAAATACATCTGAAATAGTATCTTTGAAAATAAAGACTTGCCTTCCCTGGAGCTTTTTTGTTTTCTCTTGTAATTGAGACAATTTTGCTAAGAACTTCAAAAGGACTGAGGGGGGTGGAGGGTCCCAGGGGCTGAGTTTAAAGCCCTTCGATGGAAACTAATATGCCAACAAGATCTTGTAATAAGAATGTACATGTTCTAGTTTCAGAGCTTTCCAAACAAATAAACCAATTCTCTTAAGTGAACCAAGAGTTTTGTTATGCTCTCTCCTGTTTTTTCTCTCTGCAATTTTATCACACTGCACTTAGCTGCACTCTTCTCAAAACATATCCAGTTGCTGCTGCAGCTGAAAGACCTAAAAGTCTCATCATCATCATCATCATTTCAGACAGAAGAAAGAAGCTGTTTTGGCACTTCTAAGTAAAATTGGAACAACACAAAACATGTAAACCAAGACAGAAAGAACTGTATTTATGGGTTAGTACCCAGCCTGCTCCTTGAAGGAATTCACAATTTGAAGTTATTTACAGACAGCTTCTTCTCCCTGCAGCACACAACAACAGTTGAGATCTGCAAAGTCACTTCAGCTACAGCAACCTCAAGGAAAGCAATAAGCCAAACATCTTCTGGTAGTTTGGATCCAGTGTCCATGTGCCACAATGCCTCATCTCACCCACCCCCAAACAAATGCTCTTTGGCCCATCCTTATGCTGGAAAGCTGCCCTTCCCTCACTGAATTAAAAAATAAAAGAAATAAGAGAAGGGGTATCTGGGAGATTAAGAGATGCACTGCCTAATTTCACCCAGGCTTGGGTGGGTTTTATTCCCAAGTGTAGGCAGTAGTCAGGCAGAATATGAAATAGATGTTTCTGTCTCATTGTAGACTTTTGAACAGCTTGGTAACATGCTTCAGGACAACTCACATCTGCCACTGCTACAGACACCCTTACTAGAGCCGGTGAAACAGCTTTGCAGTAGAACACTTTAGCATTAGAGTCAGGAAAAGTTCACTTTAAAGTAATTCATGTAATAATTATACTTGAATAGATGTTAGCACCAAGCTTCTTAAAACTAATGAACCTCTTTTAATTAATTTCTTCAAAGAGATTAAGAATATTAAGCCTTAAACCACATAGTAGACATTTAAAATAACTACCCCATTTTTGAGACAACAGGACAAATTAACTTTAATTGTTTCTTGTTATAGACAATCACTTCCTAAACAGTCTGCTTTTGACTTTCTTGAACTGAACTAAATATGATGAATCATCAGCTAAGGATAACAAGTTGCAAGAATAGAGGAAGAAGGATTAACTGTTTTCATCTTTAGAGTTAAATGTTGAAGAAAACAGGCCTATGGCCTTTGGCTACAAAGACACCACAAAAGACACATTGTGGTGTGCTTAGTCAGCTTTCCCTTTTAGACCATACTTCCACGGAGGGGGGGTGTGAGCTGCCTATAGCCTTCTCCCCTTCTCACAAAAGTAATAAAACCTGCAATCCACGTTAGCTAATACTTCAAACAGTTACATCTACCTAAATTATAAGTAAACCACTATGTTAATTCACAAGCTTTGTAGCACTTCACATGGACTTTGAACCAAATCAGTACCTAGGATGTAGGAACAAGCAGAAGGTTTCATATTCAAACACATGAGGATTGCTTTAGTTGAGCCAAACTGCAAACACAAGCAAAGACTTGAGTTCTTGCTGCAACTGACGAATGTACTTTCACTTTCCTCCAAGTTACCAGCATTATGTTGGCTGGGCTCTCATCAACAAAATTGTAACCAAATTGTTGCAGAAAGCTTTGCTTTTGGGATGTAATTTAACCTTGCAAATGTTGTCATTCACTAGGATCTAACTGAAGGTACACATAGAAAAACAAGTCACACTGTTACATGCTCTTTGTCCTCAGGTCCCACAGTTTAGTAGGAAGATGATTTTTTTTTCCCTTTGAGACTCTTCTACGTCTCTGTCTTGCATAAATCCAGACAAGATGTCAGTGTCAAGTAATTGCAGATATGCTGATGAAAAGCCTTCCCATGATGAAGTTTTATTTTCTCACTGATCTCACAGTTTATAATTTGCTTTACAAGCATAGTATGGTCTGCCTGGAACTGTTAAAAGAGTGTTTTGCTTTGGTTTTCATAAAGGAAATCCACACTACTTTGGGTGAATGATATATGAAGGATAGTAGATTGTACAGATTTAGAAGACAGTTCCAAAATGGGACTTCACAGATTTTTCAAAACAAAGGAATTTACATCAGCTAGTTTTCATACATAGCTTATGGAACTAGTGAAAAAACAACCCTTCAACGTCACCTGAAGGTCTAAGCAGGCATTTGCACTTCCAGAAAATAACAGGGTATTAGGAGAAAGGGGTAAGGTCATACAGGAGTCTTCAGAAAATTTAGTTAAGTCAGTTTTCCTCCAAAGACACTTCACTGACTAGAGGTATGAACTCACAGCTACCTCCAAAAAGCAGCTTCCAGATCAAATTCTCAGTGACTGACTGTGACAAGCAACTTGGGAACTTTCAGGGTTCAGACACACTCTTAAGATCTTGCCACACACCAGGGAAGCATTCTGGTTCTCACAGGTTAGCAAAGCACCTCGTTCTACCCCAATGCTTACAACAGAGCTTCGCCTGGTCCATGCTGTATCTGCTGCTTCCCTTTGGATAGCCTGAAGATTTCACAAAGGAATCACAGCCCTTGCCAGGGTCTCCACAGCACACTGACTACAGTTTTCTCATAGCTTCAGGCAAAGTTTGTTATCTTGAAGCTATCTGAAGTCAAAGCAAGCGAAAATAAAATGCAAGAAAAACCCCCACCAACTTTATTCACAAATTCTGGAACAGAAAATACAACTGTTAGTGTTTATAACAGGCACAGGTGAAGGAAGGAAACAGAAAAATCTATGCTAAAATGACTTGTACTAAGACTGAATCAGGAAGGTCTTCCCCATACTTTACCCTGGCACCAGGCAGTCAGAGGCTGCCATTCTGAACACCTTTTGCCCGAGGCTGCACCCACTGAAGAAGGTTTCTTCAGGCTATAAAAGCTGCTATATTCTGCCAAATCTCCCTCTAAATCCCCTAGCACAATTTAATCCTGCTCCCATAAATTAGTTTATCCTCTTCCTATCCAGAAGATCTGCCCAGTTCTTTGTTGAAACCAGCAGCGAGTCATTTCCCTGCAGATGCATGGCTGTTGCTCTCCAGTAACCACTCCTCCCTCAGCAGGGAATAAAATCCCCTTCCCCTGCCTCCTCCATGCCTCTGCTAGTGGCATTTGGGCCCCCTGCCTCAGTATTTAACAGCACTTGATGAGACCTTGGAAGCAGACAATCCAATGCTAGCACATCACTAGCAGTCACCTGAACCTTATTTTGTATTTAAAATCGATTTTAATACATATTTTAATTAGAAAATGGTTAATCCAAAGTTCCAGGTTCCAGCCTACTACATGACTGCAACCAGATACTTCTTCCTAATAAAAAATATTTTTGCCAGTGGTGCTCCAGTCACTGGCATCCATGATTACTGGGGTAAAGTGTTTCTCTACTGATAGTAAATACCAGATGTTCTACAATTAAGACACACTAATCAACATGAACAGTTTTAGCCTGAGGCTTTATGACCACATGAAGTAAATTCAAAAGGCAGCTTTCTCTTCTGGCTAGAATTCCTACCCTCCCTAGTGCTGGCAGTGGTGCCTGTGGGGGGTTTTTTTTTGTTGGTTGGATGAAGCTAGAATTTGGTTAAGATGAGTTCCCTGGTGTGGAACAGCAGGTAGAATGGAAAGAAGAAAAAGCAGAGCCAGTGAGAAGTGACAAGAACTGTTTGCAGTCACTCTCCCAGTACTCTGCTTTAAATTACTATCTTGGGCTGGATATGTTGGTTTCATTGATCAGTTTTAATTCTCCTACATGGGGAATTGATGAGCAATAAAGCTGTTCAAAGGTGTATTTTTTTTCCTCAAGTTACATATATATTGTCAGTGAAAGCCTTTCATCTCCAAAAGAGCACTTAATTCTTTCTCTACTTAATTAAATTGGCTCAACTTCACACACAAAGGCAACAGCTTCTTAAAGATGGTGCTACATTTACCAGTAGCAATTAGACCCCTAATATTTCCCCTGAGTAGTAAACAAGTCTTATTCCCACTCCACAGGAGGAACAAACCATACAGAAAAGCAGAAACAACCTCAAAATCATAAAGCATCTTTAACAGTGGCATGAAACAATTGAACCATGTTACTTCCAACACCTCCTTACAGCTATAAAGTCATTCCTCTTGTACCACAAACTCAACATAGAGGGAGAACCACTTGGTTATTTTGTCTCTAGAAATACAAATAAAATCAGGTATTAAGATTTATAGATGATTCTAAAAAGTACCAGAACTGACAGGTTTTAAAGGTATCCTGAAGACTGAAATACAGATGGGAATTTCAACTGGGGCCATAAACAACACTGCATACACAACTCCTTGCCTTCCACTGTCTGCTGCTCTGGTGGGTAACAGCATCAAATCATGGGATCATTAAGGGTGGAAAAGACCTCTCAGCTCATCGAGTCCATCTGTTAACCTAACACTGCCAAGTCACCACCAGCCTGTGTCCCTCCAGCACCACATCTACACGCTCATTTCTGCTTACAGCACTTTCTGAAGCTCTCAGTGCAAACACTGCCTGGATTTCTTTTAAAAGACTCTCTAAAGCCTC
Source organism: Galbula dea (assembly GCA_013399015.1). Taxonomy (NCBI): domain Eukaryota; kingdom Metazoa; phylum Chordata; class Aves; order Piciformes; family Galbulidae; genus Galbula; species Galbula dea. The sequence goes on along the minus strand of VWZX01009108.1, from coordinate 129,553 downwards.
TGTAAGGCTTTTGGTGTTTGTAAAATGTGCAAACATTTTCATCCTGATGTTTTAGGTATTGAAATTTTACTGGTTCTTAGCAGCTGCTGCACAGTTTGCATTATGCTTTTAGTGTTGCAGTTGAAAACCACAAGTTTCAAGATTGCTCTGATTTTTTCTGCTCCAGGAAATTTTAACCATATCATCTTGTCCAATTCCTCTACTGATTCATAATCCTGTCTACAGCAGCACAGCTTTTTCACAGCTCAGCCAAAAGCAGGAACTATTTTTCCCTTGTGAAAGCATTATAAACCTAATTACCTGCTCAGAAATAAGCACTAAGAAAACTTGGAGTTTATTAATTTATTGAACTATTTCTTTGGCTCTTATTTAAGTAGCAGATGAAAATGAATGTGAAAGGTAAAGAATTATCTTGGGCATTTAAATATCTGAGAGTACAGATCAGTTGCAATTGGCAGTAAGAACTATATTTGGGAAATATACTTACAAAATCACCCTTCACAAGGAGTTTTGTTCTATTTCTCTGCTAGGATAATTAAAACAAAACAAAAAAGCTCTAAGAGGCATGGTAGTGCCTCTTACAGAAGTTCAATGAATTCAAAACAGGTCATTTCATGACAATTGATAGTAACAGCAACTCTGTTGAGAATTAAATCACATCATATTGGTGGATTACACAATTATCCAATGGAAGTGAGCTTAAAAAGGAAAATGATCAACATTTCAGTGTCCTCTCAAAAGACAAGTGAGAGACTTACAGTGATGCCTGAAAGTGTCATCAACTCCTGTGCAAAAGCAACAGCCAAAGCTCACATTTGTAAGGTGAACTTCCTGTGCAGAATTAACTTTAAGAACTAGTTCATTTGGTGTTCCTCTGAAAGCTCTAAACACCCACAGAGTTGAGTCCTGGGGTATGTGAAGTGGAAGAGGATGCAAAAGGCAGGACTAGGGAAGTTACAAGCCTGACATACATGGCTGGAGCAGCAGGTCCCAAGCTAGAGGTCATAACCCCAAGAGAGGTCATCCACTTAGTAAAAAGTCAATTAATTGTTTATGCTGGCATTAGGGATTTTTATCTTGACAGAGGTGAAGCTTGTAGATAGAAGCAAGGTCACAACCAGAAGAATTTGGGAAGCACTGACCTAGATAATTATAGACTCTCCTTCAGCAGTGAGGGAAAAGTGACAAAATGTGTCTTCTGGTCTGGGAGGAAAACTGGTGAAAGTTTTAAGTTTAGGAGACACCTTCAAATTGAAATCATTTGGACAGAAAACACAAGTTAGTGACAGGACAGGCACAGGCTGTTCAAACAGCACTTCTCCCCAGAGGGCCAGCCCAGACCACACTGGGGGGAAGAGGGAAAGGACACCACCTTTTTAGACTGACTTATTATTTTACACTTCCATTTCATTGAAATAACACATCTGCAGTGGAGAGTGACAGCTGCCCAGTGGCATCTCACACTCTGCCCTACCATAACAGAGCTTGACAAGAGTCAAAACATGAGATGAGGACAGATATATAGGTAGGAACTACACTTCTAGCTTCATGTTAAAAATATATTAAAGAGGGGGGGGGAAAAAATGAGGTCTTCAGAAGTTTTTCAGGCAATGTATATCCAAATGACTTATCTCTGCTAGGCTGTTATGTAAAACAGAGTGCTTCCAAGTTAGGTGGAGTGACACATAAGGTTGTTCCACTTTATGGTGTGACTACATATTGAAGATTTGTCTTCCTTCCCACTTATTTCCTTGTAGAAAAAAAAATAATAACTGAGGCTATTTTCTTCCCTGTTAGGGTGGGGAGACACTGGCACAGGTTGCCCAGAGAGGCTGTGGAAGCCTCATCCATCCCTGGAAGCTTTGAAGGCCAGGCTGGATGGGGCTGTGGGCAACCTGCTCTAGTGGGAGGTGTACCTGGCAGGCAGGGGGGGTTGGAACTAGCTGACCTTTCAGGTCCCTTCCAACTCTGGCCATTCTGTGATTCTATCACTAGTTAGCTGAAAAACTGCCAATGGTGGAAATTTATAACTCATGAAAATACTGGTCACAAACCTGAAGATCAGAAAGAAGGATCCTCAGGTGGAAGGACTGCAACAGTGATGTATGCCAACAAAGCAAAACTGCCCAAAAGACAAAGGAATGCTTTTTCACCATCAGATGGCTATGCTGTAGTCAATGTGAACAAGCATGGCTTATAGCAGGGTCCTTCTGTCCTGGTTTGGGTTAGAACAGAACTAATTCTGTTCAGTGATTTTACTTTTTCAGTTAAAGCTCCTCTGAGAAACTGCACTTTCTGAGAAATAACATGTTTTTGCAGACACTGCCAGCTTCTAGCAGTGATAAGGCCTAATGTTTAGATTTACTGCAAGGATTGGTATGCAAGGCAAGGTCACTGCTGAATCTTGTTGTCTCACGTTGGGGGGTGCAGGGTAAAGGCTGCACCTTCAGGGAGGAGTGGACAGGGCAGGCAACTCTAAACTGACCAACTGGGTATTCCATTCCATATAGATCATAATTGATAGATAAACTGGGGGTCAGTTCCCCATGATCTCATTTTTTGCTTTGGTTTTTAGCTTTTGCTTTTGGCTCTGGCTCTTGCTTTGCAGCTCTTCTTTCCTTTTCTCCTGTGCTTCAATGGTCAGCACCTGAGGAGAGCCCTGTCTGTTCTGCCCTTCATCCTGACCCTTAAGTTCCTGCATCCAGTACCAGGATCCAGCTCCTGAGCCTGACTCTCACCTGCTGCTGAGGCCTTCTGCCACAGGATCAGTGGTGATATAGTTATCACTGGGAGGCTGGGGTTTGGTATTGAGTTTTGTACATATTTGTATATGTTTCATTTATCATTATTATTATCATTAAAGTAGATTTAGTTTTATTTTCCAATCCACAAGTCTCTCTCTCTTATCCCCTTCTCCTGTGGAGGGGGAAGATGGGGCAATAGGGAGCATCTGTCATTGGGTTGGTGGTCAGCCCAGCCTTGAGCCTTGACACCTTCTTAGGAAGCTCCCAAGGGTTAACAACAATTTCTGCTGCTGGCACTCTCCTAAGGCTCAGCATGTTGGCAGATTAAAACTAGGTGGTTTAAGGTACTTCTGCCTTCCAACACTTGTCTAGCCCTCTCCCAAGGGTTATTGTCTCTGTGAAAGATGTTTGGCTGGGAGGATTCTGGAAGCTTGTGGCACATTAAAGAACAGCTCATCTTCCATTAAACTGTCCCTCCTGTGCAGGCATTGACATCCAGGGCAGAGAGCAGATAAAGTGCCATGGCAACAGCTTCAGTTGTTAGTCACATAAGTTTGTCTCCAAGAAGCTGAAAACTTTGCACTTTGAAAGTCACTTCTCTGTATGGAAGGCTTTAAAGTAAGGGTGCAAAGGTTGGCATAATGGCTAACTAATCTAGGTCTCTTCTGACTAGAAGATTTTGTTGGGAAAGCCATACCAGGAGCAGCTTTTATATGCCATTCATTACAGAATTCTACCCAATAAACAGTGCCCCCTTTATTTTTGGTAATACATTTTCTTGGTAAATAGGCAGAAAATCTAAGCAGCTGACATCCATCAGGTACATCACATAAAAACTAAGAACAAAGCACTCCACACTCTTTAAACCTAAAGATACTCCTAGAACAAGTTATCTTCACATGAAAGAGAAGGTTAATACTTTCATAATCTATCATTAAGGGGAAAAATATATATGTACACCTATATGAAAAAAGTAAAAGTTGTACAGGAGTCAAACCCAACCAAATAATCCATTTTCATAAGACTTTTCTGGCAGCATACCAGTACCATTAACATTTTTTCCTCTGCTTTTCTTTTTCTAAGTAAGACAAAACCTTTGCAGAGAAGGACAAAGGAAATATCTCCAAACACAGTGGCATTATTCACCAATAAGCTCTGTAAAGGGACATTTAAGCAAAACAAACCAAAATGATACTTCCCCTCTGAAAAAGAGCTATCCATTTAAGTAGATACATTTTTTTAATGAAGCACGTCATAGCAGACATTCAGGCAGGCTACTGACCACCACTAATGAAGCACAAGAAGTGCATTAAAGAAGTTTCCTAATCAAAGCAGCAGCTGCAGCATCTCTTCTCCATGGCCAATAACATATCCCAAGAGATTTCTATTTGGACTATTTTCAAATATATTTATTACATTGCAAGTAGGAGTAGAAACAGCATAAATGAGCTCTTTAGTGCATTACTCGACAGCGTGGCCACCCTTCAATCAGAAGCATGCACCTATTGCCACAAAATGGCTCCACGAAGCCAGTCCAGTTTACCAAGGTAGCCAGGCATCTGAAGAATAAAAATCAAACAAAAAAAATAAAGCTAGAGAACTTAGGAGCTACATAATGTACATTTATACCACTGGAAATTTCACTTTCTTTAACCCTCTTCCCTCAATACCAATAAACTGGAAAGCATTTTACAAAGATCTGAAAAGTAAGCCACTTGTGGTCATCATTTTTCCTTTCAGTGGAAGGAAATAAAATGCTTTTTAAGTCAGTGACTTATGACTACAGATCCAAATAAGTACCACAGCAAAGAGCCTTATTTGCTTGAAAGTTTTACATTGCAAACACGTACAACAGAAAAAAATCTCTAGAAAAATCAGGTGAATCACTTGCTCTGGATTGCTGAAACACTCATTAAAGAATTGCTGTAAAGTAGAAGACATAGGAACACTAATTCCATCCCTATCTTCCCCCAAACAATTATAGCCTGATAGACATTCCCAGTACCAACAAAAAAATTCTCCAGGCCAAAGTGTTTGTCATAGGAAGCTGTGCATCAAGTTTCCTGCTGGAGCATACTTCTGGTCTAGCCTGCAAGATCTTAAGGTTTGGTTTGGGTCTTGGTCAGCTTTTTTAAAGAACATCCTCCTTTATTACAATATAATAATACAAATACAACTGTAGTACCACCTATGTTTTTCATACAGTTCTTAGACTCAATGCTGCTTCTAGAACTAGGTAACGGAATTGAAATATCTTCTTGAATCCAAGCTGCCAGGGTGGACCTTGACAACAAGAGAGAATCATTCCATGTTTATACACACAGAGATAAGTCAGCCACCTTAGAAGTCTCCCTCTTCCTGTTCCTGTGATATTTGCCCACATCCATTTCATGGGAGCAGGGAACTGTTCCCATCCCAACCCCCAGTGTCACATCACACTGACAAGAAAACGCACGTTCAGCAAAAGAAGATCTTCCCTTAGATAAGGCTGGGGGAAGTTTTTAATAAACACCACAAAGACTTCCCATCACAAGGTGAACAATGATGATGTCAGAACTACCAGCCTGGCTCCTAGGTTCCTCTTAGCAACACCCCAGCGAGCAGCCAAAGCCTCACTAAAGGTTTTTGCGGCCTAAATGCTTGTGACCTAACGTAGCACACAGATAAAGCTCCTGCTGAACCATCCCTTCTCGGCTCACACCACTCAGCTCCACTGACAAAGACCCTGTGTCATTGCAAGCCACAGTGCTGGAGAAGAGGGCGGGGTGAAAGAAGAGAAGGGAGGCACAGGGGGAGAAAAAAAAGAAGGGAAAAAAATGCAGTCTAGAAAAATAGATGCAACCTACAATCCGTGACATTCAGTCCTTCCTCGTCTCCTCCCTCAGATAAAAGAGCTGTACCAGCCGCCTGCAGCCATCACCACCAGCAGGCTTGAGAAGGTAAAAAGCTGGAAGGAAAATCTCAGCTGCCTTCCTGGCTCTTTAATAATGATCCCTGTCAAGAGCCTAAATAAACCACCCAGACACCCCAGTGCCTTATTTTAAGGCGGATGAATTACAAATCACCTGCAAGTTAACGGCCAAAAGATACAAAAACATAAATACATGAGTCCAAGGCCACGGTGAAATACATGAGCGTGGCTGGGATCTTCCAACCTTATTGATTCAAAACAAGGAGGCAACACCAACATTTCACCCTCCATCTTCACTAACGCCTCGCCACCTTCCTGCCCAGCTCCATTATCACAAATAGATTAATTGACTTAATACAAGCAGACTGCCTCAGTACCAGTTGGCTCCATACCCCAAATCTTTCACCCTGCATCCGCATCCAGAATTCTCCATCCTCCCCTAGCCATTCTCCCTGCTCTCCTACTCCCCCAGCTCCCATAACAACATCCTCCGCCTCACCTCAGGACCCCACTGCCACTTTCTCCTCTCCCTTAAGGGCACCCTCCACCTCCTCCTCAACCCCCACATCCCTCCCCTCAGCTTGGGCCTGCCTCACCTCTAGCTCGGTGTCGCCGGGCTCGGCCACCCCAATGATCTCGCTGGGCAGCTCGGCCAGGTCGGTGACCCGGATCAGCCCGTCGTGTAGGAAGATGGTCTCCTCCTTCACCGACAGCCACTGGGCCGAGTCGGTGGCCGCCGCCGCCGCCGCCGAGGCTCCCGCCGGGGACCCCATGGCGCGGAGGGCGGGAGGACTCCGCAGGGCTGAGGCGAGGCGGCTCCCGCTACCCCCCCATGGCGGGGGCAGGGCGAGGACAGCGACCCGGGCACCGGACAGCCGGAGTGCTGTTGGGAGCAGCGAAGAGCGGCGGGTTGCCACCGCGGCGCCAGCAGAACGGAGACCTCCGGGAGCCGCCGTGTCCGCCCGCAGCCACCGCGTCCAACTCCCTCCTCACAGACACAGGTGACAGCGCGACGCCATGTTGGGGGCTGAGGCGGGANCCCCGGTACCCCTCGGTGCCGCCCCACGGGCTTCGGGAGACGCCTCCCGACGCCCCACCCACAAAGGGCGGGTCCCGCCGCGCCGCGCCCGCGCACCGAGGGGCGTTCTGGTGTCGTCCGCACCGGGCACCGAAGGGCGTCCAGGTAACGGGTCCTGGTAGCCGCCTCAATACCACACCAAAGAGTGATCCCCTTACCGCCTCAACCCCGCACCTAGGGGCCATCTCCTCACTGCCTGACCCTACACTGAGGAGCGATCCCTTCAGCGCCTCAGTCCCGCTCCCGCCCAGGGCACCTCAGCCTCAGCTCCTCTCCACTTTCACGCAGTGGCTGCTCCCCCGCAGCGCTTCCCTCCCTTCACCCCAAGGCCTCTTTCCTCAGTCCCTCGGTGCTCCTTCAGCGCCTTACCCCGAGGGGGAGGCCGTTCCCTGCAGTTTCTCTTTCAGTCTCACCTTCCTGGCTAGTCAGGGACCATTTCCCTCAAGTACTGATCCTTCTCGATGCCTCAGGTTTCTCACAGGGTAGTTTCTCCCTTCCTGGCCCCTCTGGTCATCCATTTTTTGTTTGCCCCCCCTCCTTCCGGAGGGAACTCCCTTTCCCTTCCTTGGCTGCCTCTCCATCACCTCCTCGGATGAGTCCTGTCACCTCCTCAAAGGAATCCTGTCACATCTCAAGGAGCCTTTTCCTGAAGGACTTGTGAGCAAGCAGGTATGTCCCTTCAGACCCGTACCTCCAGAGTTATCTAGGTAATGGGGAGGCCAGAGAGTGTGAAGCCTCCAACACCGCAGTATGTGGAGAAAAAAAGGAGATAGAGAGAAAAATTAACCTTTCTTCTCTCCCTCACTCTCTTTTGGGTAGTGTTCTGTAACCACCAGTACCCCGAGATACCTCTCCACAGGGCTCACATCATCTCCCAGTCTCCCAACCTGTCTTGATATCAAGGATTGCCCTGACCCAGGTGCAGGACTTTGCACGTGGCCCTGTGGAACCTCCTGAGGTTCACACAGGCCCAGTGCTCCAGCTTGTCCAGGTCCCTCTGGATGGATCCCATCCCTCAGACATGTCAACTACACCGCTCACCTTGGTGAATTCCACCCTGATCCTCCCACAGGAGCCCTGGTAGTCCTCAGAAGAGAGAGAATGCTGCAACTGGAAGATTTTATGGCAGGTGGGATGTGGCAGCTGAGTTCTGGCAGCTGAGATAAGCTGTGCTCTCAAGGTCTCCTTGGAGGAATGGGAAAGCTGCTGAGATTAGATTAGTCCCAATATTGCAGTGCAGGATAGTGCCTGGTGTTCTTGTTTTGTTACCAGAGTAGGAGTTGTACATTGTTTTTGTTCATTCACATGAGATAGGAGTAGAGGAAGAGAAGCCCAAAGCTTGTGTACATTTTAGTGGGAGTAACACTGACAAAAAATATATCTGCTTTTAGATTTTGTAATACTATTCTGGTACTAGTTGAATATCTCCCACAAAACCAGTACAGATAGGAGAGCTGGGAGGAAAATGGGATGTTCATTTCACAACAACACTCGTGCCAGGAAGGCTTCTCAACAGAAACAATTCCCAGTGTTTTCTGCAGGTGTCTGATTTTGGGATGTGTCTCTTGTCCTTCAAAATAATCTTTCATAGGCTGGGTAGCCCCCAGGCTGAAAATTCTTTGTCTCCATCTCCCACATGCTCTTTCCAAGGCCTTCAGGGCTGTTTTGTCCCAGAGGAATATGATTGTTACAGTAGCTCCCAGGTGGAGAATCAAGAGTTTGACAGAGTCGTGGTTTCGATCCACTAATTGCTTTGAAATACAAACCAAGCCTTGTGTTAGAGTAAGGAGCTGACTCAGAGCTAGAGCAGAGGTGACTGTAAGGTGAGTGTGATTCTGGATGCATCTGTAGCAGGCTGAGGACAGAACAGGGTGCATGGCTAAATTACAGCCAGGCCAGAGGCTGTGCTTTGTCACTTGGCTGAGGGTTGCTGAACAATTTCTCACAGTGAGGGTCCTGATACATGTGGGTTTCTGAGATGAGTAATCTGAGCTCCTCCTGAGTGGAAAGCAGGCCACTTCACTGGGAACTGGAGATTGTGCAGGTGGTTTAGAGATCCCTTTTAGCTGTATTTGTGTGAAGACCTCCCAAGCTGAACACAGGGCATGTTTACCATTTTATAGTTATTTATTTAGAATCATAGAATCATTCAGATTGGAGAAGGCCTCTAAGATCATGAAGTCCAACTGCTAACCTAACACTGCCAAGCCACCACCAAACCATGGCCCTCAGTGCCACATCAACACGTTTTCTGAACACTTCAGGGATGGTGACTCCACCACTGACCCTGGGAAGCTTGGGCCAGGGCTTGACAACCCTTTCAGGGAAGTAATTGTTCCTAATCTGTAACCTAAACCTCCCCCAGTGCAACTTGAGGCCATTTCCTCTTGTCCTATCACTTCTTCCTTGGGAGAAGAGACCAACCCTCACCTGGCTGCTCCTTTCAGGAAGTTGGAGAGAGTGAGGTCTCCCCTGAGCCTCCTCCAGAACCCCAGTTCCCTCAGCTCCTCACAACACTTGTTCTTGCTTCTGTGCAGTTCTTCTACATTGTATTGATTTGACAATTCAAAGTTAAAATCAGCTGTTGGTTTAGTCTAATGCCATGAAACTGAGAAATGTCACCTGTCCTGCCCCAGTGCAGCTAAATAAAACAACTACTAGTCAATGTAAGATTTACTAAATTATTTTAGGTGCCCATCATCAGGACATAACAGAATGTTGTACAATCTACAAGCTTATACAGCAGGGAATGCTGACATGGCTTCCTGCAGGAGATGTTCAGTATTGGGGCTTTGTAATGAACTCAGCAAATAAAATGCAGTTTGTCTGGCATCTGCTGCAGGAGTTGTTGTATAATATAGTGGAAAAAATAAACCCAAATATTTTTGCTCTGCATATCACCAGAGAATGTCAGCAGCTGTAGCTTTCTGAGGTGTACTGCAGTAACTACAAAGAAGTCTTGTACTACCTAGTGGGAGATGGTGTGACTTAAAAACCAGACTAGAATAACTTTGTGACACAAATCATCAGGCTGAAGAAATAAACCCCTTAACTTGTAAATAGGCTTGTACAGAAAGCCAGCCTTTTGCTGTGTTTCTGAGCAGCTGGGGCAGCTCTCTAGACCTGCTGTGGTTGTGGCCCTGTCTGCCTCTGGTGGCTGGATTCTAGCTTCTCCATGTGCAGATCTCTAGTCCTGCAGCAGAATGTGCCCTTAATGCTTCTCTGGGCATCACAGTTACTGAGAGTTAGCAGGAGATGCTCATGGTCTGTGGGAAAGATTCAGTGCTGTGAGATGCCAATGGAAATTCACTGTTAGAGGCTTGGAATCTCCCATTTGCCTCTTGGGTAATGGAATTTAAAGGAACCTTGCCTCACCCTCCAGCTCAGTTTTACATTAACAGCTAGAACACATGGCAGAAATGCTTTTCATCCCAGGGCTTTGCTGTGCATCTTTCTCCTAATTTAGTTTCAGCTTTAATGACTGTTGTGGCACAGACAACAGATTTTTCCTTCCCTCTTACCTGTGGTCTTGTTCCTGTGTGGAGGCCATGACCCACAACTCCACCTCCTCCACACTAAATAATCCCTGCCCTTTCCAGTGTTTTCCCTGGGCCATGTACTCTGGAAGTCTGCTCACTCTTCTGCCCTTTGGGGTTTCCTCCAGCTTGTCCATGTCTCTGGTGAGCTGCTGGTACTTCAGATGAAGCCTTAGCAGTGTGAAATAGTTTGGTTTGGGCAGATTCCTGTGTCTGCTCTGCAATACTCCTGGTGAGTGTCTCACCATCATCCTTGCTCTCTCTGCAGCTGTATGATGTTGTTGACTCCTACTGGGCTGGTAAATGAAATAACAAGATACTCTTCAATTCTGCCTCTGGTATTTCACACGTGGAAACAAAGCAAGCTGGCATTTAGCATTACTCTCAGGAATCTCATCTCTCATTTTCTTATTCAGGAATTCAATGCAAGTAGCATTTTCTGGTGGGAAGGATTTAAATGGTGCCCATCAGTGAGGGAGAATGTGAGGGAGCTGAGCAGATCCCTTAGTGGTTGTCCTGAATTTCTGAATCTGTAATGTCTCAGAAGACTCATTCTTAATATCCAAAAATAGGTAGGTGTTAAATACAGCTAGTCATTGCTGCTTTAAAATTCAGCCTCCCTGCAAACTGGTGCAGTAAAACAAGGGGGAAAAAAAAATCTTCTGTTCAGCATTGTAAACATCCAACTGTAACAAGAGTTGCATAATTTATACAAATTATTACAAGGCCCACTTTAGAGAGGGTTTCTTGGGGTTTGTAACATTCAGTTGACAAAACCTCTAATAGCTTGGCTGAAGTCTGAGGATTTTAAAAACAGTTCTTGAGAATGAATTCCCCAGATGGTAGGGTTTGGGCTCAAGGTATGCTGCAAGGTCAGTGTTTTCTTCCTCTTGTTAAAGAGGCAGGGCAGTGACACTGACAGTGGCCAACAGAGAGCTGGGGCTGACACTGGGGCACAGATCCAAAAACTACCTTTCATCAGGACTATCTCTAGCTCTGAATTTACCCCAGGTTATGCATAAGGTTCTATTTAAAACTCTTGGGCAGAGAAAGTGTCATAAGCTTGTGTTCAATCAGACTATCAGGAATGAGTTTGAGCTTCTCCAATTGTGTTTCAAAGTTTTTCATAGAATCACAGAATCATTTAGGTTGGAAAAGACTTCTAAGATCACTGAGTCCCAACTGTTAACCTAACACTGCCACATCACCACCAAACTATGGCCCTAAGTGCCACATCTATAATTCCCTAGGTAAATTAATGGCAATACTAATCCTGCAAAAGTCCTTGTCTGAGAACAAGAATGAATTCCAGTTACTGACACAGAACATACAGCCTTTTGGGGTTTTTTTTTCCTTCAAGGAGCATTGCCTTGTTGCTCAAAGATGTCCTCTGTTCCAAGGCAGACATCTAAAATGCCTAATTTTTTGCTATTTAGAGACCTCAGCTTTAATATTAGTAAAATCAGTTTAAGTCTCACTTGAAGTCACAGCCCTAGATCATCATTTTAAACCTCTGATAGTTAAAAAATAAGAACAGATCAGGTACACATGTTAAAGCCCTCTCATCTTTAAATTAAATCTATTTTCCTCCTCTACACTAAATAGTATGAACATTTCATGGTTGTATTTTAAAGGGAATTGCAATATTAATCCATTCTCAGTACAGCACATGGAAAACTAGGTGCACCCATCTCTGGGAAGTGTCAAGAGGCTGGGGCCAGACTCTGCTCAGTGGTGCCCAGGGACAGCCCAAGGGGCACTGGGCAGAAACTGGAACCCAGAAGGTTCTGTCTGAGCAGGAGGAGAAAGTTTTTTGGAGTGAGGGTGTTGGAGCCCTGGCCCAGGCTGCCCAGAGAGGCTGTGGAGTCTCCTTGTGGGGAGAGATTCCCAAGGCAGCTGGAGGTGACCCTGGGCAAGCTGCTGTGGGTGCCCCTGCTGGAGCAGGGAGTTTGGACTGGATGATCCCCAGAGGTCCCTTCCAACCCTCACTATGCAAGGTTCTGGGATTCTGAGGATCAAGCTGCTGCCTCAGTGCAGGGCCCCTCCAAATGACAGGCAAACAGGATGTGAACTCCCTGTCCAGGAACAGGAGGTGGGTGTGGTGATCTCTCAGGGTTTGTCTCTGATTCATTAGGCTCCCTGAGATGTTCATTCAATGCTGACTGAAGCATGTTGTCAAACCTGCCATCAGCCTTCCTGGGGGAGGACAGGGATCTTCACATCACCAAAGCCTGCTGGAAACATGAAGGGTGGTAATAGCTGCAGCACAAGGCAGGGAAACATCATACTACTTCTATTTTCTTATTATCTATAATGCTGTAGCTGCTGTGTGCTTCATTCCAACCCAAAATCTTGCTGTGGTGTTTTACAGACATGGGAGAATTGCTTTGAAGCTAACCAGGAAGCACCACCTGGAGAGCTGCATTTGGAACTGATCACCATGTTTCCAGGAGCTCATGGATGGGCTGGGGAAAGCCTTGACAAGAGCAATCAGGCATCTTGAAAACATCCCCTAGGAGGAAAGCTTGAGAGGATTTGCTATGTTCAGTCTTGGGAAGAGAAGGCAGAGAGGAGACATGGTGACAAATGTGTGAAAGGCTGAAGCATAGACAGAAGAAGCTGGATAGGACAAACAGTCATGGGCTTAAACTGCAGCTGGGGACATACAGGGCAGCCATCAGCAGACATTTCCCATTGCTGTGACATGTTCAGCAGGAGACTGGATTCCTTGCTGGGGCTGTGGGATCTCTGTTGATGGAAGGCTTCAGCAATGCACTAGGCAGGTACCTCTTGGGACTGGTGGGGACTTAGCTGATCTCATGGTGCAGGATTAGGTGGCTCTCATCATCCTCTTGCTGTTTTCTATGTTCTCTTCAAAGTCATTTCCATACCAACTGCAGGGAGAAGTAGAAGGACCTGCAGGAAGGAAAAAGAGCCAAGAAAAGGCAGCTTTGGAATGTCATGTAATAACTTTTACCCACAGAGAGAAGTGGTGTTGGAGGGAATGATGGAGGAACTACCCAAAGATGGCAGGAAGCAGGATTTTGCCAGCTTGCTTTCAGCAGCCATGCTTTGTAGGAGTCATCCAGAGCAAAAGGCCTGAGACAGCTGTTCACTACAAAAGGCTGGAGCTGGCTGTTTGTATAACTTCCAGACAAAGGTAGATAAAGAAGCTATTCAGTCACCCATGCTGAGCTGGCAATATTGGGAATAAACCCCACAAGCCATTCCATGTTCTTCACCCCTAAATGAGCTGCTTCTCCTAAGGCCATCTCTGAGCAGGATAACTTGTGAGGGTGCTATAAAAGATAACAGTGACCAGAGAGTCTGAAGCAACAGGACACCAGAGGGAAGAGTCAGAGCAGGATTTTACATGAGGATTTTCAATGAGGTGGCTTCTGAACTTCTACTATAGCTATTTGAAATTCACAAGTCAGTTGCAAGATCCTGTGAAGCCTTAGCAGGTTTGCACAGGCACGGCAGCCCTCACTACCCTTTTCTCTGAGAAAAGGAAGCCAGGTCAGCAGATCCCTGGCTTGAGAAAATGCTCTAGTCTGTACTGATTTTCTCTTCAGTGCTGACAGGCATTCAAAAGAAACTTAAACCTGAAAGCCACTAATTGAGAACTGAAGGCATGCAGCACAAATGCCATTTCCTCTGGGGAGAATGATTTTGCTCTCTGTGAGGTGGTGTTTAGATGCCCACATCTCCAAAGATGCTCTTCCCATAGTGCACACCTCCTTTTCTTTCTTGAAGCCTTTCTCCTCTCCACTCCAGTATCTCTTTCCTCTAATTTCCAGCCAATAATCTACCTTTCAAGGAGTAGTAAGAATTATTATACAATCAAGTCACAGCAAATGAAACACTTGATGGGATGTAAACATGTGGGAGACAAACAGAAAAGGATACAGATGTCTGCTGTGGTTTTGTTAGCCAAGGGATGTTGCTGATTTCTGTGAGAGGTGCAGTCTCCTTATGCTCACCATGACTCACCTGTTTTTCCCTCTGTTCCTTGCAGCCAGATGCCACAGACCAGCAAAGGCCAAATAATTCATCACTCCACAGACTGGTGGTGAACTGGTCCCCAGATGAAGCCAGGATGGTTGAAAATCTTTTCATGCTGCCCCAGGTAGGACAGTTTCTTCCTGTGGTAGAGTTGGGTTGAGGAATGCTGCAGTGGAATCTTATGTGCTAATAAAATCCTGATCTTGCCAGGTGAAAGTCAGTCTTTGCTGGGATTGTTTTATAAACCCTTGACTTTATGCTTAACAACACAGCAGTGTTTCTTTAAAAAGAACAACCTCACAAGCAGCCTACAGACAAACCATGAAGAACAGTTAATTGCCCTTCCACTAAAATAACTCCATGAGCAATCAATCAGCAGCAGAACTGAGAGCAGTGCTACCTGTCTGGTAGCCAGTGCCTGCTTCACAGAGAGCATCAGCTCAACCTCCCACGTGTCTACAGTGACCATATGATGTGTCCTGGGCTCACTCCTCCATCCTTCCAGACTGTTGTCACATGCCTGATGGCTGTGCATGTCAAACATCTCCCAAACCCCCATTTCTTAGGCTGGATTCTGTAGTGTCTGCAGGCTTGCTGCAGTGACCAGTTGAATGACATACAAAGCTGGAGCTTGGGGTGATGGGATGGGCAAAAAAAGCACTCTCAAAGTTTTCTCTTCCATCAGCAGTCTCCAAATGCCATTTCCCTTTCTCCTTATGAGTCCCTAGTATGTGCATGTGTTTGGGTTTGGTTTTTTCCCTCTCACACAAACACAAAGCTCCAGATTCCAAATGCCCTTTTTTTCCTGTTCTCTGGCAGTCCAGAGGGAAGCCATGTGGATAATGTGCAATGTACAGAAGCTTTGCCATGTGCCTGTCAGTTGAGTAATAGCTGCTGTGGTTTCAGTTCTCTGACTACAGGGGCATGTGTTTTGGGTTTTGTGCTTATTTTAAGGAACAGTTATGGTTATCCACCAGTTTCAATGAAATCCCAGGAAGCAGATCCTCACTGCAGCTTAGCAGGACACTCACAGCAGTAATTTCAAGACTGATTTTCCCTAAATATCTCCAGTGAAACATTTTGAGGATGCATCCTTCTTTTGAGGGCCTTCATATTTCCTTGTTCTGGAAAAATAGAATCATAGAATCACCAGAGTTGGAAAGGACCCTAAAGATCAGCTAGTTCCAACCCCCCTGCCTGCCAGGGACACCTCCCACTAGAGCAGGTTGCCCACAGCCCCAGCCAACCTGGCCTTCAAAGCTTCCAGGGATGGATGAGGCTTCCACAGCCTCTCTGGGCAACCTGTTCCAGTGTCTCCCCAGCCTAACAGTGAAGAACTTCCTCCTAATATCCAATCTAAATCTGCCCTCCTCCAGTTTGCATCCATTTCCTCTGGCTCTATCCCTACCTGACCTCCTGCACAGTCCCTCCCCAGCTTTCTTGTAGCCCCCTTCAGATCCTGGCAGGCCACCAGAAGGTCTCCTGGGAGCCTTCTCTTCTCCAGACTGAACAACCCCAACTCTCTCAGTCTGTTGAGATAATAATATATAAATAACCTTCTTCTCTTGTATCTCTGGGATGTCAACCTGCTGCTTAGGACTGCTTCTGTACCTTTTATCTCTGTATTTTATTTCCCATGTGAAAATGGGCATTTTGAGCAATGGGATACCATGTACAGCACAGGGGGATATACTGACAAACAGTGACATCCTAAGGGCATCTGTCAAGTGAGTGAAAAACCTCTAGATTAAACAGGACTGACAAAACAGATGAAGACAGAATTGCTTCTGGTTTAGTCTCCTGTTTTCTTGATAAGCTTTAAAGCCTTTGCTAGTGCTGCTGGTTGTGGCTCTTTGCATCCCACTGACTTGCTCCAATGGACTGAATAAATCATTTTACCTCTGTGTACAGTTTCTTGGTGTTACAACAGCAGCTTTTGCCTCTGCTGGGTATCAGGAGGCCAATGTGTTCAGTGTATGTAAAGTATCAGGAGTTGTTTATTATCATCAAACAAATTCTGCAGGCTAAGTGCTAGGAACTGGGCAAAATGCAGAAACACAGAATGCCAGAGAATTATTAAGGTTGGAAAAGACCTCTAAGATCATGGAGTCCAACTGTTAACCTCACACTGCCAAGTCACCACCAAACCATGGCCCTCAGCACCACAGCTACATGGTTTTTGGAACCCCTCCAGGGATGGTGACTCCACCACTGCCCTGGGCAGCCTGGGCCAATGCCTAGCTACTCTTTTAATGAAGAAACTGTTCCTAATATCTAACATGAACCTCCCCTGGCACAACTTGAGGCCACTTCCTCTGTGCTATCACTCATTACCTGGGAGAAGAGCCTAATCCCACCTGGCTCCAGCCTCCTTTCAGGGAGTTGCAGAGAGTGAGAAGGTCTCCCCTGAGCCTCCTCTTCTCCAGGCTAACCAAGCCCAGTTCCCTTAGCTGCTCCTCACAACACCTGTGCTCTAGACCCTGCACCAGACAAAATCTTTTAGCTGTACAAATAAAATGGACTAAGTTCTGCAGAAAAACCCAACTTTATGACCAATAAAGACAAATATGAAAACATCTATTCCTCATGCTCTCTGTGCCAGCCTTCAGCACCACACAATGTCTTGCAGAACATCTTTTAGCATTAAATGTTGATATGATCTCAGTAGGAGAAGGTGAAAATAATGGATCAGGTTCTCTCCTCAGTGCCATCCAAGCATAGGCTATTTATTTTGCTGTGCTTTAGAGCAGTGCCATCAATTGTATGTCTGCAGGAGTTTAAGACACTTCTTGAGAGCTGTGTGAGAAAGCATTACTGCTGTTCTGCAGGCAGGTGAACACTGACCTCACTGAAATGCAATTACTTCCTCAGGATCACACAGAAAATCAATAGAGTTGAGGGAAAAAAAAGGAATTTCTTTCATCTCAAGTAATATTTTGACTAACATGCTTCCTCTCTCCTTGCCATTGTTCCTACTAATAAATAGTGATGGATGGTCTAGTGTGAACCATGGGTAGGTCAGAGAAGTTGCTGGCTGGGTGCACAATGGATCATGGAAAGTCATTGCCACTGAGAAACACTGCAATAATGGGGGGAAAAAATCAGGATAAAGTGAGGCAAAAAGAGGCAGGCAGCTGCCAAAAATGGGTTTTGACTTCATCAGCAAGGGGGTCAAAACTGGGCTGCAAAAAAGAACCCAAACAACAACCAAACTATGAAAAAGCAACTAAACAAGTGAGAAACTTTGTGGTTGTTGTTGGCAAACACATGAAATTCCATGTGGAACCATCCCAGACCAACCCTCTTGTGTGGCTCAGTGCAGATGTTGGGACTGGCTCACTTGGTTCAATCAGTGGCTTCCTGAAGGAAGAAAAAAAAAATAGCAAGAGCTATGATGAATAAGATCCTTAGAAAATATGGAATTAATTGCTCTAATTGCTTAATGAGTTGTCAGGTGCTTAGCACAGCCTGTCATCCAGGAGAACTGGGGAAATCCAATGAAGAGGTAAAGAGTTCCCCTTTTCCTGCATGCCCACATTCCCACCCAAGTCACAGGCAACTTCAGATGCTGTTCCCAAATCTGAACAGGAGCAGGAGCTCATAGTGCTGTCCTCACGTGACTATGTCCTTTATGTGACCTGTTACATTTGCTAGAGGGTTTTGTTAGACCATTTGCTAGAGGGAGGCTGCCTAGGCCAGCTCTGCTCTAGGAATGGTTTCTCAGCTGATCTTGCCTACCTTTTCCAGGAGGCTAATCTTCCAGGTGGCAAAGCCAAGGAAACAGTCTCCAAAATCTGTTCTTGAAGTTGTGGGCAGATCTCAAATGACTTTTGGCACAAGTGGGGCTGGGATATCAGTGGTAACAGCTCTGTTGAACCACAAGGAGATGGAAGAGCAGGGATCAGGTGGAAATAAGCTAGTGGAAAAAGGTTCAGCTGCCCCTGTGTGACAAGGCTAGTCCTTGGTATCCTGTCATAAGTGAAGTGTGTAGCTGATTGCTGGATATTTGGTGTATTTTCCTCAACCCCTGGTCAAAACAGTACATGTGATAGTCCTGTAAAAGCACTTCCACGCTCTGGCCATAGCATCTTCTCTTAACTGAAAGCTAAAACTAAATGTGTCACACCTGAAATGCAAAAGAAATCATTCTGTGGCACTGGGAAGTGCTTTGTCTGAGGCAAATAAGCCTCAGTTTCTCCCAGGGTCCCCAGTCCCAGAAACAAAGCCAGCGTCTGCCTCCCTGAGACTGCTGGTTGACATGGCAGCTGGGACACAGCCTCTCTGGGCTGGCCTGAATCCACCAGCTCATTTCAGAGGCAGCTAATAGGTAAAAATAGGTGCCTGTGGATAATACCACATTGCATCTTATTACCAATTCCCTGAGAAAGCCAACATCCCTCCATCCTTCCTCTCCAAAGGATGCTTTCTTGTAATTACATGTCACTTTATTAGGCAGCTGAAGCAAAGAGCACATTGGATGCTAATGAAGTGCTGCTGTGGTTGAGCCTGTCACTATTTTTGGAGCTGCACATCTCTCCAGCACTTTTGATTGGGTGGTTGAAGCTTTGGATGTCTCTGGCTTCTTCTGTGGGGGCTGCTCAGTGAAAAGCAATGACTCAGCGAGCCAGGGCTGCAGAACTGTTGACATGCTCAGAATGAGAAAAGCTGCAGGACAGCCAGAAAGCAGACAAAAGCTCTTTATGTGTTGGAAGTATTTTTTCAGGTAGTGGACAGTATTATCTAGATTGAAACAAAAAATCCTTCTGAATACTCACTTTGTTTCTGTGTTGCTCATCTCTCCAGTCCTTGTTTATCTTCTTTTTCATTCCTCACCCCAGAACATTTCAGAGAAAAAAACCAAGCCAGATTTCACAGAACTCAAGGAAAACATTTGAGAGGTTAAGAAAGAGACAAATCACAGCTGTCCACTGGCTGCTCCTTTCCCTGTGGAGGATGAGGGGGTTTGCCAGCTCTATTTTCTGGAACAAAGATGTGGTGTTGAAACCTGACTTCACAGCCAGCTCCTCCAGAAGCAGCTCTGCTCCCACACCCCTTTGTGCCAACACCAGCATTCATCTAGTTCCACCATGCCTCAGTCCAGGGATCTAAAGCAGCACAAAAATACCCATTCCTCCCTCCTTCTCCCTCTCTGCACCTTGCAGGGCTGTGTTATTGGTCACCACCCAGTCAGGCAGGTGATGGCAGCACGTGAGACCATTTCTCCATACCAGGACCTCTAAGACATCTGAGCTGCATTACCACATCACTTCCTGACAGCACAGCAGAAGACAGGAGCCTCTCCTTTCAGTAAACAAGCTTAATGATTCCAGGTATCATTTCAGGTCTTGATACACACATGAGGAGTGTGTCAGAGCAATCAGTAATTATAAGAAAGATCATTAACTGAAGGCCTAGTTATCCTTAGTAGCCCTGATTTGTCACCACAACTTGCCTGTTCCCAGAAGGGAAGGGAATGACTGAAGCACTGATAGCTCTTAAGCATTCTCTTAGACCACAAGAGTGTGAGCAAACCAGAGTTTGCAGACCCTGGGATACCACATGCTGCCACAAACCATGCTGAGCAACAGGTCTACTTGCTGCTTTTGGACTTTTCCCATGTACAGCTTTTACTTTTAAGTCAGCTCTCTAAGCATATTAGGTTAAGATCTTCCTCTGGCAGTAGCAGCAAACTTAGCAGTGAGACACATGCAACACTTGGGCATCTTTGTAGAATGATTCATGCAAACAAGCCAGTCTGACCACTGCAATAAAATCTCCTATCAACTTAAGAAACCTCTTTATCCAGCAGACCACATACAACAGATGATGTAACTCAGCACAGACACAGCTCTGATGACACTGACAAACGAAGAACATTATCTGGGAACACCCCAGGGCAGAACCTAGCCAGGACAGCAGACCTACACCAGCCAGGAGTTCAGCACTTGGACACAGCTTGCTCATGGGCTCCCTCTGCTGAACCACACTAATATTCAACATGTTAATTAACAAAAGGAAGATGGTGGAAGAGCAACCACTGCTGTCTTTCTACTCTTTAACACCATCAGCTATCCAAATGCCCATAGTCCCTCGGGCTGAGAACCTACTGAGCCAGTTATCCTGCAGGTATCTAAGGCTTCATCACCCTGCTCTCCAGCCCCTTTTCCTGAGGCTTGTATGAATTTGATGAGATCTCTGTTCCCAGTCAGGTTTGACCCCACTGGCTACTTTCAGCAAAGAGTTAATGGTTAGACAGATGGTGCAGTTACATAAGCCTTGTTTCCTGCCCAAGTCTGGCTAAGAAAGAGCTTGAGCCTGCCAGATTTGTTAGTATGTACATCCTCAGCTTTTGTAAGAGCAGAGCTATTGCTACCCAAGCAGCCTCTTCCAGATACCTGCTAACTGACCTCAGCAGAGAAAGAAAATAGACAGGACTTTCTCAATTCACTTGCTGCCAGTTTCTAAGATAGGAAAAAAATCACTGAGATTCCACAAGTCTCCCAGCATAGAAAGATACTTTTGCCTTTCACAGAAGCAGCTTCTGCTTTTTAATTCATTTCTGAGCCCACAGAATCATTCTTTTGCTTTGGCATTCTTCCTAAGAGCATCATGTTCCACATGGATAAACAAAGAGGAGGCAAAAAAAAATACACAGGATTTGGGATTCCAATTTCAGTTTGGTTCCAGGGTTGGTAAAAGTTACCCACCCTGACAAACTCTGAACTTCCAAAATGCAAGGCATAGCTCCTGAAATGCCTAAAGAGTTCCTGTATTTGCTGAGATTTATGTACTAATTGATGGATCAAAGCTATTTGTCAGAAACATCATCTCAACAAAGCTGTACACAAGCTACTGAGTTACCCAGCAGTGGCTTGCTGCTGGGATCTGCTTCTTCACCAGAGACAGCTGAAGCAGCTGCTCCAGCACACTAAGGGTGCAAAGAAATGCACCAGCACAGACACTTGGAGGGATGTTTCTTCTGGATGTGTCCTGATGGGCAGTCAGTCCATCCAGCATGTATATCCTCTTCCCTAAGGCAAATCTGTCTGCTTTTCCCCTGACTCATTCATAGTTAAGAAAGCTGAAATTCAAGAGCTAATTACTTTCTGGTTCTACTAAATAGGAAGGAAAAAACCCCCAACCCCCAACACCTCTAACCCCAACCCAAGCAAGCCTCCAGACCCAAACTGACACACTCAACACTGCAGACCCTCCCAATTTCATGCCACGAGCACTTCCCTTAGCCTTTAAATCCAGATTTATGCAACACGTTCTACCCCAGATTGCAATGAAGACACCAGAAAACCTTGGGGTTGTTGTGTTTTTTTTTCCCTTCAGATTTAATGTGGTGCTTTCAGAAGAGTTAGAACACCAGTTTGTGAGGATAGACTCCATTGGAGAGACTGAAGGTAGAACGTAGGTACCCCCGGAGCTGAGGCACCTTCCTGATTCGGGCCAGGACCTGGGAATCCACTGCCTTCTGGTCTGTCTTGCGCTGCTCTGTTATCTCGTATTTCTAGGGAGTACAAAGAGGGATGGTAAAATTCAGAGTGCCTGCAGACTCTTCTAGGGAGAGGAGAATATTCAGGGCAAGCCCTGAGGCCTACCATTTACAAATAATCTTTTCTCCATTTGTAATAAATATGGGAAAGGTGGCAGAGAGAAGTCAAGCTGCTGTTTGGCTGACAGGGCAGGGATCAGAGCCAGCAGCATGCTGCTGGCAGTAACAAAACAGCAAAGCTGCTTCTCAGTCAAGAGACAATAATCATGGTGAGGGTTGGAAGGAACCTCTTGGGATCATCTTGTCCAACCCCCATGCTGCAGCAGGGTCACCCACAGCAGCTTGCCCAGGATCACCTCCAGCTGCCCTGGGAATCTCTCCACACAAGGAGACTCCACAACCTCTCTGGGCAGCCTGGGCCAGGGCTCCAGCACCCTCACACCAAACAAGCTTCTCCTCCTGGGTTCCAGTTTGTGGCCAGTGCCCCTTGGCCTGGCCCTGGGCACCACTGAGCAGAGTCTGGCCCCAGCCTCTTGCCCCCAGTCTTCAGCTCTTGCTCAGCATTGAGCTCTTCTCCAGGCTAAGCAGCCCCAGAGCTCTCAGCCTTTCCTCCTGCCAGAGCTGCTCCAGTGCCCTCAGCATCTTCCTAGCCTCTGCTGGCCTCTCTCCAGCAGTTCCTTGTCTCTCCTGAACTGGGGAGCCCAGAACTGGACCCAGGACTCCAGATCTGGCCTCACTGGGGCAGAGTAGAATGGGAGGAGAACCTCCCTCAACCTGTTGGTCACACTCTTCTTAATGCACCCCAGGAGACCCTTGGCCTTCTTGGCCACAAGAGCACATTGCTGGCTCACAATTCACTTCCTGTCCACCAGGTTCTGCTAAGGCAGAACAGGAAAGAATCCCTCAATATAATAGGGGTTTATCTCTACACTACTGTATTAATTTTCATAGCACTATCTCAATTATTGAGGACCACTTAAAAATCAATTGTCCATTTGTTGCCCTATTTCCCCCCCTTTCCAGCCTGACATTCCCCAAGAATGAACAATCTTGTTCCTTACTTCTTTCTCAGTGTCAAAGATCTCCCCTTCCTGGTGCTTGGGCTTCCTCAGCCTCTTCTTCTTAAAGTAGGCATCAGTGAGATGCTTGGGAATTTTCACTCCAGAGATATCAACCTTTGTGGATGTGGCAATAACAAACTTCTGATGGGCCCTTCGCAGGGGAACACGATTGATAGCCAAGGGTCCTCAAGGAAGAAGAGGAAACAAGGTTAGCTTTCCTGGCAGCACAAGGAGGATCACTTTCTTCAGAGATGCCTACAATATGAACAATCCAAAAAGCTCTTCCCAGCAGCCCCTAGAGAAGCCAGAAAATGCTTCCTGATCTCTTCCAGAGAGTCAGAGATTGAAGCTTCATTATCTCCTCTCTATCTCCCTGGAAAAATCCCAAACCATGACTCCATATAGTTACCTGACCACAGGATGTGTCAAACCCTGTACAGATCTGTGGTGCTACTGGACCCAGCAACACACTTGAACTTAAAAACCAAGCCACCACCCAAACCAACCCAAATCCACAACCCTCCAAACAAAAATCACACTTCTGTCAAAGTCTTTTACCTGTAACAAGCAGAAGGCCAGTTCCAAGCTGCTTCAAGAAGACAACACGCTGCAAAGAGATGTGACATGAGTTCTTGTGTCCCAACACTCTGCAATGCTTCACCAAACTGGGGCCATGTCCCCCCTGGCTTGTGTTACTAGTGTAAGCATCCACCAAGCACCGAGGCAGCCATGTGTCTCAAGAAGGAACCACCACACAAGCCCAGCTCCCAACTTCTCAGAGTTCAGCTCTGCCAGTCACCTCACCTACACCAGATGGGAGCTCTCCACACCTCTCTCTCAAGGCTGAGCAAAGCCCTCCCACCACCCAAACTCTTCACCAAAGCTGGTGAAGGATCTAGAGCACAAGTGTGGTGAGGAGCAGCTGAGGGAACTGGGCTTGGTTAGCCTGGAGAAGAGGAGGCTCAGGGGAGACCTTCTCACTCTCTGCAACTCTCTGAGAGGAGGCTGGAGTGAGGTGAGGGTTGGTCTCTTCTCACAAGGAAGAAGTGCCAGGATGAACAGCCTCAAGTTGCATCAGGCGAGGTTTAGGCTGTAGATGAGGAATAATTTCTTTCCCACAAAGGGCTGTCAAGCCCTGGCCCAGGCTGCCCAAGGCAGTGGTGGAGTCACCATCCCTGGAAATGTTCAAACACTGTGCAGATGTGGTGCTGAGGGCCATGGTCTCCTGGTGACTTAGCAGTGTTAGGTTACTGGCTGGACTCTTCTTACCTTGCCCCTGTGACGACCAGTCAGCAGGATCAGAACAGTTCCTGGGGTAATGGAGGCTCTCAGCCTCCTCTTGTGCTGGCAGAAGGGCTTTTTGCCATGACTCAGCAGCTTGCGAGGAACATCTTCAGTAGGGTAGTATCTGGGCTAGAAAAAGAAGAGTGCAATGTTACAGCACCTTGTGCTCCACAGCACAGAAAGCATCTACTATGGTTTACACTTAGCCTTCCCAAGGGACACTAGTTCCCTGAAGACCACCCTTCTGATTTTTTTCTACTGCAGGAACACACTGGGGATTTTCTGTACAGCTGTAAATGAGCAGAAGCTGAACCCAGCTCTGTATTTCCATGCAGGCTTCCATTCAAACACAGCAATACATGGCAGAGGAGAACCTGCTCCAGCCTACTGACCACTCCCCAAACTACCAGCATCTCCTCTGAGGAAGACAACCACCTCCTGGTCTGTACCTCAAGGAGTTAACTGCCAGCAGCTCAGTGCAGCATGGCATGAGCTGAGGCTGTTATGTCCCCCCAGCCAAGGGACACATCACCTAGGCAAAATTCACATGAAACAGCCTTAAAATGGGAACATCCAAGTTCTATTTCTTACCATCTTACGGAGTTTAACCACACGGCTGCCTCCATTCTTGTCCCCACCCACTGGCTTGGTGATGGTTGCACGTGGCTTTTCTTTCTTCTTCTTTTCTATCTGTAGGCAAAGAAAGGTATGATCTATGATAGGTTCAACAAGACCAACTACTGGGTCCTGTACTTGGGTCACAACAACCCCAGGAATGCTCCAGGCTTGGGACAGAGTGGCTGGAAAGGTGCCTGGTGGAAAAGGACCTGGGGGTGGTGGTTGACAGTGGCTGGATATGATGCAATAGTGTGCCCAGATGGCCAAGAGCATCCTGGCTTGGATTAGCACTAGAGTGGCAGCAGGACTAGGGCAGGGATCATCCTCCAGTACTGGGCACTGATGAGGCCACATCTCGAACCCTGGGTTGAGTTCTGGGCTCCTCACTCCAAGGAGGACATGGAGGTGCTGGAGCATGGGTCTAGAGCACAAGTGTTGTGAGGAGCAGCTCACAGAACTGGGGTTGTTCACCCTGGAGCACAGGAGGCTCAAGGGAGATCTCACTCTCTCCAACTCCCTGAAAGGAGGCTGGAGCGAGGTGAGGGTTGGTCTCTTCTCCCAAGGAAGAAGCCACAGTACAAGAGGAAACAGCCTCAACTTGTGTCAGGGAAAGTTGTGGCTGGATATTATGAACAGTCGCTTCATGAAAAGGGTTGTCAAGCCCTGTCCCAGGCTACCCAGGGCAGTGGTGGAGTGACCATCCCTGGAGGGGTTCAAAAACCATGGGGATGTGGTGCCGAGGGCCATGGTTTGGTGGTGACTTAGTAGTGTTAGGTTAACAGTTGCACCTGATGATCTGAGAGGTCTTTTCCACCCTTCAACCTTCTACAACTCTGTGAAGTTTCCCACTGAAGCCCCCCTGAAGGTGGTAGTTTACTACAACATGCATTGTCCTACCTTTGTCTCCGGAGCAGTGTACTTGCGCTTGTACAGAGCCTTCCTGACGTACATAGCTGAGCGGGAGTACCTCCCGATACCCCTGGCCAGGACAGGGTTACGGCTGGCATGGTGCTTCTTAACTCTCTTTTTCTTCTCACCTACTGCCTTCTGGCTTGCTTTCTGCTCAGCTGGCTTCTTCTCAGCTGGCTTTTTCTTGCTTGGCTTTTTCTCAGCAGGCGCTTTCTCGCCTGGCTTCTTCTCACCCGCCATCTGTGGATCCAAGGGAAACAGGAATTGAGACTTAGTACAAGACACAGAGGAGCATCTCAGTTACAGAATCGATTAGAATTTGAACTTGTACACAACTCTGATAAGTCTCCAGCCACCTCTTTCCGTGTGGCTAATCATCACACTGCAGTCAAAAGCCATTCTGTTTGCAGCACATCCATCCTCAAGTCAAAGGCTCCTCCAAGCTAGTTCCAACAGCTACAGGTCCTCCGAACGCATCCTCAGCGGAAAGGTCAACCACTCGCTGAGGTTGCAGCCACCTCTTCGTCCTCGAGGGTGGGCAGAAACAGCCTGGGCTCGGGACCCTTTCTGACGGCGCTGGAGCTGCTGGGCCCTGCCGCATCGCGAGGATACGCCAACCTTCACTGGGCTACCGCCGCTCAGTCCTGCGGAGGCCTCCGGCCGCAACCGAGCCCCGCTCTCGCCTCCCACCTGGAGCCGGAGAGGTTCGGGCCTAGCCGGTCACGGCCTACCTCAACCTCCACTACCAGCTACGGCCTAACCTACCAGAGGCAGCTAAACCTCCCGCTCCGCCTCATCCCCAGACTTCATCGCCTTCTCTCCGAGAGCACCGGACCACATTGGTGAGCCCAGCACAGGCGCCCATGGGCAGATGACGGCGGATAACACCCACCACTACCCAGCCCTGTTCACCGCCGCTCCGCCATACTTACCTTCCGGGGAGGGAAAGAGACCTACATCCGGCTACCAGAAGCCTAAAGAGAGCGCGACGTGTGACATCACCACGCTGACCGCGGAGCACGCTGGGATTTGTAGTCGAGGCAAGCCCACGTCAAGCCCGTTCAGTCCCGGGTCAGCCGGGAAAAAGGACAGAATACTGGGTACTCGCGTTCCGGTTCCTATGGGGCTGTGCGGGGACCGGTGGTTCTGGCACCGGGACCGTGCTGTAACCGGCAGCTCTGGGAACTGGGCTCGCCATCCTGCTCCTGCCCAACCTTTTTTCTAGCTCTTAGGATAGCTGAGGTAAGGCTTCGCGCCCACTCCCGCCTCGCTTGGCTTCACGGGATGAGGCTTTGCTACTCCCGCGGCTAGTACTACTGGGACCCACTCCCCAGGGGGGCTCCACAGCCCCCAGCTTACTGAATGCCTGCGCTCCAGGTGGTGGCCTGGTGTCGCAGGCTGATGACGTATGGCTGGGTGACGCAGGGCGGGCCGCGCCGCGCTCCTTGCGCCTCCGGGGCCTGAGGCGCCTGTTGTTCACGCTCCCTTCAGGGCGCCCGTAGGCCGCGGCCCGCGCCAGGGGACCCTCACCCCCCTCCATGTAAGAGGCGGCCGTCGAGGGGGGCGGCCGGGCGCACCGCCACCCGCCGCTGCCACGGGGGAAAATGACATCGCGGAGGTGAGGCGGGAGCGAGCGGCGCCGAGCCCGGTGGAGGAGAGAAGGGGGGGGCAGGCAGGGGGCCTCCTGCTCGTGGGGCGCGTAGGGCCCAGGCCCCACAACCCCCGCGCTTCGGGGGCTGCCGGGCCACGCCTCCTTCCCGCGGCCGTGCTGGCCGGGCAGGGCTTCCCCTTCTCCAAGGCTGTGGCATGGGGGCAGCTTCCACTCCGCTGCCTCTAGCTGCTTCTCAGCCCCGCTCTCCACCCGTTCCTAGGGCGGGATATCCCCCCTCCCGCCGTCGTGGGGCTGTGGCCGCCGCCTCGGTTTCAGTCGTGGCCTGGCTTGCTCAGCTCCCTGCGTCTCTCCTCAGACCCTTGCCCAGCCGGCACGCCCTTGAGGGGTTTCTGGGGACCCGGTGGAGCGAGGGGGCTGGATGGCTTCAGGCTCCGCCGACCCCCGTGCAGAGGCCAAGAGCTGCCACGGTAACTTTGGCTTCGTGGTGGGGGAGAGTCCAAGAGAGTCTCCCCGCGCCCCCATGTGCGTTTAAACCGGAGCGGAGAGGTGGCATCCCACACGGTTCTTAAGTGCAGTTTGAGGCCAGGGAGGGTCGCGTTGCTACCACTAATCCAGCTCTTGTGGCGTTATTGAAACTCAAACGCGAGCCAAGTTTAAAATGAATGGTCCTCAGCTGACCTGATTTGGGCTCTTGGTTTATTAGCAGCATTCAGTTCTACTTTCAAAGCCTTTTGGTTTTGCAAAATCAGGATGATAAACAGTTGAATCTGGTTTTCTTTGTTGTAGCTTCTCACCATCCTTAATGTGTTTTGATGTTTAGCTAGTGTTAGCAGTCCTTTTTGGGGCTGAGAGGTTAAGGTAAATGATAGACTTAAAAGGAATTACTACCATAAAAGGGAAAAGGATCTTTATATTCTTATCTAACCTACCTATTTGGAAATCTGATACATCTCTAAGTAATACCTATTAAAGTATAACTTCTTCAACATTGGGTTGTCCTTTTTCTTGTTCTGCTTAAGACAGTGAAACTAGGTGAGTTGGTTTTCAGTCCATGGCCATTTATAGCTGGATGTGGGGGTCTTCTGAAGTGTGTGGAGGATCTCTAGTGCATGTTGGGGTTTTGTGAATGTCCCTACTCACACATCAGAACAAGTCACCTTTTAGGAACACTTGCAAACTTCCTCTTTGTCAGGAGTAATCCTCTTCTTCTGCTGAGAACTTCAAATTGTAACTTGTGTGGGAGACTGAAAAAAAGATGAGAAATAGAAACTGATGAGCCTATAAATAGGAGTAATTAAACTACCAGTTACCACCTCCCTGAATGCTACAGTTGTGACAGCTGAGACTCAGAATTGATTTAATCACTCCTGCTCTTGAAAAGGTGATGAGGAAAAACCCAGTCACAGCATGGAAAAATGTATTGATTATTTCTTTTCTCTCTTCAGCTTGGTAAGAGAGAGAGATGCTGGCAATGTGTGGCTTAGAAAACACAGATCCTGCTGCTCTTTTCTGCACCATGCTAACAACACCAGCAGAAGATACAATTGTAGCAAGGATGCATTTCCTACCACGTATTGGTTTTCATCAAAAGCTTTCTTTCTTAGCTGGTCTCCCCTTAGTTTTGCAAATGAGCCTTCTGCTATTTCACTGCTTCCTTCTCTGCCAACTTTTTCATCTTCCAGTAAACTAAGAAGGGACCTGGGATGCTATGCTGCTGAACCCCCAAATCAGAAGTGCTGGAAGGAGTATTCCCTGCATAGTGAGGTCAGGCAGTTGAATTAGAGCGTGGGCTTCTGTGTGCTGGTGTTCCTCTCTTGATTCTCTGTTGGCTGTGATGCCCTTTGCTTGGGGTTGCCTCTGCACCTGCTCAGAGCTGAGATTGGAGGAGGAAAGCAGGGGAAAAAAAAAAGTCTCAAACACATTCCATCCCTATAAAAGGAAGTGTAAGAGAAAGTCCTCTCTGGGGGTTGTGTTACAGGTGCCTGTCTCTGCAGTCCCCTTGGCTGTCCCCTCTGGTGTTGGAAGGGATGTAGCCAGCACACATGTGGTGGCAGCACTTCAAATGAAGCCATCTCCATCATCACCGGTCCGGAACCGTGGAGCAGAGATCCCTAACACCCCCATTTTTCTATTTGGGGTGCCTGACAAATGCATCTTCCTACTCACAGCCAAAAATACAGAGATGAGGGAGCAGGAGAACCAGTTACCAGCAGCACAAAAGTTACATAAAGTGCAATAAACTCAATTGCTCTCCCAGATGTAGCTTTGCTTTTGCTGCACACTCTTGCTTTTTCCCATCCTCAGCAGGAGTGGGTAGATACAGAGGGGGGAGAGATTTGCTTTTCAACAACCACTCATCTTTTTAACCTCTCCTGGAGGCACAGGTTATTTGCAGTCCCTCCTCTCCTTTAAGCTTTGATCATTCTCTTGTTTTTACAGCTGTTGAACAGCTCAAGCACAGTTATTAGGGTTTAGGGTCAGATACAGCAGATATATTAATTACAGTTTAATTGCATACAATAAACCTGTGAGGCTGAGCCCAATGATTTCTCCTTCCTATGTTTATACATTCTTGGATGTGTACTGAACAACTTACAAGGTATCTCTTGAATCCTGTCTTGTTTTAAAAGCTTATAAACTGCTCAAAATGTTGCTGTATTTTTTTGTGTTTTTTGTTGTTCTCTCCTGCTAGAAGTAAAATTTTAGGAGTGCAAGTGTGGGAAAGAGGTTAGCACCTTCTGCAGATTCTGAAATGTGTTACTTGAGGTTCAGTTCATCCCAGGTGTACTGATGCTTGTCCAGCTTCTTGTGTGAGGTGGCATCAAAACACAGCTTTTCTTGAGCATCATCTGTTAATCCATTCCTCTTTGCTGTAGTAACTTGGAAGTAGTTTTGTAAATCATGGTTTTTTATGACCCATGCTGCATGGGTTTGATTTTGTTGTTGTTGTTCATCAGTTCAAGATCCTTGAATCCTAGCAGGGTGAGGGTTGGAAGGGACCTCTGGGGATCAGCCAGTCCAACCCCCCTGCTCCAGCAGGGTCACCCACAGCAGCTTGCCCAGGGTCACCTCCAGCTGCCTGGGGAATCTCTCCCCACAAGAAGACTCCACAGCCTCTCTGGGCAGCCTGGGCCAGGGCTCCAACACCCTCACACCAAACAAGTTTCTCCTCCTGCTCAGGTGGTAAAATTCACTAGGGTTTTTTTGGTGCAAGCAGAATATCCTTAAAAAACCCCAAACAATGCAGATTAAGAAGAAGAATCATGTGCTTCTACAGGGGAATTGATACTTGAGTAGTCCTAATTCCCATTCTAATGACTTCCTAGACTTTGGGATATTCTAGAAGCTAAGAAACTCTCCAGAATGTTCCCATGAGCATCTCTTCCTGAGGAGAACAGGCTGGGTAAGGCCTTGGCAGGTCAGCTGTTAGTGCAGAAGGAATTGCTGAAGCAATTGAAGTGATAACCCTAAATTTAGACATGCATGTTTTGCTGCTTTGGCAATTTAGCATGAAATGCTGAGTGTATCAGGAAGGACCCAAAATGCTCTTCTCTTTGGTTTTAGACATAACACTCTGCTCACTGTAAGGACTTTGGGTGCAGAGTCTTTGGCCTTTGTGTTTTGCCTTAATGCTGGCCTTTACTGTGGAGAAACCAGGAACCTGGTGTCCAAAGAGGAGCAGCCTGTGCTCCTTCAGCAGATAGAGACCTGCATTTCCCCTTGGCCCTGATTTTGCAGCAGGTCTGAAAATTAAAGGCCCTCTTTTAATTGCCAAAGAGAAGACTGACAAAACCACTGAAGCAGTTCTTAGCTTCTGTGTTCACATCTCTGTCCCTGGGCTTTTTGCTGGGTTATTGAAAGTTTGAAATCATGCCTCTTCCTTCATCCCAAACACCCAGGTGTAGTTTAGTGCTGCAGGAGTGCAAGGAAAATCTTCCATTCTCAATAAATGAAAAAGCAGATGTTAACTGAATGACTAAGTCTGTCAATGCCATAGGTGAGGACACAGCTTCTTAGATGTAACCCATATACAGCTCTCCTTTGGCAGGGCACTATATTAGTCACTCAGGAGGGTGTTTGTGGGTGGTGAATATCAATTGGAGATTCCTTGGGGTTTGTATTTAAGCAGGATATCCTCAGACCAGAGAAGTTGCCATGGTAGTTAGGAGACAGAGCAGTGCTCTTGTGTCTGGCAGCTTTCAGCAGCGTGATCTCTTGAGGAAGGTGGAAGACAACTGGGCAACTGAATAGGCTGTCTACAAGTGAAGTTCCTTCCTGACCCCTGTCAGCTGGTGGTCAGCCTGTGCCCTAAAGCATGAGGTTTTGTTAATGTTTTTAACCTTTAAAATGTTGTCAAGTGTCACTTTGGGTGTTTTAAGTATTTTTCCTGTTTGTCTTTCAGTTTCTTTGTGTGTCTTGTGTTTCTAGAGGAAGGAAAATGTGACTTATGGTTTCTGTTTACCTTTGATACCATTTTAACCCAAGCAGTCTGAGTGTGTATAGGTGTTGCTCTTTCTCTTACAAAGCACCTCTTGCCAATAGACAGCATTGCAGTGCAGTAGGAAATGAAGAATTCATCCTTTCTGCTAAGATCTTTATTAATTTGGGTACAAAAATCAATGCTTTTGAAGCTGTTAGGTTCTTCTGTGTAGCCTCATCATATAAGTTACCTCTGAAGATGAGGTGGTCTTCTGTTTATTTACTTTCAACCTCTTCTAGATGGTTTCATCCAAATATTACTGGGGTGGAGGCAGAAAACTTACTGTTAACAAGAGGAGTGGATGGCAGCTTCTTGGCAAGGCCCAGCAAAAGTAACCCAGGAGACTTCACACTCTCTGTCAGGTAAGTCTGAATGGATTTTGTCTCTTTCCCCAAATTGAGCAAGGTCTTTATTTGGTGCTGTTGTGTGTGGAAAGAGTTGTAAAAGAACTGCTTGTAAGAGGTGAAAGAATGCACAGATTGCTTTTTATTCTGTTGTTGATGTTTTTCCTCCTCTTTTTTCCTCCCATTTTTTTCCCTGAAGAGGTTCTCAAATACTTTTACCCAGCTTGGGGAAGCTCTAGGTTGGGGAGTATTGAATTCTGATTCTGCAGGAGAGTTAAGGGGAAGCAGAAGTAAGTTCATAACAATATTCCTTCTGGCCTTTTGAAAGTCTATTTGATAACCATCTGGAGGTAGCAGAGGTGAGAGGAATTACTGATCAGGCACATGCAAGGAAATGCTCTCCAGAGTCTCTTCTCACAGGAAAAGTCAGCAAGTTTTTAAGGGCAACTGTAGTGCTGTTTCAGCTTCCAAAATAGGCCTTTTGTAACACTTGTCCCCTGACACTGTGTGTGTGGTAGTAGGGATGGGGAAGGGATCACAGGAGGAAGTAGATAAAGGAAAAAAGGAAAGGTGGGATTGGTGATAAGAAGAATGCTGCTTGGATAGCTTTGAGCTCAAGGGCCTTGGTGAACAGGAGGAGACTGGCAGGGACCTGGTCTTCAGTAATACTAGAGGCTGTGGGACCTTTGCATCAGACAAAGGCAACTATTTACTGAAGGAGAGATCTTAGCAGCTAGTGTGATACTCTAGGGAAAGGAGCAAAGAAACTCTGATGGATGTCTTGAGAATGCCAAATTCTTCTCAGCTTTCCACCCCTGGTGCTTGCATGTGCAGCCCTTGAGGGGTCTGAGGGGTTTCTCTTCAACTTACACTGGCATCAAAGATCTCTTTGGTATGGAATTAATTAAGCTTTGGGGTTTTCCTGTTCTTCCTGGCTGTTGATTAACCATTTCCCCTTCTTGCAAGCCACTGCAGTGTGGCTGAAGCACCCTGCAGAGGTGCACTAGCTACCTGCAGTATTTCAGTTGGAAAGTGATGCAAATGTAAGTATGGGTTTCTCTAACTAGAAGAACAGAACACTAACTCCAGAAGTGATTGATTGATTGGCAATCAGCTGATCTCTGGGTGGTATTCCATGGTTTTTTTCCCCTTTGTTTCAAACATCAGACGAACTGGAGCTGTCACTCACATCAAGATCCAGAACACAGGAGACTACTATGACCTCTATGGAGGAGAGAAGTTTGCTACCTTGGCTGAGTTAGTCCAGTATTATATGGAACATCATGGGCAGCTCAAGGAAAAGAATGGAGATGTTATAGAGTTGAAATATCCACTCAACTGTGCTGATCCTACATCTGAAAGGTCAGAGAAATGGTGCTGAAACCTCAGTGTCCATGCACTTGGTAACAAATGCATCTGTCTGTCCTTGTTAATGCTGCAGGCAGCTTCCATGTGGTGAAAGAGTGGCCACTGTCTTGTATTAAAAGTGGTCCCACTGGTTTCAGGGAGGTCCTACTTGCAAAGTAGACATGACTGAAAGGAAACCATAAGCCTCAGGACCTCAGGTTATTCCTGGAAGTGAAAAAAACCCAGGGGAAAACATCAAAACAGGTTGACTTCTCTGAATGGTTTGCATTTCACAATAAGAGGGAGGAGTGTTTGTTGAAGAAGTGAGGTTGATGTGATTATCTTGTCCAGTTCCAGGGTAAGATCTCAAAGATACTGAGTTCCCACAGGTTTTACCAGGAAGAGTCCATCCTCATGAAGGCAATAGCAGAAGCAATGCCTTGAGTGAGGCAAAGCTTGCAGTGTAAGCTTGTGTTTCCTGAGCACCAGGGAATCCATTTGGGTGGTTGTACGGGATCCAAATCACAGCTTCATTTGAAGCATGCCTGAAATGCAAATTTCAGTGCTTATGGAGCTGCTTGCTTTGAAGTGGTTCTGTAATTGCTCACGTGTCTGTACATGTACACTTCCAAGGCTTGTTGGAGTTTTGATTTGTGAGGCTCTCTCTAGACCTGGACACTGCTGCTCAGGACACAATTTAGTATCAAAGATTTCCATTTGACCAGAAATATTTATAAGAAGCAGATACAGCCATGGCTGGAATGACAAGAAGGGCACCTATTTCTTCTCTTAACTTTATTTAAAGGTGGTTTCATGGACATCTCTCTGGAAGAGAAGCTGAAAAACTGTTAACAGAAAAAGGAAAGCATGGCAGCTTTCTTGTGCGTGAGAGTCAGAGCCACCCTGGGGACTTTGTTCTCTCTGTCCGGACAGGAGATGATAAAGGAGAGAGTAATGATGGCAAATCCAAAGTGACACATGTCATGATTCACTGCCAGGTAGGATGAAACACAAGCTACTTCCATGGGTTTATTCTTCCAGGAGGGACACCTTGCATTTGCCTCTAGAGAGCTGAATGCATTTCATTTCCCCCTGTGGTGCTGTGTGAGCTCTAGATCATCTGTTTGATCAAATGGACTAATTTGGAAGCATGAAAATTCTATTAGTGCTTTTGTTGTTTTTTTTTTTTGACTGCTTGCCTGACTGAATCACATCATATTAGACTGTGCTGTCAAGTACCTTCTAGTAGATTTGCTTCTGATTGCATCAGAAGTCTGTCTCAAATCCTCTGCTGATGGAGCCTTTCATGTTCATGAATCTTCCTAAGTGAGTTGCAGTCTTCTGGATGGATTATGTAAAAACAGGAGTAATTGGGCAAGTAGAGATCTTTCTGGCTGTGTCTGTTTCTCCTGTCAGTTTATAATGCTGCACCTGATAGATGGTCAGTGTTCTGGGAAAGTTTGGAGTATTGAATCCAAGGAACACTTTACATCTGATGCTTGACTTTAATACAGGGTAGTAGTTCTTAGAATCACCAGAGTTGGGAGGGACCCTAAAGATCATCTGGTTCCAACCCCCCTGCCTGGCAGGGCCACCTCCCACTAGATCAGGTGACCCAAGGATACTGCCCCAGTTTGAGTTGATTTCCAAAGCTCCTCTGGATTCTAATGCCATAGCTCAGGTTGCCTCACTGAGCTGACAGCACCTCAGTTCAGAAGGACTCAGCTCTCCTGAAAAGGCAGATGAAATGGTTTTCAGTTACCTGACAAAGGAGTAATGTCCTTCACAGTCTGCACGTGTTTCTTGTTAGGAAGGTTCTACCATCCCCTTAGCAGAAGGATTTTCTAGATGCTTCTATATATGGTTTTAAAGAGAATTTCTCCTATGCTGCATAGTCTCAAGGTGATATGGTGTCAAGGGTGTTGATTTTGATGAGCATCTGTCTTTCAAGGATCTCAAATACGATGTTGGTGGAGGGGAGAAATTTGACTCTCTGACAGATCTAGTGGAGCATTACAAGAAGAACCCAATGGTAGAAACTTTGGGCACAGTATTGCAACTCAAGCAGGTGAGTGAATGGAGGAGACACCTCTAAGCTTTGTTCCCTTCAGCATGTGTTGGTGAAGCTCAGGATTTCCCATGTGTTCTGGCAGAGCATTTGATTTTTTTCTTTCCTAATGCAAAAGTGAGGAGTTAAACTTTGTGAACCTGGGTGATTAAGTCAGTCATCTAAACAGGAACAAGTTTTGATATGCCAGGGAAGAACAGACTCTTGATGCTTTTAGAACTTCTCTTTGGTTTCATCATGCTCCATGGGGGTTGCAGGAGTAGCTCAGAAATGAGACAATGTAATGTGTTGAAGAGCAACCCTGACACTTTATCTAGAAGCAATTGTTCCTTGCTCCTTTCCTCTCACTGCCCTTCTCTGGGTGAATTGTAAGCTTCTGAAGCCCAAATCATAGAATCATAGAATTGCCAGAGTTAAAAGGGACCTTAAAGATCAGCTAGTTCCAACCCCACTGCCTGCCAGGGACACCTCCCACTAGAGCAGGTTGCCCACAGCCCCATCCAGCCTGGCCTTCAAAGCTTCCAGGGATGGATGAGGCTTCCACAGCCTCTCTGGGCAACCTGTTCCAGTGTCTCCCCACCCTA
Source organism: Galbula dea (assembly GCA_013399015.1). Classification (NCBI taxonomy): domain Eukaryota; kingdom Metazoa; phylum Chordata; class Aves; order Piciformes; family Galbulidae; genus Galbula; species Galbula dea. Next base: position 93,471 of record VWZX01009108.1, on the reverse strand, counting down.
ACAGGGAAGAACTTCCTCCTAATATCCAATCTAAATCTGCCCTCCTCCAGTTTGCATCCATTTCCCCTGGCTCTATCACTACCTGACCTCCTACACAGTCCATCCCCAGCTCTCCTGTAGCCCCTTCAGATCCTGGCAGGCCACCAGAAGGTCTTCCTAGAGCCTTCTCTTCTCCAGACTGAACAACCCCAGCTCTCAGTCTGTTGAGATGCCTGGATCCTAGGACTGCCTGCAGAAGATGTACTTGGGGTAGGAGATGTGTGTTTCAGTTGTCTCCTGACAGCTCATGTGTTCCACCTTGGCTTACTGCTTGTCTCTCCCTTAGCCTCTCAACACTACTCGGATCAATGCTGCAGAGATCGAAAGCAGAGTGCGAGAGCTAAGCAAGCTGGCAGAGACAACAGACAAAGTCAAGCAGGGCTTCTGGGAAGAATTTGAGGTATTTCATGACTTTCTCAGTGTTGTGCTCTTAAATCTGCCCTGCTAAAAAGTTAGATTTGTTGCTGCCTTCCTGTCATTTCCTCCTCTCCTCACCTCGCTCGCCTCCCTCTTCTTGCTCCCGTCTCCTGTGTTGGGTACAGCTTGTGTTGAAGATTTAGCCAGTTCTACTCTTGTCTGCTAGTAAAAGGGTTGAAATATTTCCCTTTTATCCCTGAAGCTTGAGAGCTAATTAAGTTCTTCAGTGCTAGCACAGTCCCTCCTGAATGTCCTCCCCATCGTGAGCATGCTTTATGTACAACTGTGGCTCACCAGGACAATTAATCATGTTCACTCCTGGGTTCCTCTTCTTCATGGGGGACAGGAAGAGGTCTTTAGGCTGAATTAATGTTTCTGGAGGGAAAGGACTAATTCCTAGCCTATGTTCTGCTGGTGATCCAAGTACTAGTACAGTAGAGGTGTATAGCTGGAGTATGTCAGACGTGTTGTGTGTACAAAGGGAGCTGCACTGTGGTTTTTGGCACAGGTCTCAGTGCACAGGATGTTTTGGTTTGCACTCTGCTGTATTTGGGAGGTTGGGTACCATTACTTCAAGGAAACCTGAGTGGGATTTCTTGGTCAGTATATACTCCTGCCCTTGAGCTGATGACTTTTTGATAGCCATTTCTTTGAAGATCTTAAAAGTGTTGTGAAGCAGTAGCAGTGGCAAGCTCTGAGGTGAAGCAGCATTGGTGATATGTATCTCTTGGACTCCTTAAGATTTCTTTTTCTTTTGTTTGGGCATTTCATTTCTGCCTGCAGCCAGGATTCCATCTCCTCCCAGCAGCATTGCCTTTCCTTCTGTCTTATCTCTGCACCTCTTGTGTGTGTAGCAGCTCTGCTGGCCCAGCTCTCCCCTCCTTTGAAGCCCTAATGATTTCAGGGAGCTAATTAGGTTTGAAAGAAAATACAGCTGAAACTATTCATTTCTCCAGTAGAGCAAGTGAAGTATGAAATGTTAACTGACACATTTCCAAGTGCTTGAGTCTAGTCTGGGTCCTCTCTCTTCTCTGACAGCTGGAGTCTCTGAGCAGCTGAGTACACATGATGGTCCTAGCCTAAAGTTTAGAAGAGCCTTGGATAAAATGAACTAGTTTATACTACACAGGACTGGTTTATAGCACACACACCCCTAAGAAAACCACAATGGAGTCTGGAACTCCACCAGCAGATGGCAACAGGAAACTGGAAAGTCCTGATCTTTGACAGAGAAAGCAGGTTTGGGTTGGGTAATGCTATTTTGAGCAGCTTCTTGAATAGTGATGGGTTTGCAAAGCAACTGTTGTTGAAGAAACTCTTTGGATCAGACATATTCATTAGCTGAGGCTACTGCCCAGTCTGCTCTGAGGTTATTGTCAGGAGGAGAAGAATAAACCCATGAAAAACAAAAGACTCTTGCCAAAGAGGTGCCACATTTTGCTAGGAATGTGGTGGGAATATAGGAAAGGGAGGTCATGGAGTGGGGAAATCATCAAATGAGGATTAAACTTTCTCCTGTCTCTTCTCCTGTGCCCAATGTGTGTGTGTATGTGGGGAGGAGACAGTCCTTGACTCCAAGGACTGCTGGGTGATCAGGAAGAGCAAGCCAACAGAGGCTACTCTGGCCAGTGCTGAGGGCCTGGGGCTCATGTTTTACCCTGACAGCAGAGCAGTGAATCCCTGGAGAGCAGTTCTCACTTACTGCTTGTGAACTTCACCTGGAGGTGAAGTGGCCTCAACCTTGGAATTGCTTCTCTTGCAGAGTTCAACCTGTGAAGTTTGATATGGGGCTGGAAGGGTCAAGAGGATCTGCTCTAAAGGCTGGAACTTGCCAATGGGCATGAACTGCTTTTCCCAAAGCCTTGTTAGTGCTGTGCTTTCTCCTGTCATGCCACAGTCCTGTAGGTTGTGCCTGGGATCTCCGTGTGGCTCAGCCTGAGGTGCATTTGCAAGTTAACCAAGCAGTTACTAAACTGTTACTTGACACTTAGGACTTCTTTTTGACCTCTGATCTTTGGGTAAATCAGTCTTGCCATGGATTTATCAGATGATCCTTAGAGGTAGGGTGGTTTACTGTCTTGTGACTTTCCTGAGGAGAAGTGTTTGCTAGAAAGCCAGAAAAAGTGAAGTAACAAGGGAAGTGTTTTACCTGTGAGACATTCCCCTTCTCTTTCCACTTCAGTGCTGCTGGTGAGGTCACTACACCTTGTTTTTGTCCACTCTGTTTTTGGCACTGAAGCAGTCTCCTAGCAGTTTCAGTGTCATGCTTTTTCCACTCACCTCAGGTGAGCTGGAGCTGTCAGCCATGGTGACAAGGTGGGGACAAACTCCAGGCTGTCCATGGATCTCTGCCTGTGCTGTTTATGAGCTGGCAGTCCAGATGGTAGTTATAAATTACTTGTCTGCAGGCATATTTAAGGATGTACCTCTTGTCCTGTGAACCATGAGACAGAAATGTTGACAGTCCTTGTAATGTTTTCTGCTTCTGACTAATGGCTGTTGGTGAGCTTGGTGTCTGGATGTTGTAGTGAAATCAGGGCTGATGTTTCAGATTTATTGCTGCACTGTGTACCTCTCTTCATGGGCTTGTTAGAAGTCACTGCTGCTTGGGGAGCTCTCCTCAGGGAGTCTCAGAGCAATACTAACTAACTGGATGAAGTGAAGAAGTGTTTGAAACTATGCTTTCCACACACTTCATTATTTCCAGTTCTTACCAAAAGCTTAGCTTTGGGTTCTTGTGCTTGGCTGAGGCTCAGAAGTGTTGCTGTTCCAGACAGGTGCTCATGGCACATGGAAGCTCTTGCAGTGTAGCAGGAGGTGAGCTCACTGCAAAGTGCTGTTTCACTACCAGGAGGAAGCAGTGCTTTATGGGGATATGCTTTCTGTCTTTGCTTCCTAAGCATGAAACCTCACAGCTCTCCTCTATTGCTTCTGTTCTTTGCCTTCCCTGTCTTTCTTGTCCCAGCTCACTCAGTAAGGCAGTAACAATAACAGAGGCTGAAATAGAAGTGAGCAAATATGCCTGCCATGCCCAAGCTGTGGAATAAAAACTCTCTGCAAGAGTATTGAGGGTGGTAATGAGAAGGGGGGAAGCACCTTCCAGTAATGACAAGGAGGGAAGCACCTTCCAAAGCCTGAGTGTTCCTTTTTGGTCAGGCTGGGATGAAAACTTGGAACAAAAACATGGAGATTCTGGACCCTCCAGCACCTCCCTCTCTGGTGTTCTAATCAAATATCATCCTTGTTGGGAAGCAGGGTTGCTAAGGTGGTGGTGAAACAGTCCTCACTGCTTGTGTTCAGACCAACTCTTGGTGTTGTTGCCACCTAGACTTTGCAGCAGCAAGAGTGCAAACTCCTCTACAGTCGTAAGGAAGGGCAGCGGCAAGAGAACAAAAACAAGAACAGATACAAAAACATCTTACCCTGTAAGTACTGACCTCTTTCACTCTCATGGAAGCCTGCTGCTATTCCATGCTTTCTTAGCTCCTAAGCACAGGGTTAATTAAGCACCACAGGGTTAATTAAGCACCCCAGTGATCATTTCCCCTCTTCACCTTGGCAGTCTCTGCTCAAACATTGGCACTTTGAAGATACCAAGTTGTTGATTCCCAAGGATTGGTTTTTATCTCCAGCTTTCCTTTCAAAGCATCACATCCCTAAATGGTAGTCAGCAAGAAGAGGATTAATTTGTGGTTCAGAACTGCATGGTGCAAAGCCAGTGGCCATTTGCCTTGGCCTAATCCTTGGCTGTCCATGTACTCCTGAGTTCCAGGGGGGCACCAAGCCTTGTTTTGATGGAGCTTTTTAGGAGTTGGCCACTTGCTTTGAGAAATGGCAAAAGAGGAAAGGTCTCAATATTCTAGCCACTAATTTCCTGAGTTTGATAATGTTACTAACCAGAAGCTGTTTACCTGTCCCAGGGGGTGTTGAAAACTAGCTCTTGTGTTCACCAGTGCTTAACATAAATATCTGTGCTTCCAGTTGATCATACCAGAGTTGTTCTACATGATGGTGACCCAAATGAACCTGTCTCAGACTATATCAATGCTAATATTATTATGGTAAGTAACACTCCTACCTCCAGGAGTTGGCACAGCCCATGTCTGCTTTTTAACACACCTAACTCCAAGTTGTAACCATTTATGGGTTTGTTTGTTTTTTTTCCCCCCCTCTAGCCTGAGTTTGAAACCAAGTGCAACAATTCCAAGCCAAAAAAAAGCTACATTGCTACTCAAGGTTGCCTCCAGAACACAGTGAATGATTTTTGGAGGATGGTGTTCCAGGAGAACTCTCGAGTTATTGTTATGACAACAAAAGAAGTGGAAAGAGGAAAGGTAAAAAGCAGCCTTGCAGAGGGGCCTGGGGAGGGGTCATGATATTTGAATGCAAGGAAGGACTAAACTGACTTGATGAGCTTGATTTTTGTATGCTGGAATCTTGATGTGCCATCACTGTCTTTGGAGGCCTGGAAGGTGCTGAGTGTCCTTTTCCTTGATGCCTGTGGGGAGTGGAGGCTACACTGCCAGTATCAAGCCTCCCTTTTTAAAGGGTGACTGATTACATGGTAGCTACTGACTCTGAATCTCTGTTCTAAACTAATTCCCTGGAACATGAGGTGTAGCCACATTGTGACCTCCAAGGAGTAAACTCCCTGCTCCTGTAACTAAACATTGCCATTTATTTTAGCTTCCCAAACCTGTCTGGGCTTGACTAGCAAAGCAGACTTGTGGGACCTCAGTAATAGAAGACTGACTGGAGAGGATACTGCTTCTTACCTGAAAACCACAATATCATCTGCAAGTTGTAGCCTCAGATTCCATCCTCTTTGGATCACATTTACTAGTCTCCTAGAGTGCTGTTCTCTCCTCTGACTTTACTTTCCATGCTTCCATTTGAGAACATCTTTACTGCATGCTGAGCTGCTGATTAGGGCTGAAACTGTCCCTGCTTAGAAATGCCCCAGTCAGGTGTGATTTCCCACTTCTGTTCCCAAAGTCATGTCCTTTATCTGCTCTGTTCTGCATGAACACCACTACCTGTTCAGCCTCAGCAATCTGCAGCCCTCCTGGGAAATGCTCTGCCAATATTTAATGCTCTCAAAGAGGAGGTTTGCCTGCACCTCTCTCATGTTAAGTACAGAGATCTTGTCTCCTTCAGTGTCTTCTGGCACATCTGAGGCTGTTGCTATGTTTCTGGGCTCTGATGAGAGATGACAGGGAAGCATAGGAAGTAGTTTGAATCCTGATGCTCTGGCAAGGGACACTTACCACTTCCTCTGTGCAGGGTGGTTTTATCTCTGGAATGTGTTGCTTCTGATCTTTTCTGCTGTTTGGTAACCAGTTTCTGTTCAATTTCTCTGCTTTTCTCCAGGGTTTTCAATAATCAGATGATGTTTTTCTGACTGGAAAGCCATAAAAATGAGAGGTTTGATGTATATAGAGTTACTAAGGTTGGAAAAGACCTCTTAAGATCATGGAGTTCAACCAGTAACCTAACACTGCCAGGTCACCACTAACCCATGGCCCTCAGCATCACATCTGCATGTTTTTGGAACCCCTGCAGGGATGGTGACTCCATCACTGCCCTGGGCAGCCTAGGCCAGTGCTTAACCACTCTTTCAGAGAAGAAATTGTTCCTGATATCTAACCTGAACCTCCCCTGGTGCAACCTGAGGCTGTTTCCTCTCATCCTGTCTCTTGTTACCAGGGAGAAGAGACCAACCTTCACCTCCCCAACTGTACTGAAGACAAATAGCAGCAGATTTTCTGGGCTTCTTTATCAAAGCTGCTGGGGGTGATGTCTGGAGCAATCATTAGACTCTGTCATGGGGATTTGTTTTAGGCTTCTGCCTGTTCATCACCCTTCTAAAGGGACATGATCTGTGTTTCCTTCCAGAGAATGCACTGCAGGAGGGAGAAGCTGCTCCTTTCCAGTGACCTTCCTCTTAGATCTTTCTCTTGGAAAGAGAGAAATAAGTTGTGGGTTGTTGAAGAGTTAACTTGACTACTTGTGCTCTGGCTCTGTAAAAGACTTTAATGGCTGATTGCTTAATCAGTGCTGCATGTATTGGTATTTTTTCCCTTTATTCTCTTTTTTCTTTCTTGATGCTTGTTTCCCTTCTTCAAGGATTGCAAATTACAGTCCTGATAGAAAAAGCTTTTTTGTCTCAGGCCAAAATGCTTTTGGATCTGCAGAAGGGAGAGAGAAACCTCTGCATCAGCTGACTGCAAGAGCACATTGCCTAAGGAAGTGAGGAACTCTGAAACATCTCCAATCTGCAGAGAGCTCTGAATGTGCTGCAGAAGCAGAAAATACTTCTCAATTAACATAGTGCTGTTTTGGAGGTTGTCCATTGAGCCCATAATTACTTGCATCTCCTCTGTCAGACTAAAGCTGATTCTAACATCACCTGTGACTGTTCAGACTTGCTATCCCAGCTGCTCTTGTCTTCAGAGTTCAGCACTGAAACTGCAAGGGCTGTTGGCATACACTAGGGTCAACATCTTTTCTTCAGCTTGTTCCCTTCTGGAGAAGGCAGGGAAAGAAGAACAAGGGTAACAAACCAGGCTGTGTTCAGTCATCTCTTCCTGTGTCCTGTGTTAGCAGAGGGAACCTTCTTGTTGCCAGGTCTTCTTGTAAACACACAGTAGTAACTGCAGCTGAGAAATGCTTCTCCATAGCACTGAGTGTTTGGGCTGTGTTGCTGGCAGCTGCATCTCTGCACTCCTTGGGACTTCTCTTCTGATCCTGGGGGGCACTCGTGGTGCATCCATGGGCTAGCAGGAATCACTCATTCCTGAGCTGCCACAGGAATCCAATCAAAGCAGTAATAGCTGACCCCCTTCCTCAGCAGATGGGATATATCCCTGGCCAAAGGTGAGAGGAAAGCAGCACACCAAAAACTCTACAAAGGCCACAGACACACAAGCCCTCAGTCCCCTGCCACAGGGAGCAATTCTTTGGTGCTTTGGGGACTGAATCAGAGAGCTTGGTTAGCCCTTTGCTGCTCCAAGGGATACAAAAGCAAGCATCCCAGTTCCCCTGCCCCTAGAAGTGGCTTATACCTTTGACTTGTACTCATGGTGCAGGCTGCTGGGTTTTGCCTGGAGATTAGCCTGTAAGGCTGCAGCATTCCACTGGCAATCCTGTCTCCTTTGAAACCCAGGTGGAGACACAAATAACAGTGCTTTAATCTCTGGGTTTTGAAGCTGTCAAGGCAAAGCAGGGACTGAGATGACCAGGAAGGTTGCTAGGAGGAGAGGTTTGGCTGAAATGAGCCAGTGTTTGTTATGGGGAAGAGAAACTTCCCCCTGAAAGGTTCCTGGCTTTGTCAGCTAACTGGCCTGTTGGCACTGGGAATTGCCCTCTCTCTATTTCAGGATGAAAGCTTCAGAAGTGTGTGTGTTAAGCAGGTGAGGAGCCAGCCTTTCTCCTTCCTGCTCACTCCTGTTTTCTCTTGAATCCTGCAGAGCAAGTGTGTCAAGTACTGGCCTGATGAGTACTCCCTGAAGGAGTACGGGGTCATGCGTGTGAGGAACGTGAAGGAGAGTGCAGCCCATGATTACACACTAAGAGAACTGAAGCTTTCTAAAGTTGGCCAGGTAAGGATGTTAGTCCATTTAATTTAGGGTACAGATCACAGAAACCCCAAAAGCAAAGCAGGCAGGAACTGAGTGTTTCTTTGGAATCAATAAAAGCACTCAGAGCTGACTAGCTGGAGCCCTGTCTCTTTATGTGAAGCTCCAGGTTTAGTTCCATACCTCTCTCTCTTTGTCCTTGGGATAATGGAAGATTCTTCTGCCTGAGCACTTTTTGGCACAAGATGCATGGCTGCAGAGCTTTGAGGAGGCCTGGAAAGAGGGACAAAGCTTTTAAGTAATCAGACTTCAGTCTAGTGAGGCTTTTTCTCCCTTTCATGGAGGTGGTTGCACTAGAAGAAGATGGTTGTGGGTGCAGTATGTAGAAGGAAGACCCAAGGGAAGGAAGCAGTGAACTAGTGTGGAAATAGCACTTCCTTGTGGAGGAACAATTTGGATCAGGGTGCAAAAAGGTGATGTGTAAGGAGGAAATAAAGAGGATGTGTTGGATTGCTATGTTCATAGGATGGAACTGAGTGGGAAGAAGTGTGTCAGGTAAGTGCTGCTAGGTGTGAATGATGGATATGACAAATGAAGGTTCCCCACCCTTGGTCACCCTCAGACCTTTGCCATGGCTTTTAAAGGTGAAGGTGGAAATGTTGGAAACAGCTGCATGAGAGAGAGGGATCTGAGGAGGCAGATAGTGTTGAAGGACTTGTCCCAGGCCAGGGAAAACTCTGGCCTGTTCCCTCCAAGAGAGTTGTGGTGCTGTGGATACTGAGCAGCAGGTTGGACATGCCACCTTCCAACCTGACTCAGCTTTAGCCAGTAATGCTTTTAGAGCTGGATTTTGGTCTGAAGGATTTTGTTTTCACTGTTTGGCATCTTCCTTCCAGGGGAACACAGAGAGAACAGTCTGGCAATATCACTTCAGAACTTGGCCTGATCATGGAGTCCCAAGTGACCCTGGTGGTGTACTAGACTTTCTAGAGGAGGTGCACCACAAGCAGGAGAGCATTTCTGATGCAGGCCCAGTTGTGGTCCACTGCAGGTATGGTGATGCACTATGCCTCTCCTGCTTCTGCTCTTTGTGCCTCTGGAGTTCTGCTGGATTCCTTTTTGGGTTTTTTTCTTTTGGTAGAGGGAGCTGAACACTTTCAAAAGACAGCAGCTATTCCTGAGAGATACTCAGCCTTTTCTCCCTCAAGGTGCTTGTGCTTTCTGTGTCAACAAATTGCTGTGTCCCAGCTGGGTGTTACATGGTTACCTTCAAAGCAAGCTGCCTGCTTTTAGGGTGTGCATGTCTGTGTGAACAAGAGTTTCTGATGTGTGAAAAGGTGCTGCCAGCCTGGGCTAGATCCTTGTCAGCTGTAGTATCATGGTAATTCCAGTGTCCCATCCCACCTGCTGGCAGTGCTCTCTTCTCAGTCTTGCCTTGTAAATGAGATCACTTTTATAAGGCAAGGAAATGTTACATCTGACTTTGGGTTATTTTCTTTCTGCTTCAAGGATGTTAAATGCTGAGGTGCAGAAGTGCTGGTTCTGACTTTTCTGTCCTCTGTGTTAAGCTGAGGAGGTCTCTAGTTACTCCTGGCTGTAGGTTGGAAGTCTGACATCTGTTGGTGTTAGAGTCTGACTTGGACTTGGTGACTGTTCAGAACAAGCAAAACAATTACCTCTTTTCTCCCCTTTCTCTTTTTACAGTGCTGGGATTGGGAGAACAGGAACTTTCATTGTGATTGATATTCTTATTGACATAATCAGAGAAAAGGGTAGGTGCCTTCCCCCTCTCCCCTTATTTTCCCGTGGGATATTGACAGAAACATCACAGAAAAACACCAGGAGTGTTGCTAGAACAGAGGATTCTAGTGATGCTACAAACCAGCCACGTGTTGAGCACAGAAGGCACTTGCTCATTCCTTTTGACTTAGCTGGAATCCAAGTGCTGAAACCCTGCTCCAGTTCAGCATAACAAAAACTTCCAGCTGAGGATGAGCCAGGAATCTGATTATGCTTTTTTTTCCCTCCTTATTTATTTGTTTTCCTCTTTGCCAGTCATCCCTGGGGGTGTGGCTGTCAGTACACTCATGCATGCTGACTGGAGTTAACTTGGTTTTTGGGGAACAGTGTTTAGTTGTGTCTAAAGTACCAGAAAGCCTAACTTGCTGTGTGTATTGAGCTAGGTTGTGATTGAAGTCAGCTGGGAAAAGTGTGCAGTGATGCAGTTTCCTCCTTCAGGAGAGCTTGCTGCTTGCTGCTGTGATTGTGTTCTGCTGCAGTTCTGCAACTCTCTGGATGAGCAGGCACAGACCAACCCTCTGGGTTAGATGTTGGCAGCTTTCCTGACTGCCAGATCACTCTACCCCTCTGTTCTGCTGGGAGATGAAACCAAGCTCTCTTCCAAAGCCAAAAAAACCTTTCTTTTCCTGTTTTTAAAGACTGGGATGCTTCTTCCTAGGTGTGGACTGTGACATTGATGTTCCAAAGACCATTCAGATGGTGAGATCCCAACGTTCAGGCATGGTTCAGACAGAGGCACAGTACAGGTTTATCTACATGGCAGTGCAGCACTACATCGAGACCCTGCAGCGCAGGATCGAGGAGGAGCAGGTACAGTGACACATGGGAACACTGGGACAGGGAGCAGAGCTGCTGCCTGGGACATCTGACAGTTTATAACCTCCTCACCAGAGAGGGAGGGTGGGTGCTGATCTCTCTGGTGAGCAGTGACAGGACCTGGGGGAATGGTGTGAAGCTGTGGCAGGGGAGATTCAGGCTGGGTGTCAGGAAGAGGTTCTTCACCCAGGGGGTGGTGGAGCACTGGCATAGGCTCCCCAGGGATGCAGTCACAGCACCAAGCCTGACAGAACTCCAGCAGCATCTGCACAATGCTCTTAGACACATGGGGTGACTTTTGGGGTTGCCCAGTGCATAGACAGGAGTTGGGCTCCATGATCCTGGTGGGTCCCTTCCAACTCAGGCTATTCTGTGATCTCAAAGGCATGACTGCTGACTGTCTAACCCCTGCACTGTGTAAAGGCTGCCTCTGGAGCCTGTGAATCCTGCTCAGAGAAGTTAGCCTCTAGTTCAGTTCATTATGCTGAAGAGTTACTTGAATAATTAGGTGGAATGAGAAGCCTGTAAAATACAAAGTGTTTGGCCACTGCCAGAGGAGGAAAATCAGCAGTCTGAGAGGCATCTCCATGTGACTGCAGCTGCTGCTGGGTTGCATATCCTCCCTGTTCCCCAGTCCCTGCACCCCAGATCTCAAACTCCTCTGATATATCTTGCTTTCTGTGAAGGAAGCTAAGGCTGTTAATGACCACAGGACCTCATGCTCTGAGTTGTTAAAGAGGTTTCAAATCTGTTGCCAGAAAGGATGATAATCAAGTTCAAATGCTAGTCACTCCCCTACCAGTTTTGGAGTCCTAAAGTACAGATGTTTTTAGGAAGAGGTAAGTAAATTGGACTGAAAGGTGAAGGATTGAGTGTGGTGATCTTGCAGTGCAGTGTCCCAGCAAAAAGCAGCTAAGGGAAGGGACTTGGTGCAGTAAGATGAGAAAAGCTTTGGAATATGTAGTGACAGCCACAAGACCTTCACCTCACTCTTCCTGTTGACTGCACTCAAATTCAGAGGATGTCTGATTTTGTACTAAAGAGCTGATACTCTGCCCCCTGCTGCTTTCATTCTGGGCCTTGATTTTTGGTCACCTGGGATTTGATCTTTTTGTGTCAGAATTTCCATATTTCCCCTTCTGCAGCTGCCTTGCTGCAGGAGGAGCTAAACCTACCCAGCTGCTGAGGCAGGTGCATGGTTAGAGCAGTGCCAGGTGTTCAGTGGAATCCCTCTGTAGAGAGGGAGTGTGCCAGCTCAGCCTTGGCACTCTTCTGTGGCTTCTGGCTGCTTTGGAGTGTGGCAGAGCTTATTTTCTGTTTGCCTACATGATGTAGATGCAGTGTTCAGCAGAGAGGATAAGAGACTCTATTGCTCTCCCCAGGACAGCTGTTGTGTGCTCTGATGGTGATTAGAGACAGAATGAAGAACAGCAAATCCCTCAGGTGGACTTTTTTTCCTGGCTTTGTTGTCTCACTTTGCCTTGGAGCTGCCTCCTCTGTCTCTGGGGGGGTCATTGTGCAAGCTTTGTCTCCTCAGCTTTTTAAACATGGTCTCTTTGCTGCTGCTGCCATTTGCAAAGTCTGTAGCTCTCCTGATCACTGGAATGGCCTTTGAGTAGTGTTTTCATGTGGGGTGGAGCAGCTCTGTCTCCTGTAGAGGTGAGGCTCAGGTGTGTTTCCTTCTCTCTCTTCTAGTTCAGAAGGCACAGGTATGAAAGTGGAAGGAACTGGAGGTCAAACCTGGTTTTACTTCAGGAGGTCTTGGCCTGGTGAGGGCTAGAGGCAGCTACAGGAGTCAAACCAGAGAGAACTTCACAGACAGCAGCAAAGCTTTGTGGTGACTCTAGAACTAATGTCCTGGAGAAGACATGGTGAATTGGGAATGCTCCAAAGCATGTTTTGGTGGGGTTGAGGGGACACAGAAATTGGCTGAGAGCAGAATACTTCACAGCATGCTTGAATTTCACCCCAGGAAGATAGTCTGGGAGTGAAGCACTGTGTGTTGAGAAACTTCTTAACTTCTGGGCTCTTTTCTAGGGTTTAGTTTATGTTATAAATGATATGATTGAGATAATCTGTAATCTAACTGCAGTTGGAAAGAACCCCAGCTGGTGAAGTCAAGCAGAGAAGCTTTGTTAGGTGACTACATGAGGTCATGCTCTCTGTCTGCTTTTCAGCTGGGTGACTCCAGGCCAGCTCTGATCACAAACTGGGGAGTCCCAGTAGCCAGCCTGTGATCACAGAGGGGCTGGCAGCCAGCTGGACTGGAGAAGTGAGTGTGTGACTAGCTGCACTCATTCACACAGATATCCCTGCTTTTGCCTTAGCCTCAGGAAACAAATCCCCTGCTCTCTTAGCATTCCCTCCTGCCTTTGCAATGCTGAGAGCCTCCAGGTTTCCTCCAGTGAGTGCTGTTAAATATTCCCTGCTGTCTTACAGGTGCAGAAGAGAAGCCAAGTGACTCTGTTAGAGGCTGGGTTTTCCTTTCCCCCCTCTGGAAGTGTGTATGTTCCCTTACACCTAGGGAACAAGGAGCTCTGACCACGTTCCTGTTAGCTGGAGGAGAGAAAGGATAATTACAGTGAATGAAGTGGAAGGAAGAGGAGCCAGATAACTACTTTTTCTTGGCTAGTTTCATCTGTTTCAGTCAGCTTAAGTCCTAGAAGAACTGACTGATTCTTTTAAAATGGTTTTCACTGTCCAGTACCTCTGGAACTTGAAGTGCCATTCATCATGCAGTTGGGGTGGGAATCAAGCCCTAGTTTTGGGCTTCAGACTGTGACTGGCAGGTGAGGGCTTTGTAGCAGTAACACTGCAGAATGTAGCAGAGTTGGAACCTTTACATTCTGTGGAAATCTTGGCTTTTGGAGCATTAACCTTGCAGGTGATTGATCTGCATTGGTAGTCTATTGGGAAGTGATTTGTCAGGAGGAAGTTAGCAGCTTGAGAAAGAAGTTCAATAACATGACAGAAGAAGTTGAGTCACTTTGGAGCAAGTCTTGGAAAGCCATCATGGAAAAAACTTCAACCTACCCTGCTCTCCAGAGCCTCCTGACTGGAGAGTCAGCAGCCAGAGCTCCCTAGAGGCTCTGAGAGCCTCTGCTGTGAGATTGGTTCAGGCCAGTTAATTAATGCTTGTTCAGGCATCTAACAGAGAAACCCCAAACCAACTCCTACAGCCACAAAACTCCCACCCAAACCCCAGCACCCTATAAAGCTTCAGTGAGGCTCTGTTTTTGAGGTAGGTGTCAGTGTGTGCCCCTCTGGTGGCTGTGTGTGCTGAGAAGGGAGAAAGTCATCTCCCCTTTCCTATCTAGTGGAGCTCTGGCTTGCTGGAGCCTTCAGCATCTTCAGCTGAATGGCAGCACAATTGGCTGCAGCTTGGAGCATATGCTGCAGAGTACAAATAAACAGCTTGGCTTCTTTTTCTATCAAAACTAATTGGCTAAGATGGTATTTTATGAGAGATCTCCCAATCAATGTTGTTACTCATTTGGCCACCTCTCCCAGCTGGAAATAAGGTCAGTGGGAAGCCCAAGGGCTGGGTCGTGGCTGTTAAAGAATGAAGTATGGTTTCTTCTGCCAAGGGAGAGGAAGATTGCATCCAAGTGCTGGTTCAGGAGGTTGGTGGAATCTCTTGGAGGTGGTGATGGAAAGGGGAGGAGTGAAAAGTGAAGCTTTTCTGGGCTGGTAACTAGGAGCTAAAGCCAACCCTTTGAGTCTGAGCCATGTTGTGTGTGAATTGAGTTCTCCTCTCCTCAGAGACACACCTTCCTTTGGAAAGCAGGCTTGGTTAATTACACATGTAAGTTCTCCACTGCTTCAGTGCTTGGTTTTCTGTCAGTAACCCAAACCCTGCCTTTCTGTTTTGTTTTGCTTTACAGAAGAGTAAGAGGAAAGGTCATGAGTACACAAACATTAAATACTCTTTATCGGACCAGACTGGTGGGGATCAGAGCCCTCTTCCTCCCTGTACCCCAACCCCAACCTGTCCAGAGTAAGTTCACTTCTGCTCTTAGTAAGTTCTGGATTCTCCTAACTAACCCTCAGGGCTCTCAAATGAAAATGAGTTATCAGAGAGTCTGCCCTAGACCTTTAGCTTGGGCTTTGCTCTTGTAATGAATTGGGCAAAAGAAGTTGTCCCTGAGTTGTGCTGTGTGAACAGATCTGGGGTTCTGAAAGGAGATTCTTTGGGCTGTAAACCTCTGTTTCATTTCAGAATGAGAGAAGATAGTGCTAGAGTATATGAAAATGTGGGGCTGATGCAACAGCAGAAAAGCTTCAGATGAGAAGATGTACAGAGCCTTCCATGCAAAGGCAGGTATGTGTCTTCAGAGAAAAGGTACTCAAAAGTCAGCTGTGAGAAGAGCTAGAGGCAGAACTTCCTAATGCCCAAGTGTGGGGGATCTCTCCTCCTTAGAGAAGCTAACTTTCATAGAATCATCAGAGCTAGAGGGGACCTTTAAAGATCAGCTGGTTCCAACCTCCCTGCCTGCCAGGGACACCTCCCACTAGAGCAGGTTGCCCACAGCCCCAGCCAGCCTGGCCTTCAAAGCTTCCAGGGATGGCTGAGGCTTCCACAGCCTCTCTGGGCAACCTGTTCCAGTGTCTCCCCACCCTAACAGGGAAGAACTTCCTCCTAATATCCAGTCTAAATCTGCCCTCCTCTAGTTTGCATCCATTCCCCCTAGTCCTTTGGTTGAGTTTGACTGAGTTGCATCTCTGTCTACCCTTTCAAAACAATATGGGATGTTAGCTTGGTAGCTTGGCCTTTGTTCTTATGTCCTGACTCACCAGGGACATTAGTTGGGCAATTTCAATTATTAGCCTAATTGTATAGACAAATTTAATCTGTTAGACAAATACAGGAGACTGAAATTCTGTGTGCTAACAGAAATAGCAACTGCAGCCTGAACTTCCCTTGTTTTTTGAAAGTGATCTTTGCTCCTGGCTGCTGATAAGGATTTGTCTGTATCCAGACAGATCCAAAGAACACTTAATCTCTTGCTCAGCCTCCTAAAGGCTCTGATGAGCAAGGTTACTGCTGAGCCTGGGTGTTGGGAGCAGTTGCTGTGCTGGTGTCATACTAGGAAACCATAAATCCTTCCTTTTGGCTGTAGGTTCTCTTTGAAATGTCTGTGGTGATCTAGTTCTTGCAGTCAGACAACTGAATAGGGAGGCTGTTAGCTGAGTAGTTTATCTGATGCTTTGTGACTACTGCAAAGGAATAGCTTTGGAATTCAAGGTGTCTGTAGTCATTAACTCCTTTTTGGTTCAAATCTAAAGCCTTTTGTTGTCTTTCTTTCTTTCCAAAGCCCTCAGAAACCCTATTTTCCCTTTGGTAACTGTGTGTTTCATCCATTCAGTCCAGGGACCTGCTCCAGGTTTACACACAGTCTCATTTTCTGCTGCCAAAGTCCCAGGCAGTTCCTAAGCAAGGGCTGAGACTCCTGCTTGAGGTGAAGGCTTTCTTGAGTCAAAACCTGAGCCCTTCTGTCTGATGTCAGAAGAAGAAAGAACTGCTGGCTTGGCTTTTTTTCCTAAAGAGTTCTTTTCTTTTCTTCTCCCTTCCTTTCCCAGAGATGAATGTGGCTTTTCCTAAGGTGAAGAAAGAGATGGAAGAAGCTTCACATGAACAGTGAACTCTGAGGGAGTGACACCTCTTTATTTACAGTTTTAATCCTTCCACAGTAGGCAAAACTTCAGACCATCTAAAGATTGTTTCTCTCTCTTCTCTCCAGTACCTGATTTACAGTTGCTCATTTTCCAAATAAAAGGAAATCCTTTCTACAATGTAGACAACTACTTTGTAGAGTCAGTTTTGAATCCTGCAACCTGTTGGACTGTCATCCCTTTGTTGTTTTAACTGGTGGGGGTTGTTTCACAGTATGGCTGTTAGTTGGGGTTGGGTTGGGTTGGGTTTTTTTTCCTTTACTTGAGCAGTTGTGGGATTTTTTTGGTTTCATTTTTGTTGGAGGGGGTGGGAGGGGAGTAGGGGTGGTTGGGAGAGCAGTGCCATGGATAAATCCAGCACACTAATGGAAAATTACTGATGGGAACAAGACTTGAGTGTTGGAAAACAGTGGATCACCAGTGTGACTAGAATCAGCTCTGTGAGAAAATGAGTCCTCATACATTTCAAACTCAGGCTGAGCTTCACAGGGGTGAGCAGTGATTGATATGAAGGTGCTTTTTGTGCTAACTGATGGCTTTGAATAGGACTTAAGCTGAGTGACTGGCTGGGCTGGCTGTGAGGAATTATGCAAGGTAGCCTTTCCATCAACCAAAATCTCTTTTGTGTCTTCTCTGCTCCAAATAGAAATTTACTGTAGCACTCAAAAGACAGAGTGCCCTAGCAGTTGGTGAGGACACTGCCTGTGTTCATTTGTCTGTCTTGGTCTGTTAAGCAAGAGATTGAACTTGTAGAGTTCTGGCTGGATGTGGCCCTGGGCAGCCTGGTCTCTGGTGTGTGGTGTCCCTGCCCCATGGCAGGGGGGTTGGAACTAGCTGGTCTTTAAGGTCCCTTCCAACCTGGGCCATTCCAGGATTCATTCTAGGAACCTAAGGCATTTTCAGAAGTTGCATGATGACCCCTTGACAGCATCTGAAATCCAGTGCTACAGGCAGCCCACCTGAGTGGGAGGGAATCTTCTTCCCCTTCTGCTGGGGAGATGCAAGCTCTTGAGCCTTTGGGGGTTTTGTTGAGTCAGGCTTTATCCTAGTGTAAGTAGCTACATTAGTGTGAGGAAAGCAGTGCATGGAAGCTAACAAGCCACTCCAGTTGCCTTCATTGGAAGGGCAGCAAGGCCAGCAGGCTCCTTTGGTTCCTCTCATCAGGCAGGAGTTAATTACTGCTCTACCTGAAGTGCCTTTTGGAGCTGCATGGAATTGGCTGTCCCTATTGGAGTGAACACATCCATCTGAAACCACTTCAGATCCCTGTCAGTGAGACCAAGTCCTCTTCTAGGCTCTAGAGCAAAGCCCTGCTCTTAAGCTGCCACTTATTTGGCTTTCTTCCCTTTGCTCTGTTCACTTAGCTGGACCAGGCTCCCCTGGAAGCCCTGAGCAGCTGCCAGCTGTGTGTGTCAGTGGCAGAAGAGGTCTCAAGGAGGGGGCACCAGTGGTGTCTTGCCAGCTCCTTTCCCCATGCTTCTGGGGAAGCTCTGTGCCCTGAGTGGTGTTAAGGAATGCTTGCCCCTTCCATACAGCAGGTGCAGGTGGTGAACACTGGGTTCAGCTGCTGTCTGCAGGGGTGAAGGGCTGGTGGGGAGCTAACTGCCTTCTTGGCCATGCTGGAGCCTGGGGTGTCATTACTGCAGCTTGCTGGAAGGTGAAGTGGGAGATGACATTGCCTTTTCCTGAGAGTGCTTTGCAAAACCCAATATTTGAGCACTTTGTTTGGACTGAAGGCAGGTGCTTCTTTCATCTTAAGCAGAGTTTTGTTTGCCTAGTGTCCTTTTTGGCTTTGGAGGCTTTAGGTTTGTTGGTTTTCCTTTGGAACTCCTGGCACCAGCATACCAGAATACCTGGTTTCATAGCCTGGCCTTATACTGTAGTCATTAACTAGCTGTGCCCTTTCTAGAGCTAACATTTCTGGTTGTGGTGAGAGGGAAATGTTCAGTTGGTAGTGAGATACCTGTTGGACATCACCTGCTTCCTCTCCTCTCCCTGCTGAGCAGAGCTGGGGTTAGAAGGGTTGGTGTTTGTAGGGAGCAGTTGCCAGCAATTCCTTTATTGGTCTGAAACTGCAGAGTTGAAGCAATTCTCCACTTGATACCTTACAGCAAGGTGAAACAAGTGTTCAGGGCTGGAGCTGTTCTGTCCCAAACTGGACAGGCAGGGGAAGAGGGCAGAGAAAAAGAGAAGGAGCCTGAACTGTTAGGAACTCAGTTAATGTGATGTCTGAAAAGATTGACCTTGTAAGCAGCAAGCCACGTGGCCAACATCCAGGTGCCTCTTACAACCTCACTTTAGCTGTTTAGAACCTGCCACTTCAGGATGGGTCTTTTTTTGGTCTTTTTTTTTCCCCCTTTCTTGTTTCTTGGAAGCAGGGAATTCTTCCTGCAGAATGTGTATTAATCCTGGGGAAGAATGGCAATGAGGAGGGAGCAGAAGCTGAGGATCCTCTGGTAGCTGGAGCATTAGACTCTGCTGAATACCAAAGGGGAGACCTTGCAAAAGCCAATCTGCCTGCTTGTTTGAGATTCTTCTAAACCATGGCTGAGCTTTGTGACAGATGAAGCAAGAAGGAGCAGTGTCCTCTGGCTCAGAGGAGATGAGTGAATGTGGGCTTCAGGTATTTCTAGTGACTTTTGAAGAGAGTCAATGTCAGGCCTTGATTTCCAAGCATTTGCTGTCTGAGCGGAGTGGCAGAGGGATGCTGGCTCTGAAGTCTTCTGCTGTAGAAGACCTTGTGTAGCAGAAGGGAAACTTTGAAACCCAGTTCCTAAGGCACAGGCATTTCTGTCAGTGTGAATTTGCTGCAGGCTTCATTTCCTGAAGGGTTTGGAGCATGCACTTGGAATTTCAGCTGACTGTTGGCAGGGCTGCTAGGGTTCTTCTCTTCATCCTGACCAAACTTCACTTCTTCCTCCTAAGATGTTGGAAACCCAATTAACTAGGGTATGGCTAACCAAGTGGTAAAACCTGTTTCCTTTTCTCTTCTTGTTGTTGTAGGGATGGGAAAAGAATCACAGCTGGTACTAGGGTGTGTTGTCAGGTTTTGATTTTCTCCCCATAACTTCATTATTTCCAAGTCATTTGTAATTGCTCCCTTTTCAGTAGTGCAGCCTCATTAATAATTTCAAGCCTTCTTTATTTATGATGTTATTGTGATTTGTTGTTTTTGGTTGTTTATGGCAATACTAAAGACTAATGGAAAAGGATCCTATTCTTAGGGGGAGTAGCCCTGGCATTTATTTTATGACTTGTTTTTCCTGCAATGTATGAAGTATTGTACCAGAGTATGAAATGAAATGTAATATTTTATGGAAGAAATTATCCTTTAAAAGGAATCCATGTAGGGTGTCATCAATTTGATGTGAATCATGTCAATGTTGATCATCTGCTGTTTTACCACACCTCTAGTGGTTCAAAAGACTCCACTTCACTGCCTTTTTGCCCCCCAGACATGCTGTAGACCATTTACAATTGTCAAAATGTGACATTAAAATGGTAGTTCCTCTAGAGAAATGGTGGTGGTTGTCCCTTGTTTTCTCTGCTGCTGTTGCTGGGTCTTAGTTCAGCTCCTCTGCTAGCTGCCTTCTTGCCATGAAGCTCTGTCATCAGAAACAAAAGCATCTCTGTCAACATCAGAACTTCAGAAACAACAAAAAGGAGGGGGAAATACAATAAGAAACAAGAAATAAAGCTGGTTTTCTTATCATGGTTTGTCAGTCATTCTGTTCTCCAGCTTGCAGGCAGAGCTGAGGGTGCTGCATGGGCACTGATCCCAAAGTGTCCTCCTGAGCTCCTCAAGGGAGGAAGGAGATGCTGGTGGAGAGAAGATCCCAGGTTGGAAGGAACCCACAAGGATCATGGAGTCCAACTCCTGGCTCTGCACAGGACAACCCCAAAGTCACCCCATGTGGCTAAGAGCATTGGCCAGATGCTGCTGGAGCTCTGTCAGGCTTGGTGCTGTGACTGCATCCCTGGGGAGCCTGTGCCAGGTCTCCACCACCCCCTGGGTGAAGAACCTTTGCCTAACATCTAACCTGAGCAGCTGCCCTTCCTGAGAGCCAGCAGAGCAAAACTCCTCCTAACTGGGATCTAGAGCAGCTTTCATCTTTGTGTTCCTGCCTCCCACTGCCAACTGGCTGCCCCATGGAAGGTTCTCCCAGCTGGCCAGGTACTGCCTTTCCAGTTAGACCTCCATGGATCTTGTCCTAGAGTCCTGTGCTTGTGTCCTTGCTGCCTCCTGCTTTCCCTGTCCTCTTCCCCCTCCAGCTGATTTACCTTCATAGTTTCTTTCCTGATTTTTCTGAGCTTGGTGTGGAACATGCTCAAAGCTGGGCTGAGGCAGGGACTGGCCTCTCTCCTTACACACTGATAGCTAAAAACAAATCAGTTTTAACTGGGGGAAGGAAGGACAATCCTCTTCTTTCTCTGTCCACATCACACTTAGCTGCCACCAGCTCCTCTGGGGGCAGGGAGAAGCAAGCTGTTGCTCTCACTCCTGCTGCTCCTGCCTTCCAAACCTTTCCTCTCTGGCAGCATTTATCTTTGGGGCTCTGCTGAGAACCATTTATGCCAGCACCATGCAGGGACTCTAAAAGAGACTGGTGCTTTGTAAGGGAAGCTGCACTGCACCCCAGGCTCCTTTCTGCCAACTGCTGCTACCATACTTCAAAAGCTGTCAGAATTCCTGACTTGGAGCTAGATACTTCCAAAGTTGGACTGTCCTAGCTCTTCTCCAGGCTGGAACTAGAGGAGCATACATGTGTCCCTACCTATTGCACAGAAATAAATCTATATTGCATATCAATCTCATTCTGAGCCCATTAATGCTGCTTTTCCTTTCTCCTAGCTGTTGGAATATTCCCCCCAAGCATTTCACTTCCCAGGAACCAGACAGCCCCAGTGGCTTTGCTGAGGTGTGAAAGGGTTTGGATTCCAGAGAAGGTTTCACTAAGCCCTAGCTCTCCTCTCTGATCCTGCTTTAGGAGCTGAGCCCTCCTGCCACACTGTAAGGCTCTAAATGCTGTGTGTTGGAACCCAGCTGACATGAGCAGCACTGCTTGAACACAGAGCTGAAGCTGGAGTAAAACAAGCTTAATCTGGAGGCAATGGCAAACAGGAGAGATAATCCATTGAAATAGCAGGAAGGAAGGAGGCAGGGCCCTGGGGTTGAGGCCTGTGTGGATTCATCTACCAGCTGAATTCAAATGAGGACAGGAGCTATCTGGAGCAGCTTGGCTTTAAGGAGATTATCCCAGGAGAGGAAAAGCTTTTACTGCTTTTGGGGCTTTTCTTATGAATACATCTAACAGTATGCAGCCACCTCTCTGGCTAGTCAGTGGGCTTATAACCTGTTCCAGGGCTGGGGAGGGACAGGGATTGATCCAACCTCAGCACTTCTGGACAAGGATTGAAGGTGCCAGTGCTGTGGTGCCACCTCCAGCACCTGTTGGGTTGCTTCTCCCCTGGCCCCACAGAGGTGAGTGTCAATAGAATTTATTCTCCTGGTGTTCTCAGTGTTTATCCAAACCCTGGGTGATTAGATCTTCCTCAAGGACAAGGTTGTTATCTCCAGAAAACCTTGAAACCTTGGCTGATTTCCTTCAGTGGGAACTGAGTGTTTATGTCAGGTGAATTCTGAAGCTTGCCTCCTGTTCTGTCTGGAGAAGAGAAGGCTCTGGGGGGACCTCACAGCAGCCTTTCAGCACCTGAAGGGGGTTACAAGGTACAAGGGGAGAGACTTTTCAGCTGCTCAGACTGCAACAGGACAAGGGGGAATGGATCCAAGACTGGAAATGAGAAGGAGGTTCTTTACCCAGAGGGTGGTGAGGCACTGGAACAGGCTGCCCAGAGAGGCTGTGGCTGCCCCATCCCTGGCAGGGTTCAAGGCCAGGCTGGATGTGGCCCTGGGCAACCTGGTCTAGTGGGTGGCATCCCTGCCCATGGCAGGGGGTTGGAACTAGATGATCTTTAGGGTCCCTTCCAACCTGGGCCATTCTCTGGTGATGATTCTGTGATTCCATGGTGTACAGCTCCTCTGAGCCTGTAAGGAGATGAACTGAGCTGAGCAGGCCAGGAGAAAGGCAGGTGTCCTTCAATCAGCCTATTTGCTCTTCCCAAAGAAGATGCTTTTCCAGCTCCTCTCTCTCAGCAGAGCTGGTGCAGATCAGGTTCTGATTTCAGGGCAGAGATTCTTCTTTGATGTCTCTCTTGTATTGCCCCTGGTTGTGCTTTTCAAGCCTTCAGGTGCTGGTCCCTTTGCTTGGGATCACCCTGGAGCCCATATCATGGCACTTCTGCTTCACCTCTTCCTTTTGCCTCCAGCTGGGGCCTGAGGCTCAAATCTCTGTCTATCTATATTTTTTTAATCCCTTTTCTTTTGTACTAGTTGGGGAAAATCCCTTCAAAGGCTTTGGAGTGTGCTGACTGCTTCCTGTTTTCCCCATGGGGTGAGACTGAGGATAACAATTCAGAGATCAAAAGGGTTGATCTAAAAACCCCAGCTCCCAGGGAAAGCCTCCAAAGTTGGAGGGGCTCCTGTCTTTCTAGTGTGCATCATGACAGCTCCCTGCTTTTCTTGGCTGTGGGCAGGTTTGCTCCTCATGGAGGAAAGCTCTTTGGATTCTTCTGCTGGTGCTGTTCTCAGTTGCCTTATTTGTGTGCCTGGATGTGAAATGGGAGGGGGAGGAACTCTCTGGTCTCTCATGTGCTGGAAATCAGGCTGGAAGATGCTGTGGTTCCTTCAGGTCTTTTAATTTAGTAGTGTGATGTCTGAGCTTAGTTTATGGTTGGGTTTTTTTTTGGCTGCAGTCTTTAATTTTACAGCTCTGTGAGAGTCCTGTGTGTATTTACAGCTACAAAGGATGGCTACAGAGATAGAAAGTGCTGTGGAAGAAAGAGGAGAGAGAAATAATATGTAAGTGGTGGCTCTTTCACACTGCTTGATCTCACTTTATCTTGTGCCTTTATGGTTTCCTTGTTGTGGAGTGGGTGAGTGCCCTCCTGAAGGAAGGGAACAGCTCTGGGTTTGCAGAGCAGGTCAAGACACATGGACTCATCCTCCCACTTGCTTTCCAGATGTTTCTGGCATCTTTTGCTAGCAGCTGATGGTACTTGTAGCACTGGGCTCACTGAGCAGAGCAGAGAGGTGCTTTTATTGGGGTATTCTGGGCTCCTCAGCACAAGAGAGCCATGGGGCTGCTTGAGAGAGTCCAAGGGAGAGCTACAAGGATGACTAGGGGCTGGAGCACCTCTCCCTGGTGAGGAAAGGCTGAGGGAGCTGGGCTTGTTCAGCCTGGAGAAGAGGAGGCTGAGAGGGGACCTTATCAAGGGGTAGAGGGATCTGAAGGAAGGGTGTCAAGAGGATGGAGCCAGACTCTTCTTGATGGGGCCAGGCCATAGGGCATGAGGCAAGGAGCACAAACTGGAACCCAGGAGGTTCCAGCTGAGCAGGAGGAAGAACTGTGCTGTGAAGGTGACTAAGCACTGGCCCAGGCTGCCCAGAGAGGCTGTGGAGTCTCCTCCTCTGGAGAGATTCCAAACCCAACTGGACACAATCCTGAGTGATGTGCTGTAGGTGACCCTGCCAGAGCAGGGAGCTTGGACTAGATGACCTCTGGTGGTCACTTCTGGCCTCACCCATTCTGTGATTCTTTATGTGGGGCAAAGAGCAAACCTCCCCAACACTACACAGCCCTGCAAGCTCCCTGCTTGGCAGCTCTTTCCCCCCCACAGTGTCCAGACCTGAGCTGTGATGTTCACCACCTCCCCCGTGATACTCGCTGAGGAGTGTCACTGGTCGGTCTGTTCCCCTTCCTTCTGTCTCCTGATGCCCTCTGTTCATCACAGGGCTTTGCAGGGACTTGTGTTCTTGTCATTAGCTCCCTTTCTGCACATTGCAGTCAATTCACATTCCTCATGGCTCCTGAGCTGAGGGAAATGCAGTCCTTCCAGAGCTGGATCACTTCCCTCTGCTGTCCCTGCACCGACCTCGCTGTAGCCTTCAGCCTTCTTACTCCTGTGATCCAGAGAGTGCTGCTGTCCCCTAATAAAGAGATCTGGCTAAATACTCTATGAAATTGGAAATCAATCCCTCAGGGTTCTCCCACAAGGTACTGTCTGAAAGTTAACCTTTTGATTCATAGCAGCTCATAATTGTACAAATCATCAGTGGCTGCACTGAATTTCTATTAGCTTTGGTCCATTTCCCAGGCCTAGAGCTGCATAGTAATGGCAATGTCTGGACACTCTGCTCCTGACATTCACTTGAGTCAACCCAAAGGCTTTTGAGGGGTGACTTCCACTGCAGAGTGGAAAAAGCAGAGCAGTAGAACCTTGCTCAGATTGTTCTTCCTAGGCCCAGCTCAGTGGGTGGGCTCAATCTGGACCATGCTGCTTTTAGCAGAGGTGTTTGAAAACTCCAGAGCTGCTCTCCCAAACCCTCAGTGCCTGCTGCTGCTGCAAAACCAAAGGATGGAGCCAGCATGTTGTCATCCTCCTGCAGGAGAAGTAAGTGTCCCCTCAGGGGGGTGAGCTGTGACAGTCTGTGCTCTGTTCTTCCAGAAGGAATGGTTGAGGTTCCACTCCCCTTAGCCATGTCTTGCCTTTAGAGCATGAAGCTCTTTTGGATGAAATACAAACTCCTCATGGTCATGCAGCTTGGGAAAATCAATGGAGGATGAAGGCCTCTTCTTGCCCACTATCTAAGGTGGCCTCATCTTTGGTGTCCTTCCTCTTGATCAGCTCCACTGTGCCTTAAGCTGTGGGACAGGAGTGTCACAGGAGAGCCGATGTTGGGAGGCAGCTCCCACGCAGGGGCTTGCAGCCTTTTTCCCCCTGTTTCATGAAGGATGGAGGAAGAAGGCCTGTGGTGGTGATGGTGGGATCCCTTCTGCAAGCTTTGTCCTTTCTTTGGCCAGCCACTGAGGGCTTTTGACCTGCAGCATGCTTGCTTCTCTGGCTCAGGATCAGAAGTGCTGAGGAGAGGTTTTGCCCCAGTCTGTGCTGCTGGTTCTTAACAGCCTGGAGGCTCTGGCATTCAGTTCTCATAGCTCAAATGCAGGAGCTTAACTTTGTGCTTAACACATTAGCTTCCTCTGTGCTTTGGGGCAAGGAGCTGAGTTAAACAGAATCACAAAGGTTGGAAGAGACTTCTAAGATCATCAAGTCCAACCATACCTTTCACTAACCAGTCACCCTCCAGCTCTGCTGTGTTTGACCCTCAGAGATGCAGGGAATGAATATAGACTGTGCTGACTTGTCAGCTATGTTGTGAAAATAAACACCAGAGGTCTCAGACCTCTTGAATATTACCCTGGTGGGCACCAGAAGTACCTAGTGTGAGGTGGCTCTGAGTGGATCACCTGCCTGCCTTGCTGACTCTGCTCTCCCTGGAAGCTCCTTCACTGGAGCCTGGAGGTGATTTTGTACTCTGGTACCATCAGCCCTGGTGAGGTCTTTCTGGGAGCCCTAGGAGACCAGGAGGGGCTTAGAGCTCACCCATGGGGCAGCACCAGCAGAAGAATCAGGGACTGGGAGGGCAGCAGAAGACAGCTGTGCACCTTTCTGGCCAGTGGATGCTGCATGGCAGCGTTAGAGGCTACCAGAGCCCTGGGCCAGGCTGCCCAGAGAGGTTGTGGAGAGACTCAAAACCCAGCTGGATACAACCTTGAGTAACATGCCCTAGGGTGATCCTGCTGGAGCAGAGGGATGGGACTAGATGACATCTGGTCCCTTCCAGCCAACCTTAAGGTCCCTTCCAACCTTCTGTGATTCTCCCGTGATTGAATCTCCTCTGATTGCTCTCTCTGATTGATTTCTGGGCTCTCTCTGATCTCTCTGATTCTTATCCCCCTGCCACCCCTGCAGCAGGGCTACCCTCCCAGTCCCTTTGCAGCATGACATCTCTCTTACACACTTTGCTCTTAACCACTTCTGCATTCAAGGTGCAAAAGCCCAAGATGTGTTGACATCCTCCACGACCTGCCTGCCCTTTGACCAGAGGCTCTCTCCTGCTCCTCTTGTCCTCAGCAGTGGTGCAGAAGGCCAGAGCACAGCCCTTGTGCTCTCAGTTTGGGGCTGAGCCATGCTCTAGCTGCTTTCTCTCTATTAATAGTCATTTCCTCACCCCGGGTTTTTCTGCTTCCCTGCGCTGAGGGGAGGTTGCTTTCAGATTCCCTCACCATAAATGATGTGTCAGTTCCAGGATAAAGAGGCAGGATGGGAAAGGAGTTGCCATAGTAACTGAGGGATCGCAGTGATTGGTATCCATGGCAATTGGTGCTAAATTCTGAGAGATTTAAGGAGAGGGGGGTGGGAGAAAAAACAACCAAAACAAAAGGTTTTATTGGAAAGCCAAGGAGCTTGCTGCTGCCCCGCGGTGCCGGCAGAGGCAGCCGGCACATTGCCTGTGTGTCCTCACACGTGCGTGCCCAGGGAGCCGGAGCCTTAAGCAGGCAGCAGAAAGGAGAGGAAGATGATTTTAAGGCTCTTTGGATCTTGTGTCATCTGCCAGCAGGATATAAGGGGTAACAGCCCTGTTCCAACCTGTCTGGGTAGGCTTATGGGATCCTAGCACGCTCCAGGTTGGAAGGGAGCTCTGGAGATCATCTAGTCCAAACCCCCTGCTCCAGCAGGGTCACCCACAGCAGCTTGCCCAGGTTCACCTGCAGGTTGGGTTTGGAATCTCTCCAGAGAAGGAGAGTCCCCAGCTAGAGAGTCCCAGAATGGTTAAGGTTGGAAGGGGCTTCACTTCATCAGATGACACTTGGAGCTGCGACCACGCAGGACAAATCCTCCTAGCACAGGGCACTTTTCTCCCTGCTGAGATTTTCCTTTGCTTTCCAGTGTGGTTGTGCCAGGGATTGAAAACACAGAATGTTAGAGGTTGGAAGGGACCTCTGGAGATCATCTAGTCCAACCCCCAGCACTGATGTTTCTGTTGGGTTTCCATAGCTTGACTCCCTTAAGCCCTCGGATGCTGGCTTGCACTGAATGCTCTATTTTGTACCTGAAACCTTGGTCCTGCAGAGCATTTTTGGAAGGCATCCTGTGTTGCAGCCTGACCTGGAGACTTCATGGGCTTTCTGCTGCTATCTCCTGGCTTGGTCTTGCTGTGGTGACTCTCCAGCAGGCTGACACCTCCCAGCCACCACCCTTTCCAGCACGCTCTGCTCCACCAGCTGATGAGACACCAGGCACAAATGTTGTGCATCAACAGAATACATCCAACCTCAATAGACTCTATTAGTGCTGCTTCACCTGCTCTGCATCTGACCACGGTGCTTGGCTGCTTCCTCACCACAGTCCCATCAGCTGATGTCACTTTGGGGCCAGTCAGCACCAAGGGCAATGCTTCATACCTGGTGGAGATATTAAATTACTTGGTAGTGCTGATGGAAATGTGACCTCAGTGCCCAGAGCAAGGAGCAGTGAAGCATGTGAGCTGCTGAAAAGATCCAGAGTGTTTTAGGATGGATGAATGAGCCCTGCCCATGCTGGTGGGAGAAGAGAGAGATCTCCAGTGCTGGTGGATGGAGCCAGAGCAAAGAGCCTGGAGCCACCTCCCCAGCTGAAATGGGTTTTTTACCTTGAGAACACAGCAACTTTGGCACGTGCTGTGTGCTGGGGTTTTCTTCTTTGGGTCTTCTCTTTTGTCATTTAGGGCTGAAAAATGAAGTGTGCCCTCCTGATGATTCCAACATCCAAGAGAGTTGGTGAAAGGAGCTTTTTTTAGGAGCTGATTTTGCACCAGTCCCTTTCCAGGCTGCCAGGCATGACAAAATGCTGCCATTTGGCCTGTCACAGGGATAATTGGTTGGCATTATGAATCATCAGAGGATGTTCCCCCTCTGGAATTTGATCCTGACGTTTGATTTAATTCCTCCTGACATCACATCCATTACATTGCACTGCCTTGCCCTCAGGAGTGGAATTTGCATGCTGGGAGGAAGGACCAACAGGTTACTTAGAGAGCAAAGCTGCTGTTAGTGGGAGAGTTTGCTCAGGGCAGAGGAACCTCTTCCTGAAGGAGCTAAAATGAGATGAAAGTGCTGCTGAGGAAGCAGGATCCTTCTTCCAGCTCTGCTCTTGGATGGGCATGGGATAGGGCTCTGGGAGCTGGAAGGACAATGCTTGGGGCTCTTGTTTTGCTCAGTGTTGTTGAATAGTTCTGTGCTTTCAACATTCCTACAACAAGGAGGAAAGGTAACTTCTGTGCTGGCCACTTGGAGCAGAGGTGGTGTCCTCCATACACTGCATGGGCACCAGGACCCTCTTGGCATGAGGTGACAGCCCTGGCATGGTCATGGTGTGGTCCACAGCCCACTGGAACCAGGGAGGATGGTGCCAGAGTGAGTCTTGGTACAGGATCAGCTCCTGTTCTGGTTTGAAGCTGTGTGATTGCAGCTCTGGGGACATATATTGATGCCATCACGAATGAGTTTGACTTGCTGGAGGTTTCAGGAGCTTTGTGCCAGGCCCTGAGCTCCCTGGCATAGCTCTGAAGGCTGGAGACCCTCTTGAGCCACATAGTCCCCCCTCACACTTCAATTTGGGCACCACTCTGGGTAGGACCCTCCTGTAGCACCCCCACTTGGGGCTGGGATCTGCAGCTCCTGGGGTCTGCAGCCTCCTACCCCCCCTCCTGGCACAGCCTCCTCTCACACAGACTGGTAATTAGCAGGATCCTATTAATTGCAGCAATTGGGATGTTTAGATTTCTGGCTTAATTGGTAATATCTGCTCTAACATTTCTCCCTCTGGGTGCTTCTGATCACAGTAATTAACCTCCCCCACTCTGAGGAGCAGACATTCATTGCTCTGCTCTCCAGCAGCCTGCAATGAGGAGCCTGCTGGAGTCTCTCTGCATGGGGACTAGGGGTGGGTCCCTCCCCAGGGGTGTCCACGGTGGGATCCTGCTCTCCAGGGGTGTCCATAGTGGGATCCTGCTCTCCATGAGTGCCTGTGGTGGGATCCTGCTTTCCAGGGGTGTCCATGGTGGGATCCTGGTCTCCATGTGTGTCCATGCTGGGATCCCTCCTTACCCAAGAGGAAGCCATTCTCAACTGTTTTAAGTTGCTGCCTTTGCAGTGGTGCTGGGATGTTGGTGATGCTGCTGCTCCAGCTGGAGATGGCAGAGGTGTGATCTGAGCTGACTGCAGATCCAGGATTGGCTTTAATTGTTCCCTTGGTTAGGGCTTTACTGGCTTTTCCATTTCCTTTTTCTTTTCTTCACAGGCTATTTCCCCTTCCCTCCTTCAATTGTTCACAATTTCATTGGCAAATGCCTAATTAATTGCAGAGATTAGCACAACAAGCTGGGGAAAGCTTTATGGATAGAGGATGTCTGGAATAATGGACACTGTGGGAGGCTGTTGGGGTGAGTTTGCTGCTCAGGGGCTGTAACAAATCTCCAGCAGGAGAGAAGAGTGTGGACAGGTCCCTGGGAAGCACTGGAAGTTCTCAGAAGGGATCACAGGATGGAGATGTAGCTCAGCTGGTCTCTGCCTTGTGTCCCACCAGGTCCAAACTCAGAGAGATGAGGTCTGGCAGGAAGGATGCTCCTGCTTTTGGGAATGCAGACCCTCCTTGTCATTCTTAGGCACAGCCTTTCCTGAGGGATGCTTGAGAAGACAAGTGGCCGCTTGTCCTCTCCACCTCCCTGCCTTTCCTTGGGGCAGGGTCCACCACTGCCAGCCAGGAGCTGGAGTTCTCCCTCTTCTAGCTCCTGGATGGGTTTCTCCTAGGTGATGGAGAGCTCCACCATCCACACTAGCAGGAGAGGAGCAGCCATCTGCTGGAGGCATCACTGCCTCACCCTGCCTCGATTGACTCCAGCCCTGCTCCTGCTGCACTGCAGAGCAGATGGAGATGTTCAGTCCTTCTGTCTTTGGCTCTTTGCAGAGTTCCATAAACACCCTTTTTTTGTGTGTGGTGTTTTTTTTTTCCTTTCCCTGGGTCTTAAATCCTTCTGAGTGAGGAAGCTCCAAGGAATGCTAAATTAGCTCCTGGAGCTGTGCATTAAAACATAACGAGCCAGAATATCAATTATGCTGATGTGTGTGAGCAGTGGCTCCAGGCTTTGGGTTGATGCTGGTGTGGAGAGATCAGGACCTTGCTGAGTGATGGAGGCAGAATTAAAACCAACTTCTTTCTTCTTCTGACCATCAGGGTCATGGCTGCACAGAGAGAGCCTGTACAGTTAAACCCTGGAGGCAAAGAGAGTGAGGAGCTGCAGGTCAGAGGAGGCTCCAAACTAGATTAGCTGGAGATGCAGGAGATGTCTGGTCTCCTGGGCTGGGAAAGACAAGGATGTCACACACTGAGCATCATCCTGCTCTGGAGCACAGGCAGAGCTGTCATCTACACAGCCCTTCACTGGTCTGAGCACCTTTGTGCTCTCCAGCTTGTCTCACTGCTTCCTCTGTGGACACCTTGGTCTGCACCAGTCCCTCTGGTTAAGAGGAGTGAACCTGGCTGGGTCTCCATCCTGCAGGCTGCTGCACCAAAACCCTGAGCTTCCCTGCAAAGCCCTCATTGCCTCTGGCTCATCCCCATCCACTCTGCTCAGAGAGAAGGAGACACTAGTTCTCCTTGCAAGGATCTCACCTCTTGCCTTGGGTGCTTGGGACCTCTGCATCCTCATTGCCTGCTCCTTGGCACATGGCTTGGGAACCTTCTTGTGGAAGGATGGCCAAAAGGTGCTGGGCTCCAGGGAGAGACCTGGGTTGTGGTGACACTGAAAAGCATTGCTGGGAGGGTCCCTAAGATGCTGGTGGGATGGGGATTGAGCCAGCACTGCTTGCCATGGCCTCACTGGCTGCTAACAGCCTCTAGCTTCAGTCCTGCAAGCCAAACGGAGCAGGGATGAGAGCTGGCACCTGAAAATGGACAAAGTTTTGTCCATCTGGGGTTCCCTGTGGTTTGGCAGGGCTGGGGTTGGTTCATTGAACCATCAGTGGCTGCAGCCCTGGTGTGGCATCCCTGTAGGAGTGGTTTCTGGGTTGCTTCACCCTCCTGAGTGCAGAATATCTGCAGAACATCTTTCCCCACAGCCAGAGGCTCCCAGGACTCTTCCACTGCCTTGCCCCCATCCTCCAGCACCATGGGAACTCTTGAGCCACTTGATAAGAGCATGAAAGGTTTCAGAGGTCGTTAAATTCCTACAAGTTGATGTTTTTAGGCAGGCAGGCAGAGGGAAAACACATCTGCCTGCCTGAGGGATGTGGGAGCAGGCACTCAGTCTTTATTAGACACTAGAGAATCTACTCAGGATCCTACAGGAACAGCCTGGGGAGGCCAAATGGGAAGAGGAACCCCAAGATTTGGGGTTCTGACCTACAGGGAAGTGCTCCTGGAGTTGTTGCATGAAGCAAACCCAGCTGGGAGCAGGGAAAGAAAACTTCATGGATGCTGTAAGAAGGAATGAGGAGAGGCAGGAGAAGGCGGATGGGGGTGGGAGAGGACTGGCAAACATCTTGTGGGGGTGAGGGGGGCATTAAATCACCTTTGCCAACCCATCCCCAACTTTTGTGGTTGTTAATTTAGTGGCTGATGCTGCAGCAGATAAATCCAGGGCAGGTTTGTAAATGCTGCATTGCTGGCAGCCAAAACACAAATCCAACCTGAGTGGCTGCCAAAGAGGAAAAAACAGGGGGGAAAAAAACCCAAACATCAAAATGCTTTGTGTCAGGATTTACTGCCCTGGAAAAGA
Source organism: Galbula dea (assembly GCA_013399015.1). Classification (NCBI taxonomy): domain Eukaryota; kingdom Metazoa; phylum Chordata; class Aves; order Piciformes; family Galbulidae; genus Galbula; species Galbula dea. The sequence goes on along the minus strand of VWZX01009108.1, from coordinate 61,434 downwards.
AAAGGCTCCAGCAGCCTGGCTGAGCTGGTGGGAAGGAGCTGGCCAGGTCCTAGGCTGCCCTCCCAGGGGATATATTGGGGAGACAGGAAGAGAAGCTACTTTGAGGCTACCTACAGCACCAGGAGAGTCCTGGAAAAGGGCTTGGATCTTTCTCAGGTCTCTGTGATGCTGTAGGCTCAGAGAAGGATTGATCTGAGAAGTGGCTGGGTGAAAAATGTGGCAAAATCCATCAGTGGCTGCAGGTTTGGTGGCTCCCATCCTGGCTGGAGCCTCGCTGGTGCCACCAGCACCTTGCTTGGCCATCACCACTGCTTCTGTCCAGCTTGAAATGCACCTAGAGCCTAAAGTTGCTTGCAGCCAGGGCTGGTTGTTTGAGCTGCCTGGTGTCTCCTCGGCTAGAACCTCAGGTTTCAGCTGTTAGTCACTTGTTTGTTGCCAGCAATCCCGAGGCTGCAGTCACAGAGCTCTTTCCAAGAATAAAGGGAAGGAGGAAGGCGAGCTCTCACCTCACAGGTGGCTGCAGGCAGCCAGGATCTGTCAGCACCAGCCTCTGCCTTGCCTTCCCCTTCTGCAGAAGTGGCAAAAGGACCTGGTGGTTAATTACTGCTGCACAGAACCAAACAGCACTGCTGGGCTCTGCCAGCTTCCCTGCTCCCAGCCAGGCTGACACAGGAACACGTTACTGCTGCTGCACCACTGCTTCATTTTTAACTCCCTTTTCCCTCTTCTTTTCCTTCTTCCCTTTTTCCTTCCCTTTTTCCTTCCCCTTTTCCTCCCCTTTTTCCTCCCCTTTTTCTTCCCTTTTCCCCTTTCCCTTCCTTCCTCTCTTTCTCCTTTCCCCATCTCTTTTCCTTCTCTTTCCTGCCACCCATCCCCAACAGCTCAGGTGACTCCATGACTCTCTCCCTCCTGAGCCAATGCCCAAGGACAGGCTGGAGAGGATTTCCCCCAGCCAGCAGCAGGACAGAGTCTCTCCATCTGCTCCACAGGGAGAGCTCTCCTGCCCCATTCCCTACAGAGATCCACAAGTCAGAGAAACCAAAGGACAGAAAGAAATCCAGAAGAGGGCAGAGGGCTGTGCAGAACTGGCCTTGACTTCCAGCTCTGGGTGTGTTTCATCTTCTTGTTGGCTTGGCTCCATGCCTTCACCTGTTGGGATGGATAAGGAGCTGCTTTGTCCCATGGTGGAAGGCTCAGCACTGGCTGCTTGTGTCCTGCCTCTCTAATTTATTTCCCTGCAAAGGCAACATCATGATGCAGATAGAAGTTATTGATCTGGTGGTGCTGGCAGCAGCCCTCAGCACATCCATGCTGCTCCCTCCTGCCTGGCCCCTGAGGTGCTGGCAAGCAGGGCAGGGTGTTGGCAGTCCCCAGGAGAGGACAAGCAGAAGCAATTCTGCTAGAGCAAAGCTTGAATTCACCAAAACCACCCAGATCTGAGCCTCTAATTGCAAATCTCCATCAGGTTAGGCATGGAAATCACCCTGGGTTTTGCAGTTGTGGATGTTGTCCTGCAGAGTCAGGCAGCAGAGAGGAGAGTCCAGGAGGATAAACCCATCCTAGGTTGATTAAAGTGCTTTTTGTCTCCTGCTGTCTCATGAGGAGGAGGCTGTGGGACAGGCTGGTTCTGCTGCTGTGTTCTCTCTGCTGGCTGGATGCAGAAGTGGTGCTGAGCTGGAGCTGTGAGCCCAGCAGCGTGGTGGCAGCTGCCCTTTGGGATGTGCTCACAGAAACCCTCCCCACCCTGACCTGGGCCTTGGGGACAGCCAAGTCTGGGCCCAGGAACCTGGCACTGGGGATGCTTTTTGCCAAAGCCCCAGGGCTCTGGGGGAGGTGTGTCTGTCCCCAACTGGGTCACCTCCTGCCTGGGGCTGGGGATGTGCTGGAGCTGGAGGGGGGACGTGGAGAGAGATTGAGGCCATCCATCAGGATCCACTGTCCCCCACGTGTCCAAGCTGTGGCTGAGGTGTCCCTGAGATGTCATTGGGATGCTGAGGCTGCAGCACAGCCACAGATTTACAGCCACCACCTTTGGCTGAAGACAGATTAAGGAGGACACAGAACTCCCTTTGCTTCCTAAGTGGGGAAGAGGCTGCTCAGCTCCAGTGGTCACAGGTTGCCACATCCATCCATCCACAGCCAGGAATCCCTCTCTTCCTTCTGCAGATGCTTTCAGGCTGGCTGTGGGGACAAGCAGAGGAGAGGAGGGGGCTGCAGGGCTGTGGGACATGGCCAGCAGCAGCCAAAAGGAGAGGGAGCTCAGGAAATAATTCACAGCAAAATCTGTTCAATTGGTGCACCTTAGAAATCTCTCCTGGCTGTGGTGATGCTGCTGGGGGGGGTTCAGGCATGGGGGTTGGGGTCAGGCAGCTGCATCCCAGGCCAGCCCCAGCTGGTGAAGCTCCACTGGCCTCTGTGGGCTTGCAGAGGTTTAAAGCCACACAGCTCTGGGTTGTCACTCCCAATCCTTCAGCTGGCACAGTGCTGGCACTGACAAGATCCCTTCTCCTGGTGCTGCTCCAGGGACCTGCTGCTGCCTCTGGCCAAATCTCCATGCCTGGGTGTGGGTTGTAGCTACTGCCAGGTCCCTTTGCTGTTCTTTAGTTATCTCTTGGCCCAAGCAGACCGTGTTTAAAATTTCCCAGCACAGCAGTTGAAGAGGAGCATCCAAGGTCTCTGACCTTAGCTGCATCTGCTGGAGCAAAGACTGAGTTCACCAGGACACCCAGAGCTGATCCTCTGGGAAAGAACTGCAAAGTGTGGGCAGTTTTTGCATGGAAACTCAGCTCAGGTTCATTTGTGGTCCTGCTGAAGCATGGGGTGGGGTGGGAAAATGCTGCCAACCACCCTGCATCCCATGGCCAGCCCAGCACCCATGGCATGATGCTGGAGCATCCTTTGTGGGGTGGGATTGAATGAGATCTGTCAAACCAAGGGCTGAGCTCAAGCTGTCTGCATCCTGCCTTGACCTTCTTGCCTAGAAGCATCCCTGCTGCTGGGCAGTCAGGACAATCTGCCTTTGGAGGGCTCCAGCAGGAGCAGCTCCTTGGCTCTGAGCAGATGCTGCCTGGAGTTAGGACAAAGCCTGGAAATCTCCCCATGGGAGGTGGTTCTTAGTCACATACTGGTGTCTGAGAGGGATGTTGGCTGTTTGTCCATCTGATGATCACCCAGCAATACCTCTCAGCACGTGGCTTTCCTGCTGCATCCCTTTCCTGGGTCACAGGCCCAGGAACAGCATTTTACCTTCAGTAGGAAACCTCAGAGCTACAGATCTCCAGTAACCAGCTGCAGATTGCCCAGTGATGGGTAACTAGTATGTATTGCTCTGATCCAGGTGACTTTCCCTGACCTTCTGCCTGTTTCTCCTGGAAGAGGAATGGGCCAAATACCCTCCTGGGAGCATGCTCAGCTTGAACTGAGAGAGAGTCCAGCAGAGGCTAGGAAGATGCTGAGGGCACTGGAGCAGCTCTGGCAGGAGGAAAGGCTGAGAGCCCTGGGACTGCTTAGCCTGGAGAAGAGCAGCCCCAGAGGGGATCAAGCAAGAGCTGAAGGCTGGGGGCAAGAGGCTGGGGCCAGACTCTGCTCAGTGGTGCCCAGGGCCAGGCCAAGGGGCACTGGGCACAAACTGGAACCCAGGAGGTTCCAGCTGAGCAGGAGGAGAAGCTTGTTTGTTGTGAGGGTGTTGGAGCCCTGGCCAAGGCTGCCCAGAGAGGTTGTGGAGTCTCCTTGTGTGGAGAGATTCCCCAGGCAGCTGGAGGTGACCCTGGGCAAGCTGCTGTGGGTGCCCTGCTGGAGCAGGGGGGTTGGACTGGGTGATCCCCAGAGGTCCCTTCCAGCCCTCACCCTGCTGGGATTTGGGAATTCTGGGATCTCAGCAGGCTGTTCTCAGCACACTTTGCTGCCTGTCTTGTGCACAGGATAATAGATGACTTTTGGGTTCCTTCCCAAAGCAGGGCACACTGGTGGCAAGGGCAGCTGTAAACAGGCAATCCACATGTCCTGGGAGCTCCAACCAGCCAGTTTTCATCTCCTGAGTCAAAGCTTTGTGCTACCAGCTGAGAAATCTTTCTGTTTGCAGCTTTGGCTCCCGATGGCGTGAGAAACTCAGCTGCTGCAGCTTTAATGTTTCAAAGCAAATCACCCCCTGAGGGCAGTGACCTGAGCAGCAATCGATATCCCAGAGGATTTGCTGAGAAAGGGCAAAAAAGCTGGAAACCAGCCCTTTGTCTAAGGGACTGCTGGTGGCTTTGGGCTGGGTGTGTCCTGTGGGTGCAGGAGGATTGACTCATGTGATGGTTTGGGTTGGAAGAGACCTTTAAAGGTCACTTTGTTGAACCTCCTGAGGTTCACACAGGCCAAGTGCTCCAGCTTGTCCAGGTCCCTCTGGATGGATGCCATCCCTCAGACATGTCAGCTCCACCACTTAGCTTGGTGTCACCTGTAAACCTGCTGAGGGTGCCCTTGATCCCCTTGTCTATGTCATGGATGAAGATATTACCACCATCATGTTGAGCTGGAGCTCCCCAGGACCCAAATTCCATCCAGGCTGGGATTTTCCCCTGGGATCAGCCCTGGCAAATCACTCCATGCTGGGAAAGACTTGACAGGCCAATCCCTTTGGGTAGGACTTGATGACAGTATTGATTTCTGAGCTTGTTAAACAAGCTGTGCTTGCTGGAGAAGCTTCTCCTGTGATCAGAACCAGTGCTGATTTAACCTCTTAGGCACCAGGTGAAGAACAGAGGTTTGGGGCTGTTCAGAGTTGCTGAGATTTTTTGCTGTGGTTTCATATGGAAAAGGGAGCATGGGTGACATGGAGATGGTCTCCACAAAACCTGCTTGTCCTCAGCCCTGCACAGCCACATCCCTGATGCCAGCCTTGGGAAGGGACCTCAACCCCTGGGCACTGCAGGTCTGGCAGTGCAGGAGATGATGCTTGGTCCTGGAGCTCTACAGAGATGCTCCCATGAGGTTCCTTGGGGGTTTTCAGTCTTAATTTCCTTCCTTGAATGATGGAATCTTGTGCCTGGGTTGACCTCTTGAAACAAGAGGCAGCATTCCCAGGGGTTCAGGGAAAGGAGTGTCCTGAACATCAAAGGGAAGAGAAAGAATACCAAATGCAGCCCAAAGGACAGGACCCAGAATGCCCTGCCAGGGAGTCCTTGGGTGGATAATGGTCAGTGACCATGGTCACCATCCCTTGAGAAGACCAGGATGTTACCTACTCCACTGGTCCAGCTCAGGGGCAGCCATGGTGTCTCCACTGTCTGGGTGAGAAGATTGGTGGTGACCTGGTGCTACCAACCTCACTGCAAGACACAGAACCATGTCCTGAGTTGGAAGGGACCCACAAGGGTCATGGAATCATGGAGTCCAAGTCCTGCCTTTGCACAGGACAACCCCAAAAATCACCCCAAGTGTCTAAAAGTATTGTCCAGATGCTCCTTGCATTCTGTAGGTGGTTCTGGGTCTGTGTGCAATTCCCTGGCTGGGGAGGGATTGAGCAGCCACCAGCTGAGATATGAAGGAGCCACCAGCTGAGATCTGCCTGCTGCCTGGCTTTGGCAGAAGGAGAAGATATTCTTGGAGTCAGGCTGGGAGTGAGTGGACACCTGTGGGCTGCCCTTCCCTGCCAGGCTGGGCTTTTCTTTCCTGGTGTAAAATTTCCATTTGGAAGCTGCTGGAGAGTGAGATAAGAGCAGGGTGATGCTTCTGTGCTTCAAAGCAGAGCAGCTCACCTCTCCATGGGAGAGAGTTTCCAGGTTTCTGTGCTTGGCTGGGATTGTGGCTGCCTGCCTGGACATGGCTCTTGGCTGGGAGTTAATGACTGAAGATTGGAGGGAGCTCACTGCTGGAGGCTGCAGCTCCCAAGCTGAGCTGGGGGCTAGTGGCCACTGGTTCCTTATATAAAGCTTGGCATGAGGCAGTTGTCCTTGGTCACCAGCTGTGGGGTGGAGGTGAGACCCGGTGCCAGAAGGGTGGGCACCAGGTCCCTGTTGGTCCCTGTGCCATAAAATGACCTGTATAGAGCAATGGAAGAGGTGTTGGGGGGGTGCTGGTCCACCAACCCTGGGGCTGCCCCTTGAGGTCCTGTTGGTGGTCACCAGAGAGCAGAGATCAGCTCCTGCCCCTCTACTTCCCCTGATTAGGAAGTTCTAAACCACAATGAGGTCTCCTCTCAGTCTCCTCCAGGCTGAACAAACCAAGTGCCCTCTGAAGCCCTGCCCTGGGCTTCTGAGAGGATGAGAGATGGAAAAATGAGCAGAGCCCCTTGTCCCCACCCCAACACCCTCAGAGCTACTTATTTTGGGAGTGCAGCATTGCCTCCCCCCCACCAACCCACCCCCTGTGAGCTGCTTGTGTGTGTCAGCAGTGGGGTGGACATGGCCCTGGGTTTGCAGCCACCCTCTGGCAACCCTTTGTCCCCTTGGGCTGGTGGCTGTGGCAGCTCAGGCAGCTGAGCCTAGGGCTGTGGGGATTGGGAAGTGGAGAGACTCTATTTTAATACACCACTGTGGGTTGGTGACCTAGAAAAAGCAGCTCAGAGAGAGCAAGAGTGTGAAGTCCAACCTCCCCCGCTGTGAGCGTGGCTGCTGAGCACAGGGTGACCTATATAAAGCCATGGAAGAGGTGTCAGGGGATGCTGCTCCATGGAAGAGGTGTCAGGGGATGCTGCTCCTTCAGCCCCAAAGTTCTAGCTTCCAATCCTCCCATGGGTGCTCCATACCCCGTGAGGATCTTTGCCCTGGGCTTCAGAGGAGGTGGGAGATCATCAATGAGTAAAGTCCTTTTGTCTGGTGAGGAGGTGGTGTGGTTGGGCACAGAGGGGTGGAGCAGGAGGGATGCAGGGAGGTCCTTCTGGTCACAGAGGGGTGGGGTGGGACTGTCCCAGGGCTGGAGGATGTCACCAGCAGGCACCACTGTTATCAACTGTACTGGCAATACAGATGATGCTCCATGTTCCTGGGTGCAAGGGGAGATAAAGCTCCTTCCTCCCCTCTTTTTAATGCACCTCTCAGAAAGAAGGTAAATAATTTAAATAAAGTAAATCATTTAAATCATTTAAAGCTTCCAGGGCCGTGCTCTTTGCAGTCCCTCAGAAGCTCAGTCACCCTCAGCTCAAACCAGTTAGCTTCTGCAAGGCTCTGCTGAGCTGAGTGGGGAGACATTAATTAAATCAGTAAATAAGTTCTCCTAATCCCATTAACAAAAGAGGAGCTGGAGATGAAATCTTTGATGGCACTCAGTGAAAAATGAATGCAGGCAGAGTCTTTTAGGGAAGAGATTCCTCCCCTCACCTCACCCAGGATAACAGCATGGTTTATATAGGACAGGATGTTATCAGAAAGGAAAAATGGATGTAAAACCAGCACATATCTCATTAAGAGAGTGTAATGAGCTGCCTACATGATTGAGCTGAGCCTGCTGAGCTCAGGGCTCTGCATTGCTGCTGAGACCACAGGCTGAGCCCCTGGGATGGGCTGAGGGTCTGGGTCCTGACTGTGCCATCATGGTGGGAGGGGGTGGGCAGGGAAATAGGGGTGCTGGAGAGGGGCTTGGGGTTCCCCGTGGGTTTGCTTGGGATTTGGGTTCATCATTTGGTTTTGGCTCCACCCCTGGCTCCTTTCTTGGTTCTATTCCCAGCACTGGCTGAAGCCAAGGACTGGAGAAGGCTGGAGGTGAAGTAGGTCCTGGCCCCACCACCTCCAGCTCTGGTTCTGCTGGGGATTTGATGCCTGGGGCTGTCTGTAGCCATGAGCTTGGGTTTGTTCCTCAGTCATTCCCACTGAAGGTATTGGGTGGCCAGTGGGGATAGATGTGGTGCTGAGGGCCATGGTTTAGGGGCATGGTGGTGCTAGGTTGATGGTTGGACTTGATGAGCTTAGAGCTCTCTTCCAGCCTTCATGATTCTGTGATCCTGTGAAACCCAAGACCTGCAGGATGGAGACTCCCTTGATGCAGCAGTGCCCTGGATGCATCCAGCCAGAGCTTCTCCAATCTCAAGCAGGAAAATGCTGTGTTGCCTTCATATCCTCTGGGATTTTTGCCTCTGCACTTGAACTTGAGCATGTGGGAGCAGAGACATGGCTGAGCACCATGGCTGGGCTTCATCTGAACCTCTGGACAGGATGGCTTGGGGTTGAACTGAGCTCTTTGCTGCATACCAGGTGGGATCCCAAAGGGGAAAACCAAACCATCTTTGTGAATCCAAGGGCCAGGGAACATCAAACTAAACCTGAGAGGAGATAAAGAAATAAACCTCCCATGCTTTGATCCGATGGAGGCGATGCCAGACTGCCAAAAGGTATTTAGAATTCAACCCAAATCCAAAGAGCTCCTTTATTTTTAGGAGATGGGCTAAAAAAGGGGAGACAAAGTGCCAGGTAGTCAGAACAGAGAACTGCAGATGTTGCTTTCTTTTTCTCCCCCCTTCCTTTCTGGAAAGTGAGGCTCAGATCTGATTTTCCTCCTTTGCACATGCTGCTGCTTGATGTGAATCTCCAAGGAAGGTGTCAAGACACATCAGCTTGAAAGGACTCTGCTCCTCTCCCCAGCTCCTTTGCATAAGAGAGGCATTCTTTCACTAAATAAAAATACATCCTGGAGCCTGGGAGAGGAGGAGATGTCTATCAAACAGCTAGATGAATGCCAATCAACCTTCAACCTTGAGTGCTGCCATGCTTTCCTTGCTGAAGGCAGGGACATGTTCCATCCTGAAAGGATTTCTGTCTCTTCAGGGATTTCTTTTTTAACAATAATAGTAAAAAGCAGTAAGAAGTTTCATAAAAAGGCTTATTTGCAACTGATTAAAAACCTTTCATATAGAAATGGTGAAACCCAGCTATAGGAATGAGGTTTCTTTCCTCCTTGACTCAAGCATCACTGAATGTTGCTCAAAGCCTGGTGGTCTCCTGCTTGCAGAGGCAGCCTGGACTTGTGTCTCTCACCCTCTTGGCTTCACCTCTCAGCATCCTTTGATGAAACTTCTTAACTAACTTTTCCCTCCTCAGTTGCCCATGCAGAGGTGTCAGGCCAGCTCTGATTTCCACCCCCTCCAACCTAGCTTCAGCTGGTGAGAGATGATGCAGGATCAACTGTCAGGAGATCTTCTGGAAAGCCCTGAAAGACTGAGGATGCCATGGTTCTCCACTGGAATGTGGAGAGTGGGGAAAATGGGGCTCCTGGAGCTGAGGATGGACTGGGCAGGAAAGCATGATGGTGAGCTGAGTTCCATCCTAGCCTGGCTCTACCTCACTCCTGGCCATGAGCTGAGTTCTCCACCCTCTGTGTGATCCCTGCTGCAGGAGGAAGGAGGTTGGACATCTCTGGCTGGGGGTTCGAGGTGGTGCCTGGGGATGGGTTCAGGCTTCTGCCCCTTTCAGTTTATGAAGGCATGAGTGCCTCATGTCAGGAACAGGGTTCCCTCTGTACCCTAAACCACCTGCTTTACAGGTTCCCTGCAGGAACTGCCCTGCAGGTAAGATCTCTGCTCTCCTGAAGGTCCAAGCAGTGCTAAAGCCACCACAGGGCTTGGCCAGAAGCAACATTTTCCCTGCTTGTGCGTGGAACTCTGGTTGGTTAATCTTTTTGGGAAGGGCTACCAGGTTGTGGCTTCTCCTGTGCTGCTTAAACCAGAGGGCATGGACCAAAACCCTAGGGTTGGGGAACCTGGAGCAGCAGTTCCTCATCTTTTGGCTGATGCTGCAGGTGTTGCATGGGGCAAGCACCTGCCCCACTTTGGACTCCCCCCAAAAGGTAGGGAGATGCTGGTGCAGGTACCTGAGGGGCTGAGGGCAGGGCTGGGGGAGAAGTTCAAAGCCAAGTCTCTGTCAGGTGATGTTTGTGGGTGTCCAGAAAACTGCTGGGAAGCCCTAGATGGAGAGAGATGGGAGAGGAGATGGGAATGAGGATGGGAGAGGGTTAGGGAGGAGGAAGAGAGGGAGGGGGACGAAGGGTGAATGGGAATGAGGATGGGAGAGGATTGAGGAGGAGGAAGAATGGGAGAAGGAGAGGAGGAGAGATGGGAGAGGGGATAAGGGGATGAGGATGGGGGAGAGTTGGGGAGGAAGGAGAATGAGAGAGGAGATGGGAGATGAGGATGGAAGAGATTTGGGAGGAGGTGGGAAATAGGAGAGGGATGAAGAGGGGATAAGAATGAGGATGGGAGAGGGTTGAGGAAGAGGGACGGGAGACGAGGGTGGGAGGGCGTTGAGGAGGAGGAAGACCGGGAGAGGCGGAGGGATGGAAGGGGGCTGGGATAAGGGAGAAGATGGGCAGAAAGGGGGTGCCGCTGCCTCTTCCCCTCCCCTCGGCTCGCTGCAGGAGCTGGGGGGGGCTCCTCCCCGCCTGGCGAAGGGGCTGTGCCCTGGGGCGGGGGCAGCAGAGCGGGGCCGGCCCTGTCCCTATCCTTGTCCCTATTCCTATCCCTGTCCCTATCCCTGTCCCCGCCCCGTCCCCGCTCCGCATTGCTGCCGCCGGAGCCGCGCTGAGCCCAGCCCAGCAGCAGCAAGCCCCGAGCGGGGGGAGAGGCTGCTGGGACCTCGGCCTCGGGACTCCGGGACCCCAGCCCAGGTAAGGGGAGGGTGGTCGGGGTCCCCCAAAACGCTGGAGCCAGGAAATGGCAGTAGGAAGGGGTTTGGGATGGTGGTGGGTGGTCTCGCTTCTCTTCTTCCTCGGGCTGAGCAGGGGGAAGGAGGTGGTGGTGGTGGTGGTGGAGGGGAACAAGGGTTGATCCCCGCTCCAGGAGAGGGTTTAGGGGTCAGGAGGATGCAGATCTGGGGATGCTGAGTACAGAACATTCCCTTCGCATCCCTGATGAGGCGCCTGCCTGCAGGCAGCTGCCGCCGGGGAAAGTTGCATCGTCCTGGAGCAGTGCGGGAGGTGGGTGACCCCTCCCCGGGACGGGGGTCAGCAGGGGAACAGTGGCTGGAGCTGGAATCAGGGTGGTGGTGCCTTGAGGCTCACATCCAGGTGGTATCTTGGGGCTGGCATCACCCCTCCGTTGCGTGGAGGTTTGCTCTGGAGGTTGCTTATGGACTTTGTTCTATGAAGGCAACTTTGGAGCTTNAATTGTGTCTTGACCCTTTTCCTGGAGCGTGGCCAGGGAGTTGAGCTCCATCCCTCGGCATCTATCTGTTCATGGTGGTGGGATGCAGGCAGCAGCCTGATCCCGGAGCAGGGAGGGTGATTTGGACTTTTCTGCTCCACGTTATGGCTCTGAAAGGGCATCGCTGCCCAGCTGAGAGCTGACTCAAGGGCTTCAGCAGGTGCCTTCTCTGCTCCTTTCCCAGGACAGACAAAAGTCGCATTAAAAGCTATTTGAAATCATACCCTGAAACCTCCTGGAAGCCAAACCAACCACCTTGGAGAACTGGCTGAAGCTGCTAGTGCTGCTGTTCCTGGGGTTGATTCCGAGGAGAGACCTGATTACCTCGCTGGTGTCTTTCTGTTAATTCAGGTTTCAGTTGTAAACTGGAGCAGCAATTTGTCTTTGGGTAATTAATGCTGCTTCCTTTCACCCTGAGCAGGGTGGCTGCCTGCAACGTGGCTCTGCTGTGGGCTTGGTTCATCCAACAGTGCTCTCAGGACCTAAAAAGTGTGTGTGTGGCTCAGACTGATCCCCTCCTTCCCTTCCTAGGAGGCTGCAATAAAAAAAACCCCGAAACAAAAAGATAATGCAAGGCTTCCAAACACAGACAGTTGGCTCCAGGGATGCCAAGATGATAACAGATGAACCATTTACTTTAATTACTGGTATCTAAAGCCCAGGCTGCAGCTTAGCCTGACAATAAATATTGTTAATGTTGTGATACTGGGTTTCATCTGATGATGCATCCTTCATCTGGTAGGGATTTAGTGAACTGCTTGCTTTTTGCTGCTGGGGCTGACTCAGGAGATTTGCTTTCAGCCCTTGTGTGGGGCTCAGCCTGGTGTGGGAGCCTTGGGGCTGAGCTCCACATGCTGAATTTGGGGGTTCCTGTAGCATCCCCCAGGCCCTTTGTTGGGCATCTCCCAGTTGAGGTGCGTGGGGTGGGCGATGCTGGTCCGCAGCAGCCCCAGGAGCTCTCTGGCAGAGCTGTGCCATCTCCAGGTGATGTGGTGGGAGATGTTTCCATCACCCCTGTGGGTGGTCTGCAGGATGAACTTCCAGCAAAGCCCCCTCAGTCTCATCAGCTCCATTAGGAGCAACCCAGAGCTGGGTGTGAATATCATCCCCAGCTTGGTGCTGGCTCTCCAGCCTCCTGATATGCTTTCTGCTCCTTTGCAGTCTTGCTTTTGAACTGCCCTGGCTCCTCAGGAAAGCTGAAAAGCATCCTGAGTTTGGGTAAAAAAAAAAGCACATTTTTGGGGTGTATTTTTGCTGTGTGGAGCACCCTTTGCAGTGAGGGTGAAACCCAGGAGCCCATTGCAGGACTCTGCTGCACCTCTGTGGCCACATGGTCCTTGTGTGCTGCTGTGAAACGTTCCTGGGTTTGGGAAAGAGGAGGAAAACTGCTGAGCTCACCACTCCAGAGGCTCTTTTGGGGCTTAAGTTTTGAGGGACTTGCTCTGGGACTATCTTTTGATCGTTTTTAAGGGACCATCTCTGGGAAAAGGAGATGGTCCTTGGTGTCTGCTGCAGATCCTAGGGGTTGTGCTGACAAGCAGTGACCCTCAGCACTGCTGGTGCCCCCAGCCTGGTGTCCTCCTCCTGCCTGCAGCCAGGTGAAGGTGATGGTGTTGATGTCACTGCAGTTGTTGCCAATTAGTGAGAACTGGTAAGGAGTCACTCCAGGTGGTCCTAGTTGAGCAGGGAAGAGTTCCTCTAAGGGCAGCCTGATTAATTCCCCCATCCTCATTAAGGTGGAGAGTAGGGAGTGGCTGGAGCTAAGATCTCTGATGATTTATAAGGGTCGTGTGCTAAGAGATGTTCTGGTTCCTTCCCTGTGTGACTCTGAGCATCATCATCCTCATCCAGCTTTGGGAGGTGGGTATGGGCTCAATGTGCTGGTGATGGGTGGCATGAAACCTGCTGCTTAACAAGGTGTGTAGGGGAAGAAGAGCTGTGTTTAGTGACTGGGGATGTCTGGAGGCCAGCATCTCTCAGGGTGGTGCAGATGCTGAGCTGTGTGGCTGCATGCTCCTCTCTGCTGGTGGTTGGGCTCCCTGGGGTTCTTGGGGAGGGTTGGCCTGTGGTGCTGGGGGGACCACTACCCCACAGACCTGTTGTGGGGTGCTTGGCTTCATGTGGCTCTTCTGACACTGACTGGGCATCCCTGCTGCCTGCTGAGAAGGGTAGGTTTGGTTTGCAACCCCAAGGATCCCTCACCCAGGGTCATGGTCTGGTGATGAAGCCACGAGTCTGCTCCTGGATGTCACCACTGTGGTACCATGGTTCCTGACCACTGCTGGGGCACCTTATGAGGGCTCTCACCTCTGAGCATGCTTTACCACACTGGCAGGTACTTCCCAGCTTTCCCACACCCCTAAACCTCCTTCCAGCTGGGGGAGTTCCTGTGCCAGCAGCCCCGATGGAACTGGCCCATCCTGGGGGGATCCATGGGTGTGCCGGGTGGGATCGGTGCTGCGATCTGTTGCTAAGCAGCCTTCCGAGCAGCAGTGCTGTGGCGAGAGGAGCGATGGCATCGCTGCTTCTGCTGCATTTAATAGCTCCAAGTAGGCTTAAAGTGTGCTTGGGCATCACCAGGCTGGAGACCCCTGATCCTCCAGCAGCCAAGGGTAAGTCCTTTAAACCCAGATTACNCCTTTAAACCCCAGATTCCCCCCCCCCCCCCCCCATTTTTCTTTCCTGCAATGAATCAAGGGGAGTAAATCCTCCTGACAGCATCCTAAGAGTGTTGGGTTTGTGAAGGAGCTGCTGGAGAAAATGTCAACATGCTGCCTAAATAAAATTGACTGTGAGCTGCTGCTCAGCTGCCTTGGGAGGGTTCTTTATCAGGAGGATGACAGGGAGCTGAGAATTAAAGGGGAGGGGAAAAAAATAAGGCAACTCTTGGCACCATGTGTGAATGTGAAGGCATTTGGAGGGCTCCTAGCCCTGTTCTGCTGGGCTGTGGTGTTTGGGTGAGCTTGAAGGGTGGTGGAGACAGGAGCAAGCCTGTGGGCTCCTGGGTGGTGCTGTGCTGGGTCCTGGTGGTCCCATTCTGGTGTGTTCTGGACAGCATGGGCTTGTAGTGGTAGCCTTGGGCTCAGGGGCACCAGAGGATTTCTTGTACCTTCTGCTCTCTGCACTGCTGTCACCTGTGGACTGTGGCCATCACCCTTGGTACCTGCAGGGCCACCTCCAACCTTCATTAATCCATGAGTGCCAAGCTGGGCTGGGAAGCTGTGAGGTCTCTGTTCTCTGTAAGGGTCTGGCATGGGGCTGAAGGGTGCAAGGACCACAGGAGACAATGATATTGAGCTCAGCACTTGTTGGCTCTGGATCTTTCCCAAAAGCTGGATTTCCCAGAGTGATTAAGGTGGGAAGGGATCCCCACAGGTCACCTAGTCCAACCTCCCTGCTGTAGCAGGGTCTCCTAGAGCACATTCCTCAGGACCACTGACCATGACTATGCTGCAGCATAATCAGAGGGCTCAGCACCCTGGGGTCTGCTCCTGTCTCACACTGGAGCAGGGTTGCAGTTGAGGTGCCTGGGTGCTGCTCTGGCTGTAGGTCTCTTGATGCTTCCTGGCCTCCCAGGTGGCTGGTCTGCTGTCTGGGTGTCCACAGGCAGATCCAGTTAGCCACTTCCATGCCTTTCTGCCAGCTGAGCTCTACTTCTCTTTTCTCTTTTCTTTCTTCCCCCCCTTGATGAAGTCTCAAGCCCAGGCTGTTTCCTGAGCACCATCCAGAAAACAGCTTGCCCAATTTTGCCTGAACTGTCTAAAGATGATTTGCACCCAAGATGAGACCCAGCCCAGACCCTGGCTTCCCAGGAATGCTGGGATTGTGGAATTTCAGTGTTGAGGACCTTCCTGGGCTGACTTTTACCCTCCTGCCCCTCTGTCTGCTCTGCTGAGGGTTTTGCAGCATTACACAGCAGCTCTTTTGGGGCTATTTACACCTTTCTTTTTGGTTTTCCTTCCTTTTTTAGGTAAATCCAGTAGTACCAAATCCTTCCTGAGCTAGAGGGGAGTGAGCACCTTGCTGTCATCTCAGCCAGCTCTCCATGGCCACTACCTAACCATGCCTGTATGCCACTGGGGATGCTGTGGGGTGTGCATGGCTCCTGTGCTGGGCAAACTCTCTTTTCCATGGAAAGCAAGAGGTTGGATGTTGAGAGATGCTCTAGGCAGAGCTGGATGCAGGGTGCAGTGTCTGTCCCAGGTCTCTGGCTGGCAACTGTGGCTTGCACAGCTCCCCTGAGTGCCAGGCACTGGGGCTGGGGAAGGATGTGACCCTGCTGGACTTGTGAGATGGCAGTGAATGTCACTGCTAGCTGGGAGAGAGCTAAAAGTTGGGTTTTGAGGACATGTCTGTGGTGCTTGGGAAGGCACAGTTCCCATCCTGGGGCTGCCAGCACATAGACTCATAGAATGGTTATGGTTGAAAGGACCTCTGAGATCACAGAGTCCAAGAGTTCACCTCACACCACATTGGTCACCTCTAAACCATCTCTCCAAGTGCCACATAGAACAGAATGATGCAATCATTTGTGTTGGAAAAGACTTTGAAGATGATAAAGTCCAACTAACCCATGGCCCTCAGCACCACATCTCCATGGCTTTTCAACCCCTCCAGGCATGGTGACTCCACCACTGCCCTGGGCAGCCTGGGCCAGGCCTTGACAGCCTTTTCAGGGCAGAAATCATTCCTAATGTCCAATCTGAACCTCCCCTGCTGTAACCTGAGGCTTTCCTCTTGTCCCATCACTTCTTCCTTGGGAGAAGAGACCAACCTCCACCTCTCCCCAGCCTCCTTCCAGGTGGTTGTAGAAAGCCAGAAGGTCTCCCTTGAGCAGTTTCCCCTTGTGCTCTTCCAGCTTCTGTTTGCTTTTCTCACTGCTCTACTTAGGAGGCTCCCCCTGGATCCTTGTCATGCCAAAATACTCCCCTGGGTTGTGTTGCCATCAGGCAATCACATGCTCATTCCCTGTTTTCCACTCCCCCAGCTTCACCATCCAGCTGGGAAGCCTAAACCAGCCTTGGAGCCAGCATGAAAAACCCCCTAGCCTGCTGGAGGCTGGTGTTTGGATCCCATGGAGTTCAGAACCTCCTGGTTGGGGACAATGAGCAGAAATCATCTCAGCTGGCATCTGAGGAGCAGTTTGGGTTATTTGCTTGGGGTCTGGCTACTGGTGGTGAATAACAAAGCTGCTGCTGCTCTTCTGTCCATGAATGTGTTCTGCTGGGTGAATGGAGAAGGCTCTAAACCCTGCTCCTTCCAACCAGATTAATTGTGTTAGGGCTTTGTCAATGCAAAAATTACCTCATCATTGGCACTGGCAGGTGGTGGAGAGCAGCAGACTTATTCAATATTTAAGAAAGCTGCATTGCAGAGCTGAGAAGGCTGGAGAAATAGGTTGCCTGTGTCAGTGTCTTTGCTGGTGGAGCTGATCTCTGCAGGCACTGCCAAGCGTGGAACATTGAGCTTGCCATCAAAACCTGATTATTGTACTGGGAACTCTTTAAAACACTGAGTTTTTGCCCTTTTCTACCCCAGAATGCTATTCCCAGGTGTCTAAACCAGTGTGTTTGGGCAGCTCTGTGATGGTCTCTCTTTGCAGGTGCCTGGTTGGTGGTAACATTGTGGTTTCCTCAGGTGGCTTCAGGTCCTGCTTGTGACGCCAACAGCCCCAAGTCCTTCCTGGTGCCCATAGGGTGGGATGTGCTCATGCTGTGGGGTTCCCACTGCCTTTCCCTGCCCATCCAGGGCTGGTGGAGAGTGAGAGGGGACCTGCTGGATTTTGGGTGCTGGCAGTGGGCCAGTGAGTTGTCACCTCTTGGCTTAGAGTGAGTGGCTTCTGTGCACACGAGGGCAGTGCTGGTGGCTGGGGAAGAGGCAGAGTGATCCAGGGAAGGAGTTGAATCCCTTTTTTTTTATGAAGGCATGACCAAATTCATGGGTTCTGTCATACAGAAGTAATGGAGCAGCATGATTAGAGTCATGTGGCTCTTCCTTAAGGCCAGAAATTAAGACCTTGTTTCTATTCCTGGCTCTGCCCTGGCCATGCCACATCCATGCCAATGGGGAGCTGCCACCTCGCTCCTCCTGACCTGTAATCTGGGGAACTTCAAGCAGCAATCATGGTGTAGTGGGGAGAAGATGATGGCAGACCTGTAGGGGAGCAGCTCCTGGGACCCTCTGAGGCCAGCCAAACCCTGGAAGGTCTTGGCATCCTCCTAGGATGGGATATTTCCATTTCATTAACTAAATGCTGCTGTTGCTGGATCTCATCGCTTGCCACTTGGATTGTGAGCGAGGAGTTGGCAGGGGGGAGGGAAAAAGGCACTGTAAGCTCTGGATTTGTTCTTCACTCTGGGCTAAAAATGCAGAATGAAGCATTTAGGACAAGCAAGAGTAGTTGCTGGAAGTAATGCAAAGTAGATCTTCCAAATCTATTATTTATAGGCAGAGGGAGAGGCTGGTGAGCTCCTCCAGGAGCCGTCCCTGGGCTCTTCTCCATCCGCACCAAAGCGAAACGCTTGTGGCCTCGCTATTATTAGCAGAAAGTTCTAGCTGGGGGAAGGTGTTGGGGGAAGATGTTCTCCTCCCTGCTGGCTGGGGTGCTGGTGACCACTCTACCCTCTTCACTACTTAAAAAAGGGCGTTTTTTCACCCCCCATTCATCCCCTAGTCTCCCATTCTGTATAACCTCAGGCATGTCACTTACCCACCTGCACCTCCCCCAGCATGGGTGCTGGTAGCATGGTGCTGTCCTTCCTCCTGAGACCACCCCATTAAATCTATGTCCAGCCTGGTGAGACCCCCCCCTCAGTTCCAGCCATCCTTGGCAGGAGTTTGCTGCTGCAGTGCAGATGGTGGAGGTGATGGTGGGGATGGAAATGAACAGGTTTGCTTATTGAACCGACCTTGTCAATCAGAGCCTTCTGCCTTGGCAGAGGAGCAGTCACTGGAGGGAACCAGCAGAGCACTAATTACCCTCCTGCTTCCCTTCTTTCCATGTATTTCTGTGTGTATTTATATGTATTTTTGGCAGTTATCTGTCAAGCAAAGGTGAGTCTCCTCAGGGAGTGATGGAGAAACCCCTGCAATATTGCAGAGCAGGAAGGGCAGGATGGGGCTTATATATATTTCCCCCCTCCCCTTCTGGGTAAGTTTTGCAAGCTCCTGGTTTTCCATCTTCTCCTGGGGGAGATAAACTCCCCAGGGCACCATTGGGAGTTTTGCTGGGAGCTGGAATTGGGAGTTTTTTTCCCTGCAAAGCTGCATTTGTTACCTTTGGATTGAGCTCTGATCCTACTGGGACTCCTGTGGTGGGACCCCCAGGGGGATGTGGGTGCCTGAGCTGGGTTGGAAGCTGGGGCAGCAGGTTGGGGTAGGTGGGTGGGTGAATGGGAGAAGCCTCCTTGCCCATGGTCTGGGCTCTGCAGAGAGGTTTGGGTTTCTGTGGGGTTTGGGTTTTGGTTCTGCTGCAGGCAGGAGGAAGCAATTCAAATGCAAGTGCTGCCAGCAATGCAGGTGGGAAGCTGCCGTTGTTGGGGGATTCTCGTGGGTACTGAGTGTGGGTGATCTGCATAGGGAGCTGGGGGTGGGGGGGAAACCATGAATGGGAGATAGTTGGGCTCCCAAAACCTTCCCCTGCTGCAGGGGCTGCTAATGAAGAGGTGATTTGTGTCCTCCTCAGTGCCTTGTGCTCTCGTTAGCGCTGCAGCAAAGCCCAGCCCTTGGTGGATGGATTGTCTGTTCTCTTTTATTTCTGCTGGAATGACTCTCCAGGGAGACTCAACCTGAGCTTCTCCCTTTGCAAGTGATATCTCCTGGGTGGTGCTGTCCATGGACCCACAAGCTGCTCTGGAGGAGCATCCTGGGGGGGTCCAGGTGTGGCAGCAACTCATGGTGGAGCCACAGCATCCCCCGTGGGCTGGGTCGGAGGACTGATCCTGCCCAGCTCTGCCTGTGGTGCTCACCCTGGTGATGGGAAGGATAGATCCACCCCTGTGCTGTGGGTGATGCTGGTTGGCATCAGCTAGGCTTTGCCATCTTGTCCCTGTCCCCAGGCAGTGAGTAGGGGAGGTGGTTGAAAGGGTAAAACACCCCCAAGAACATGGGGAGAAACCAGCACTCAGGCTCTGGCTTTTACATCAGTTTGGCTTTAATAAAAGCTGTTGGTCCTGCTGAAAGGAGAAAGGTTTGCAACCTGCTGTGGGTGACCCTGCTGGAGTAGAAAGCTTGGACTAGATGATCTCCAGAAGTCCCTTCTAACCCCCACCAGGCTGGGATGCAAGGAAAAGGTCCCTTTCTAGGTGAATGTTTTGGAGAAGAACAGACAGAACATCGTGTTTGGGTCCTGTTGCCACCACCTCTTTCAGTGCCTCTCTTGGTGTCACTTCCCAAAAGCTTTAGTGACCAAAACTGGAGGAGTTTTGTTCCAGAGGGGACATGGGTTGGGGTAGGACAGGGAGCAACTGCTGGGTTTTAGGGAGAAAATTTCCTAGTTTGTGGATTTAGTTTTGGTTTCCTTTTTTTCCCCTCTGAAACTGAAGCATCCTCTCCCCTCCCAGCTCTGAAGCCTCCTAATTAATGAGAGGTTGGGTGTCATTAATTACAGTCAGGCTGAGCGTGGCTGCATTGCCCTCTTGGGATGGTTGTAGCCTCCTGTATCTCATGCATGATGTCAAGAATGACTGAAGTGCCATTCCTCTTCTTCTGCCTGCTCCTACTCCTCTCAATGCCAAACCCAAAGCCCTGCCCAGCCTCATCTGGTGTTTTGGTGTGACTTTTCCCCTCCAGCCTGGCAGACAGCACCAGGTTACCTTCACCAGCATCATTGCTGTCTGAGAGCTGAGCCAGAGGAGCAAAGTGATTGACTTCTCCAGTGTGTCCAGCCAGCAGAGCACCAGAGGTCCCATCCTAGTTCCTCCTCCAGTGGCCCACGATGACAGACGCTGTGGTGGGCAGCAGCTCTGACCGGTGGATGTGCCCCAACGACAGGACCATGTCTCTCCGAGCCAGGTGAGGGGATGGGGCTTGAGGGATGATGTAAGAGGGAGGAAGGGTCCCTGAGGGTGGGAGGTGATGTGGGTGCAGCCCCCTTGGTTCTTCTTCTGGGGTTTGTGCTGGTTGGGATTGGGATGTTTTGTTGTGTTGCCTCCTAAACCCCATGAGTAAGGTGGTGGAGGTAGATCCATGGGTGTGCTTGCACCCCAGTGCTGCTCAGGAGCCTTGTCCATCTGTCCTGAACCCCTCCAAGGCAGTCACTATGCAGGGTGGTGGTGCATCTCATCCTGTGGCACATCTCTGGCCCAAGCTGGATGGGTGGAGGCAGCACCCATAGGTGGGTGCTGGGTTTGGGTGCCTGGGTGATGCAGGGGCTGGGTGGAGCTTGTGCTTGGAGCTTGTTGCTCTGTGCCCCTCTGGAAGAGCAAGAGAGGTCCACAGAGAGGGACATGTTGGGGACCATTTCCTCCAAGGCAGGGAGAGTGCTGGCTCTTCTGCCCTTGTTCCTTATCTCACCTGAGATTTGAGGTGCTGGAGCATGTCCAGAGAAGGGCAGGGAAGGTGGGGAAGGGTCTAGAGCACAAGTGTTGTGAGGAGCAGCTGAGGGAACTGGGCTTGGTTAGCCTGGAGAAGAGGAGGCTCAGGGGAGACCTCACTCTCTGCAGCTCCCTGAGAGGAGGCTGGAGCGAGGTGGGGGTTGGGCTCTTCTCCCAAGGAACAAGCAATAGGATGAGAGAAAATGCCTCAAGTTACAGTAGGGGAGGTTCAGGTTGGGCATGAGGAAGAATTTCTTCCCAGAAAGGGTTGTTCAGCCCTGGCCCAGGCTGCCCAGGGCAGTGGTGGAGTCACCATCCCTGGCGGTGTTGAAAAGCCCTGGAGCTGTGGTGCTGAGGGCCATGGGTTAGTGGTGCCCTGGCAGTGCTGGGGAACAGTTGAACTCCATGATCTTCAGGGTTTCTTCTAACCAAAGCAATTCTGTGACTCTGACTCTAATCCTTGTTCCTTCTCTTTCCTCGTGCCTCCCAGCAGTGAGAAGGAGCAGTAAGTATTTCCCCTGTTTTTCTTTTGGCCTGTGGCTCTTTACCTGCTACTCTGATGGGCTTGAGAGTCCAGGCTGGCTGGGGCTGTGGGCAACCTGCTCTAGTGGGAGGTGTCCCTGGCAGGCAGGGGGGTTGGAACTAGCTGATCTTTCAGGTCCCTTCCAGCTCTGACCATTCTATAGTTCTATGAATGTAAGGTTTAAGACTGTGTGGGTCTGCTCAGCCCAGGGGAGGAAAGACCTGGGCAAGGTCTATAGATGAGCACAGATGAGTTGCCTTTTGCATCCTTTGTTAGTGTTGCACCTCTTCTGCCTGCTCTTTTGCAAAGCTGAGTGGCAGATGTTGCCTTGACACCAGGTTAGAGCTCCCTGATGCCTAGACTGTGCAAAAGGATCTTGGAGGAGGATGTTAGGAGAAGGAAAACATCCATGATTGATGAAATGTCCCCCAGAAACCTGCCTGCTCCTGTGGCCATTGCCCTGGTACTGCTGCTGGCTGGCAAAGCTGCAACAGAGAGCAGCAGGATGCAGAATGAACTGTGGCAGTTGATGTTTGACATGGAAATAATGAGAATGTTTCTGAAAATAGAGTGACAAGTGACAAGACAAAAGGAAACAGCCTCTAGTTGCACCAGGGCAGGCTTAGGTTGGACATGAGGAACAATTTCTTCCCAGAAAGGGTTGTTCAGCCCTGGCCCAGGCTGCCCAGGGCAGTGATGGAGTCATCATCCCTGGAGGGGTTAAAAAGCCCTGGAGCTGTGGTGCTGAGGGCCATGGGTTAGTGGTGCCCTGGCAGTGCTGGTTGATGGCTGGACTTGATGATCTTCAAGGTCTCTTCCAACCAAACCAAAGCAGTTCTGGGAGGAGGTGTCACTCCCCTTTCCTCCTGGGCTTGGCAGTTGGTGCCTGGCTTCTGCCTACGCACACCAGTGGTTGCACACACAAACACACGTGTGCACCTACATACATGACCTGAGGACAAAGCTCTGACCTCCTCTGTCCTCACAGGCTCCCTACTGGTTGGGCAGCAAGGGGCAACCAGCCTGAGAGGCAAAGGAAAGGTGAGGAGCTGACAGATGAGGAGAAGGAGATCATCAACAGAGTCATTGCCCGGGCTGAGAAGATGGAAGAGATGGAACAGGAGCGCATCGGGTAAGGAGGTGCTGGTGGCATCAACACCACCCTGCTGGTGGGACAGGAGGGACCCTGAGCCTGGCCCTTGCAGCCCATGGATGGAGAGAGCTCTCTTGGCTGCGTTCCTGGCCAACAGCTACTGCACTGCAGTGTTTCTCCTGAAAGGGAGCCTGCAGGGGAGCTTCTTGAGCCGACGTCGGTCCTTGGCCAGGAGGAATCTGGAAGCAGGGAGGGAGGTGCTCAGTGTGCTGCTGCTGCTGCTTGGTGTGGTGGACCAAGAATTGATAGGCTTATCAATTTGATATATATATATATATATAGAGAGAGAGAGAGATTTGATCCAGAGGGGATCATTCATAACATCTTGTTTTGTGGAGTGAAGCTGCTTGCCTGGTGCTGAGCACCTGTGTGAGCACAGGCAAAAAGCCATGGCTCACCAGAAGACGTTTTGTGTTTTGGGAACATGGAGAGATCCATCACCTTCTCCAGCTGTGTGCTTAACCACTCCTGCCAGCCAGCAATGAGCTGTCTGTGGAGCTGAAGAGATCTGAGTTGGTGCCTGGCTATGTGCAGTGGTACCTGGAGAAAGAATGCTATCACTGAGGTCTCAACTTGCTCTCCTGGGGCTGGGTTTCTGGAGGGGATCTCCATGATCTCCTTTGTCAGGGTCATGGCTTTTCTTTGTTAGAGCAGAACACTTTGGTCTTGCTGAGCTGAAGCATCAAGTGCTGTTTTCTTTTCTTTTGAGTAGATTTTTTCCCCTTCTTGCAGTGCAGATACCCAGATCCAGGCAGGACCATGCTCTCCTCTTGTTCTCTTCTGCATGGAGAACCTCAGAGTCCCTTTTGTAGCCCAGGGAGAGCTTTACCCAGCAAACAGGCACGTGGGTCCTGCAAGGTAGCAGCTTGGTGTGGGACATGGAGAGGACCTGTCTGTGCCCACAGAGCCTTGTACCACAGCCAGAGCTTGAATCCATCACTCTGCTTGCTTAAATAACCATGAAATTGGAAGATGTGGTTGCACTGCAGGCATGGGGAGCTCCTGCTGCAGCATGTGGTCTTCCTGGGTGGCTGCAGCATGGAGGATTTGTGGACTCATTTGCTGGAAATAGCTGGTTAGGAGCAGGGCTGTGGAGAGCTTGGGCAGGGATCACCTTGACAGAGGCTACCTGGGCTTGGTGAGTGCCCCAGGGGTGGATGTACTCCTCTCTGGGCTCTGGTTGCCACCTTTGCTGGCATTGCCTCAATTTCTTTCCTCTCCCAGTCTTCTGGTAAGAAACCAGTTGGAAGTAGCTATGAATGGTGGGGATTGATCCCCCAGAAGTGCTTACAAACATTGCCCCAGCTTTGCCCATTTGCAGCCTGGTAAGAATTCCTCTTAAATGTGTGCTGCTCTTTGGATGAGGCTTAAATTTGGGCTTGGCAGTGATGGGTGAGCAGTTGGACTTGATGATCTGAAAGGTCTGTTTCCAACCAAAACAAATGATTCTGAGTCAGAGAATCTCCTGAGTTGGAAGGGACCCACAGGGATCATGGAGTCAAAGTCCTGTTGGTGGTCACCAGAGATAAGAGATCAGCTCCTGTCCCTCTGGTGAGGAAGTTCTAGACCACAGTGAGGTCTCCTCTGTCTCTCCACCAGGCTGAACAGAGCAAGTGCCTTCAGCCACGCCAATGCATAAGGGATGAGGTTTTTATTCAACTCATTTCAACTTTAGCAATGGAGAAGAGATTGGATTTGATTTTATTACTATTTTTGCATCACACATTCCTGCAGCTGTTTGCAAACCTGCAGAAACTCTTCCTTTTCCCTTGGGGAGGAGATTTGCTCACCTTCATTCATGAAAAAGCCAAGGGGAGGACTCGGAGTAGAGCAGGAGAAGGCTGGGATGAGAGGTGGCAGATTTGCCTCCCATGTGTGGGAGTAGCAGGAGCTCTGCCAGCTCCTTTGTGTTGGTTTGGCTTGCAGAACAAGAGCTGGGGGATGTGCAGTGGTGGCAGTAGAGGACAGCATTGAGATTGGTCTCCTGCAGCATCACCTCTTTGGGAGCTGCTTGGGTGTTATCCAGAAGAGCTCCTTCCTTCCCTAAATAATCCAGCTTGGCCAGGCTGGCCTCTGGCTGGGATACAGGGGTGGTGACTCTGGCCCTTGGTGGGGCAGGCTGCTCTAGGGAGGTGCCCCTGGAAGGGCTGATTTTTCTGGGGGTCTCTGCTGGTTTCTGGGCTTCTCTATTCCTGTAAGGGTTTGGGGAAAACTCCATTCAAAACCTGATTTTGAGTTAAAGCCAGGTAATAGCTTCGATGAATGAAAGCACCTTCCAAAGGAGGAAGGTGATAAATAACTTGGAGATGTCTTCAGAAGTGGCTGTGTTTTTTTTGAGAGGGTGCCTTTGAGCTTTACTTGAGCAATCAGGAAGTCTCCAGCTGAGTGCTGGCTGCAAATGGACCTCTTTGTGCCTTCAAGTGCCTCCTGATTCAGTGCCATCCATCTCCACCACCTCGTGGTCCCTCATCTCCTCCACCTCGTGCCCCTTCTCCTGCACTCACCATCCCATGAGCTCTGTTCCTCAGCCAGCTGGGGTAAGGTGGGAACAGACAAATCAATGCTGCTTGTTGAGAAGATGTTTGTGGAATTGGACTTCATGTCCAACTCAGCTCAAATTAATCTAGCCAAGGAGTATTTTTAGCACCAGAGGTGGATGGAGGCCTGGGGGATATGTGATCTGGATGCTGATGAGGCTTGGAGGACAGGGACACTTTGATGCTTGGTCTTTGTTTTTTTTCTTAGTTGAGTTGTTGTCTCTCAGCACAGAGAAGGATAATAGGAGCTGGAATCATCTTCAACAGTGATACAGCAAGAGTGTGAGGTGATGAAGAACTTTCCAGCTGACTGGGGATTAGGATAAGCCTCTGGGCTAGTTCTCAGGTTCGGGCTACGTCCTGGGTCTGTTGGTCTATTCTCATCCCTGCTTGGCCTGGGCTAGTCCTTGGGTCCCTGTGGCAGCTCAGTGCCATCTCCAGTGGTGGTGGCAGTGCTGGTGATGATGGTGATGCTCTGGCTGTGGTCCAGGAGGAGCCTGGTTCTCCTTGGTGATGCAGGAGCACCTGCAGGCACCGACTGGCTCCATTCTGCACTCTAACTGGGTGCTATCAATAACCCTCTGAGACTGCTCTGCTGCTTAATGAGGTCCATTATGCTCTTGGCATCAAAGAAAAGATCTTAAACTATCCCAGGTTAGAAACTGCTGTTTCTGGAGAGCACCTTGTGAAATGGAGCTGGTTCTTCCAGAGGTGACATGACCACCCATCACCATCACTCCTGGATCTGGTCATGCAGCCTCTTCCCTTTCCTCCAATGCCTTCTCAAAGGGCAATGGTTTGAGTATCTCCCCATGGGTCACAGCCTCTCACCTTCCCTCAGAAGGAGCAGCTATGGAGCAGGATTGTGGTTTAATTTGGCTGCTTATTGCTGGGCTGACACATGCCTAATGCTGGAGCAGATGGTTGGAGTCGCTGGGGATTAAGTCATTAACCTCAGTGGCCAGCAGCAGGGATGCTCACTGGGGAGCACAGATTCATCTTTTCCTCCTGTTCAGACAACACACAAATAAAACTAAGAGCTGGGCAGGGTAGGGTGGTTGCTGGAGACAGATGGAAATGTCTCCAGAGGTGCAAGCTTCTAGAAGAGATGAGGTTCACTCATGGCCAGAAGATAGCTCATTTCTGAGACTGGAATGAGCCTGCAAAATCCCAACCCTCCTGCAGCACATCAGAGCAGGCATCATCTGGAGGGATGCACCAGCATGGAACAGGCCCCTTTGGAATGGATGAATCCTCCCTGGCCACCTTGGACATCATCTCTTCCCAATCCCAGTGAGAGCTCTCAGCAGAGGATGAGCTTTGAAAGTCAGCTGGGAAAAGCTCAGCTGCTGCTTTACCTTTAGTTTCCTCTGCACTTGGAAGGGAAGAAAACTGCTGCTCATTTTTCATCCTGGTTTTAATTATGTTTTTTTCTTTAATCTGTAGCTTGGCTTATTTTCTTGTCTTTTCTAGACCATTAAAATTAGCCTTAATTTAATATTCATCCCTTTAAGGGACATGATTTCCCTATGGAGACAAGGCAGTGCTTAATCCTGGAGGCACTTGGTGACCTCCTTTGTGTTATTACTTGATGATTTCTCTTGCCACCTAAATGGTGGCCAAGCCCCTGCCCTGGGGAGCACCCAGCTCAGGGTGCCCCAGATCCTCTTAGGTCAGGTCCTTCTCCTCACCCTATGCAGCAGTTCATTGTCTGTTGCATTCAATGTCCTCCTCAAGGCAATTAAAAACCCATTAGGCACATCTTCAGCTCTTCAGTTCTGCAGAGTGCCAATGAATGTTTCAACATGACAAACTGATGGGTCCCTTGCCTTGCTCTTGAGTCTTGCTTCCCAAGATCATCAGCATTTAATGCCACAGTGACTTTGTGTCCTTCTCTTGGCTCTAGCCTGAGAGAAGATGCTGATGCTGCAGCACTGTGGGTTTTTTTTTTGTATGGGGCCAAGCAGATGATCTGGCCAGGCTGGACCCATGGGCTGAGGTTCAACAAGGCCAAGTGCTGGGTCCTGCATTTGGGTCACAACAACCTCAGGAATGCTCCAGGCTTGGGGCAGAGTGGCTGGAAAGCTGCATGGGGGGAAAAGGACCTGTGGGTGCTGGCTGACAGCAGCTGAAGATGAGGAAGCAGTGTGCCCAGGTGGCCAAGGAGGTCAAGAGCATCCTGGCTTGGATCAGCACTGGTGTGGCAGCAGGGCTAGGGCAGGGATTGTCCTTCTGGGCTGGGCACTGGGGAGGTCACAGCTGAAATCCTGGGCTCAGCTTTGGGGTCCTCACTGCCAGAAGGACACTGAGGTGCTGGAATATGTCCAGAGAAGGGCAAGGAAGGTGGGGAACGGTCTAGAGCACGAGTGTTGTGAGGAGCAGCTGAGGGAACTGGGCTTGGTTTGCCTGGAGAAGAGGAGGCTCAGGGGAGACCTTCTCGCTCTCTGCAACTCCCTGAGAGGAGGTTGGAGCCAGGTGGGGCTTGGGCTCTTCTCCCAGGGAAGAAGTGACAGGACAAGAGGAAACGACCTCAAGTTCTGCCAGGGGAGGTTTAGGTTGGCAGAAAGCTTGTTCCTGGACATCCTTCTGGTTATCAGTGGGAGAACAGCACATACCTGGTGATCCAGCACATGTGTGGGGTGGTGTTGGATGGAACTGGGGCTTCTGGGGGCTTTTTTCTCCCACTTATCTTAATCAGGAGCTTACCAGCCTATGGGTCTTAGTGTGTTACCTCTCTCCTAGCTCTCTCTTAACTTTCTACCAGGTTCATGCCAGGACATAAAATTTCATGGGTTTTATGGCAGTGTTTGAATTAGGGAGGGGGGGAAAAAACCCCAGAGTTTCTGCAGCTTGAACTGCTGTTTCAATCAGGCAACTGTGCTTCATTGATACTGGTGCCACAGGTGTGTACTGGCTGCTGAAAATCTTCCACCACTCTCAAGTCTCTTGAGAAGCAGTTTCTGGTAAATGAGAGACTAGAAGAGATTTTTTGCAGCTAAATCATGAATCTTTTGAAATGCAAAGAGTTGAGGTTTGTTGGGTTTTTTTTCTCCCCTCTTTGATTGTGCCATTTGTTCCAGTTTCTATAATAAGCTTGTTTGGGTTTGCAGATTTCCAACTGGAAGCTGCTTCTGTGGGAGCAGAGCTCTTGCAGCAGAGCAGATGAAAGCTGCAGTAGATCATGGGTTGCTGTGTGTGTCCCCTTCACTGTTAGGAAAAGAAAGGGTTTGCTCCCCAAATATTTCACCTCTTGAGGTGGGAACAGTGTGCTGTGATGATGGTGGTGGTTTGCTGGTGGAGCTTTTCATGGGGACCCTGTGTTGTGTGTGGTGGGATGTGGGCTAGGAACAAGCATTGTGTGACTTACATCATTTAAATCACAAATGGTTGAGGAGCAGCCACGTTTCCAGGTTGAATTGGAATCCTGCTTGTTGTTGGTTGGGTGTTTACAGGATGATGAAGCTCTCTTGAGACCAGGGGGATCTGTGTGTTTGCAGCAGAAGGTGGTGGAGGTTGGGAAGGTATTGAAGATGGATGGTGGTTCTAGCAGCTCTGGGTCATCTGCAAAGGAGAAAGCAGGTGCTGAAGGGCAGGGATGGGCAAGCACAGCTCTTGGAAATAACCCTGGAGTTGGGCTAGCAGATAGGATCCCTGTTCAGAGCAAAGTGGGAAGGCATCAAAGCAGCTCACTGAGGTCTGAGGATGTTATTTATTGACAGAAGGCTGAGAAGCTGACTTGCTTTATTTGGAGAGGTCATGTCATCACTGAAACATCAGGAGATGAAGACTGAAGGAACTTGTAAGCTCATCCATCTGCTGTCTGGTGACACTGTAGCTGTGAACACTGACTTCCAACATTCATGTAGATGTGAACATAGCTGTTGACCAAGAAGGTTAATGATATCTTGGGGTACACTAAGAGTTGAGGGAGGTTCTTGTCCCCCTCTACTCTGCCCTAGTCAGGCCGTATCTGGAGTCCTGGGTCCAGTTCTGGGCTCCCAAGTTCCAGAGAGACAAGGAACTACTGGAGAGAGCCCAGCAGAGGCTAGGAAGATGCTGAGGGACCTGGAGCATCTCTGGCAGGAGGAAAGGCTGAGAGCCCTGGGGCTGCTGAGCCTGGAGAAGAGCAGCCCCAGAGGGGAGCTGCTCAATGCTGAGCAAGAGCTGAAGGCTGGGGGCAAAAGGCTGGGGCCAGACTCTGCTGAGTGGTGCCCAGGGCCAGCCCAAGGGGCACTGGGCACAGACTGGAACCCAGGAGGTTCCACCTGAACAGGAGAAGCTTGTTTGGTGTGAGGGCATTGAAACCCTGGCCCAGGCTGCCCAGAGAGGCTGTGGAGTCTCCTTGTGTGGAGAGGTTCCCAAGGCAGCTGGAGGTGATGGGGGGCAAGCTGCTGTGGGTGCCCCTACTGGAGCAGGGGTTTGGACTGGTGCTCATGTCCACCAACACGATCACCACATGCAGCCCACGAGGATGCTGTCCACCCTGGAGACCAACCGTGGGGGCATCCAACAGCCAGGAGAGCTCACATCTTGTTTATTAGTGATTCAGGGGTTGCTGGCAGCTGAGCCACCATAAATCTGGAGCTGTTGTCATCAGCCACGTGGGAAGCTGCCTTTTAACCTTGGGGTGATTTTTACTGCACATGGTTTGAATGGCTCTGTCAGATCTGGCTCAGGCTGGGGTGGGAGCCATGGCAGCTCACCTCAGTGGGCTTGGGTCTCCTCCTCCTCCTCCTCATTTCCATTCCTTCTCCTTCCTCACTGAATGACATAAATAATGCATTCCTTTTCCCCTTTCAATGCTATTTTTAGGACTTAGGAATTCTGGGTTAACAGAGGGTACAGCTCTTGGGTGCTGGGCAGGCAGTGAGCTCCTGCTCCTGCTTTGCAAACTGCTCCTGCCAGCACTGTTTTATCTGGCAGAAGTTGCTAAACTGATTGGTTTCTTGGGGTTTGTTGGGTTTTTGGGTTTTCTTTTTACCTTTGCAGTAAACAGCTGTGTTTTCATAACCTGGTCCCCAATGGGTTTGTTGCATTTGGCTCACAGGGCAGAGGATTTCCATCAAGGAAATGATCCACAGGGTTCTCTCAATTAGAAAATGAACAAATTCCTTCAGTCCTCCCACCAGAGCCCTTCCAACCTCTCCTCTTGCAGCTCTGCCAGGGTACCTGGCACTTTTCTTTTGGAGAGGGGAGAAAAAGCTGCTTCACTGATACCAAGCTTTGTGCAGTGGTGCCAACTGGGATGGGGTTTATAGATGTGGAGGTGGCACCTGGGGCTGGTATCTGCTCTCTGGGGTCATCGGTGGAAGTTAATAGTCATGCACTCTAAAGCTACAGAGGGATAGAACACTCCCAAGTGCCCCCGGCCCCGGCCGGGCGGTGCCGCCCCTGCCGCATGCATCCCCATAGCCGGAGGAGGAGAATCTCAGCTGGAAGCTGCCCCAAGAAAAGGCCCAGCTGAAGGAAAGGCAGCAGCTGCCCCTTAGGAGCAAGTTCTCCACATGCTGGCTGCACAGATGCCTCTCCTGACAGCTCCTGTCCCTTCTTTGCCAGGCGCCTGATGACTCGGCTGGAGGACATGCGTCGGAGCGTGCTGGGGGACGGGGTGAATCGCTGCATCCTCTGCGGGGAGCAGCTGGGGCCGCGGGGGTCTGCTTGTGTCGTCTGTGAGGACTGCAAGAAGGTGAGACATCTCCCCGTGTTCTGCTATCCCAGACCCACACGTCTCCCCCTGGACCAAAAAGGGACGCTCTGGTGTTTTGGTGCATGCTTTGATTGCTCAGCGTTGGTCTACACAGTGGCACAAGGGGACACCGTGGCCAGCAGCGCAGGGAGGGGATTGTGCCTCTGCTCTGCTCTGGGGAGACCTCAGCTGCAGTGCTGGGGCCAGCTCTGGAGTCCTCAGCATAGCAGAGACATGGACCTGGTGGAGGAGGGCCAGAGGAGGCCACAGCAGTGATCTGAGGGCTGGAAGCTCTCTGCTGTGGGGAGGGGGTGAGAGAGTTGGGGTTGTTCAGGCTGGAGAAGAGAAGGCTCCAGGGAGACATCACTGCAGCCTTTCAGGACTTATAGGGGATGATAAGAAAGATGGGGAGAGACTTTTGAGCAGAAGGTGTTGGGACAGGACAAGGGCTGATGGTTTGAAACTAGAAGAGGAGATTTAGACTGGATAGAAGGAAGGATTTTTTTGCTGCTGAGGGTGGTGAGAGCCTGTCCCAGGTTGCCCAGAGAGGTGGGAGATGTCCCATTCCTGGAACCACTCCAGGTCAGGTTGTTTGGGGCTCTGAGCAACCTGATCTAGCTGGATATGTCCCTGCTGACTGTAGGTGGCTTGCACTGAATGACCTTGAAAGGTTCCTTCTCACCCAAACCAGTCTACAATTCTATGATCCCCAATGTTATCACTGGAGACCTCATTAAACAATCGCTCATTGACCTCACAGGCCCCAGGGGTGATGCTGGTGCAATAAGACTTTTCAGTGACCATGGTGTCCCTGCTGCCACCTGTTGCTTTGCTTTCTCTTACAGAATGTCTGCACCAAGTGTGGGGTGCAGACCACCAACAACAGACCCCACACCATCTGGCTCTGCAAGATCTGCAGCGAGCAGCGAGAGGTGAGTGTGGCACCTTCTCCTGCCCTGGGGGGGTGTTCCTCATGCTGGGGTGTGAGGACATGGTCCCTGCCCTTGGTTTTCACCCTGTTCCCTCCCAAGACCTCTGAGATAGGACCAGCTCCAGACTGGGTGATGCTCACAGGGGCTTTTAACCTGTCCCCCAGGACTGTTAAACCTTGCCCAGCGAGTCTGGTTCTTGTAGGATGAACTTGCTTCCTACGTAAGATGTCATTTGGGTTTTTTTGCCTTGGGAACAAAGTCTTGGAGTTGAAGAGGCTTTTGGGGCCAGAGATTGGTTCCCTGTCAGTTACAGAGTGCAAAATCTAAAGAGTTAATTAACTAATTAGTGTCACAGTAGGACAGAGGTGGGTACAGGGCTTTGTGTCCTCAGTGTTGTCTGCTGGAGGAGCACCCTGGTGATGCAGGGGGGTGTGAAGGCTTCCAAGTCTGCACCCAGCAACCTCCTGAGACATGGGTGCCACCCATCTGCTTGCTCCCTCAGGTGTGGAAGCGCTCTGGTGCCTGGTTCTTCAAAGGTTTGCCCAAGCAAATGCTACCCCAGCCGATGCCTGTCAGCAAGACCAAGGGTCCCCAAGGCCCAAGCGAGCCCAGCCCATCGGAGCCCCCTGCCCAGGACCAGAAACTCCCTTCCCGTGCACCCACCAGAGGTAGGTGACAGCAGGTGCTGACCTCCCTCCCTCATTGCAAGGGGTAGAGGTCCCACCAGCTAGGTGTTGGGTCTCCTCCCAATCATCTACAAGGCTGAGCCCTTGCAAAAATCTTCCAGAGCCATTGTGTTAGGTGCTGCCTGTTTTCTGAAGGGTGCAGAAATCACCTTGTTCTTCTCCTTGCCTGCTGAGGCTTTCTCCAGGCTGCCCCTGGGTTTTGCAGGGACCTTCTCAAGCCAAGAAGCCCCAGTGGGGATCTAAGGCTTCTGGCCAGGGGTTTGGACAGTTCTGCAAGGGCAAGTGTGGAGTCCTGCACCTGGGGAGGAATAACCCCATGGACCAAGAAAAGTTAGGGGCTGACATGCTGGAAAGCAACTATGCTGAGAAGGACCTGGGAGTGCTCATGGACAAATTCACTATGAGCCAGGATTGTGCCCAGATAGAAGAGCATCTCTGGGAGGAGGAAAGGCTGAGAGCCCTGGGGCAGCTTAGCTTGGAGAAGAGCAGCCCCAGAGGGGAGCTGCTCAATGCCCAGCAAGAGCTGAAGGCTGGGGGCAAGAGGCTGGGGCCAGACTCTGCTGAGTGGTGCCCAGGGACAGGCCAAGGGGCACTGGCCACAAACTGGAACCCAGGAGGTTCCACCTAAGCAGGAGGAGAAACTTATTTGGTGTGAGGGTGTTGGAGCCCTGGCCCAGGCTGCCCAGAGAGGCTGTGGAGTCTCCTTGTGTGGAGAGATTCCCAAGGCAGCTGGAGGTGATGGGGGGCAAGCTGCTGTGGGTGCCCCTGCTGGAGCAGGGGTGTTGGACTGGATGATCCTCAGAGGTCCCTTCCAGCCTTCACCATGCTGGGATTCTGTGAAAGACTGGCAGCACACCCTGGGTTGGTGCTGGTGGGGTGGGTGGGCTGCAGCTTCACCTCTTCTCGCTCTGTTTGTGCCCCCCAAGGCCAGGCGGATGCCAGGCCCCCAGCTGAGCAGGACTCTGATGGTAAGCACTGGCCTTCCCACCCTCCCCTGTGCTGCCTGTCCTCAACCTCCTGTCTCCTTCCCTCCCTCCTTTCCCTGTGGTGTTTTCCCACAGGGTTTCCCATGGCAAGTGGTACAGCAGCAAGACCCCTCCTTGCTCCTGCTACCCCTTGCATGGGGACTGAGTTATTCTAAGGCTTCCCCACCCACAGCACATGCCTGGGCTGTAATGCCCTGAGCTAAATTGCCTCTGTGGGTGTTGTTTCCTGCTGGTGACTGGCAGCTGTTTTGTTCTTTTTTCTTTCCTGGGAATTTAATAGCAGCCCTTGGAAAACCTCCTGTGGAAACTTTGGAGGCTTGCAGGGGGCTTATGCATGTTGGCAAGGGCTAGAGCAGCTGACACTTTGCTCTCTGCCTTGGTCATGGTGGGTTTTCCACCACCAAAGCTTTGTTCTGCATGGGTATCAGAACAAGGGAAGAATGCTGTGGTGGCTTTTAATGGTTAGACTTCATCCTCTCCAGCACTTGCAGCTCCCCCAAGCTCTGCCTGCATGGTTGTGCCTGATAAACACAGGCTGAAGGAGCTGTGTGAAGCAGCAGCAGTTGGTGCCTCCTGCTTATAAGGCTCACCAACTTCTAACCTCATGTATGCTCTGTGCTCCCCTGGACCCACATGCTGGCAATGGTAGGAGCCAGGATCAGGGCTCCCAGTGCTCACAGACCAACTGTGCTGCTGGGAGTTAATTCTGAACAGTAACCCCAATATTCAGCATCAGAGCATCAAGATGATGAGATTATCTGACCCACCTCCAGCACTGGCTGCTCCTGCCTGTGTGATGTTCAGGCTGGGAGCAACCCAGTGCCTGCAAACCCTCCTCTCTTCTTCCTCAGCTGTGTGGGGGAGACAGGAGGAGGCTGAGGACACCATCCCCTGGGAGTGATCCCCTCAATCCCACCTTTCCTTTAGTCCAGGGTCTGTTGTGATGACCATAACCCAGCTGGCAGATGGCTGTAGGTGCCCAGAAGGTGTGGATGGCTGCTTTCTGGGGCTGTGCTGGGTTTCCCAGTGGTGGCTGCTTGAGGCTTCTTTCCATGTCAGGCAGGGTTGTAAGCAGGTAGCATCTCCTTGGGTAGGGGTGTGTGGCACAGGCTTGGACTCCCTCTGCTCTGCAGCACCACTTGCCGTGGGGGTGCATCCTACATGTTGGGATGAGACACATGGAGGGTGGGGGGTGCACACTCCTGGAGGGGTGGTACCTGAGCTCAGGCACAACCCCTGCTACAGCTGATATCTCCAGCTGAGCCTTGGCAAGGCTGTTCCCAGCCTGGCTGTGCCAAATGCTGCTCCTCCACCTTCCCACACAGCACCAGTTGATATTAAACCACTTCATTTCATCCCAACAGTCACTGGTGCTCTTACCCTTTCTGGCCCCACAGCAGGCTGCTGTGCTGAAGCCTCTGGCTCACCCATGAGCTGGGGAGGTTTTGTCAGGCTCCACAGCTCCCTCCTGGTCATCAGCATGCTCCTGACATGCCCATGATTTTCCTAAAGCTCTCTTGGGAAATTGATTGCACTGCTCTTTCTGCACCCTGGGGGGCTCCTGGTTGTGAACATTGGTTTCTTCTCCTCCTTCCTCTCGAGCATCTCTTCCCCTACTTGGCAATCTGTTGCATTTTGCTTTCTCCTTATGCCTGGTGACCCTGAGAGCTCAGCCAAGGGTAAACATCTCATTTCTGTCACATCAAAGATTTATACTTGGCATCTCCAGCACAAGCCAGGTGAGTGCTGAGACCTTTTTCATCACGGCCATGGGCTACAATTCATCACCAGGAAGTGATCTTGGCACCCTGGAGTGTGTGGCTGGGATTTATCTGCTGGGATGGTCCCTGCTGGGTGATGGAAGTGAGAGGCAAAGGCTGCTGGCACTATTGTCTTGCTGATAAATGGAAGGTGATCAGCAAAGAGAAAATGTCATTTCCCCAGTCCCAGGGTCTGTGGAGCTGGGATGTCATTAAGGGTGTGATGAGTGCTGAGGACCAGTTGATGGATACCTCTGGTCTTGTTTTCCTGTGGGAAACATGTCCCCATGGTTTGCTGTGTCCTTTGCAATGTCCTTTGGGCTTTCCCAAACACCACGTGCAGCTTTGCTGGTGCAAAGCCCTCCTGCCTCCCCACAGGACCCCAATGCTCTGGGGTGGTGGTGGGGGGTGATGCTGCAGCAGCAGTACCCACCCTCCTCTTCCTCACAGCCATCCTAGACATCACTCAAGTGATGCTTTGTGGGGGATGGATGGGTGGTGGCTGGGATGCCAACCTCACTGCTGCCTTTCTCCCTCTCCTTGCAGGCAGTGATGGGGCAGTGGCTGCCCGGGGCAACTCCGTGGTGCCTGGTCGCAAGCTGACTGAGGGAAGAGCAGATCCGTGTGGGAGTGAGCAAACAGGAGGGGATGCAGAGAGCAGAGACCATGCTGCTGACAGTGGGGTCAGCAGGAGCCCTGGTGAGAGCTGTGCTGCTGCAGGCTTGGAAGGAAAAGGGCTGGGAAGCATGAAACTGGTACCTAGATGAGGGTTGTATCAGCATTTAGGATGCTGAGGGATTTCACCCTGCAGCTCCTTGCCACCTGCTCTTTTACTCTGCTTCATGGGGTTTGCTGATGGGGAGGTCCAGGGGTGTTAGTGGGATCAGGGGGAGGCACGAAGGGAGATTCCTGTTCCTAACCCTGTGTGCAGGGGGGAGAGGCAGGATCCTGCAAAGGGACACCACTTACAGCCCAGAAACCAATCATGTTCTGGGCTTGCACGGCCAGCAGGGCAGGGAGGGGATTGTGCCTCTGCTCTGCTCTGGGGAGACCTCAGCTGCAGTGCTGGGGCCAGCTCTGGAGTCCTCAGCACAGGAGAGATGTTGAGCTGGTGGAGCAGGGCCAGAGGAAGCCACAAAAATGACCCAAGGGCTGGAAGCTCTCTGCTGTGGGGAGGGGGTGAGAGAGTTGGGGTTGTTCAGGCTGGAGAAGAGAAGGCTCCAGGAAGACCTTACTGCAGCCTGTCAGGACTTAAAGGGGATGAGAAGAAAGATGGGGAGAGACTTTTGAGCAGGAGCTGTTGGGACAGGACAAGGGCTGGTGGTTTGAATCTGAAAGAGGAGATTTAGACTGGATAGAAAGAAGGAATTTTTTGCTGCTGAGGGTGGTGAGAGCCTGTCCCAGGTTGCCCAGAGAAGTAGGAGATTACCAGTCATTGCTGATGTTCCTTTCTCCTTGCAGGCCTGAAGAGGACCAACTCCCTGCAAGGCCAACGGCCACCTCCACCAGCTGCTGCCACCCCTGCCTCTGGTCTTGGTCCAGCAGCACCCCCAGGTAGGGTGTGATCAGGATGTGGCCAGGAGGCTCAGTCCCTGTGGGGGATTCTGATGTCTTGCTATGAGCAGAGAACCTCCTGCCTAGGGTATTGCTGGAATGGGAGAGGGATGGAGAGCATCACCCAGGTGAACACCCCAGTAATGCTGTATCCCTGATTTGCATCACCCCTGGAGGGGTGGAAAAGCCCTGGAGATGTGGTGCTGAGGGCCATGGTTTGGTGGTGACCTGGCAGTGCTGGTTAACAATTGCACTTAATGATCTTAAAGATCTCTTTCAAACAACATAATTCTGTGGGTTTTTTTCCCTGTGTCCCCAGCACCACCAGCAGCAGGAAGACCAGTTCCTGGGGCAGCTAGCAGGTTCCCAGAGAGACAAGGTAAAACTCAGCTGCTGTGAGGGGCTTGGGGGAGGGTGTTGGGGAGGGTGGGAGCAGACCGTGCTGGGGGATAACAAAGTCCCTCCTGCAGCAAGCCCACCAATGGGACCTCCAGAACCAGCCCATGCTGCCAGCAGGGAGGAGAGAGGAGGGGGCTATGCTGTGCCCCCAGCCAGAGAGGAGAGGCCAGCCTGGCAGCCCCCTGCAGCCCAGCAGCCCCCCAGCATCCCACCGGCATCTGCTGCCCCACCACGGCAACAACAGGAGGAGGAGGAGGAGGATGCCAACAGCTATGACTCTGATGAAGGCAGTATGTACCCAGGGCACCCAGCTGGAGGGGGAGGGAGAGGGGTTTTTGGGAAAGAAGGAACTTTTTAGGAGGTGGTTGCTGTGGGATTGTGACTGCACCATGAGGTCATGGGTCCCTGGTAGGGAGAGTCCTTGGGGAATGTTGCTTTGGAGCTGGGGCAGGGTTGTCACAGGCTCTGCACAGCTCAGGAAACCTTATTTCTCTTCTGAGGACAGGCTGAGAGAGTTGGGGTTGTTCAGCCTGGAGAAGAGAGGGCTCCAGGGAGACCTTCCTGCAGCCTTTCAGGACTTAAAGGGGATGATAAGAAAGATGGGGAGAGGCTTTTTAGCAGGACTTGTTGTGACAGGACAAGGGCTGATGGTTTGAAACTAGAAGAGGAGATTTAGACTGGATAAAAGGAGGAAATGTTTCACAATGAGGGTGGTGAGAGCCTGTCCCAGGCTGCCCAGAGGGGTGGGAGATGTCCCATCCGTGGAACCACTCCAGGTCAGGTTGGTTGGGGCTGTGAGCACCCTGCTCTAGTTGTAGATGTCCCTGCTGACTGCAGGTGGCTTGGACTAGATGATCCCTAAAGGTCCCTTCCAACCCAGCCTTCCCATTTCCAGCTTTGTCCTACAAGCAGTTGTCTCTGTCATTTGCTCTGATGGACCTGTCTGAAGCAAAGGCTTGGTGGTGTCAGTGCTTTTTCCACCATGAGCTCTTGTTGTTCAGGGGATTTATTGCATTAGGAGGAGCACCCATGGCAGGGCAGTGCTTTACCTGTCCAGCCAGGATGGGAAGAGCTGCTCCAGGCCAGGAATGAGTGCAGTAATCATGCTTGGATAGGAGCAGATGGACTCAGCTGAAGTTCTCTCTAACCCTTCCTCCTTGTCACCTTTTCCTGGTGAGGACATGAAGACAAGCACAAGCTGGTTCACAAACAGGTCAAAATAGGGGGGCTGAGTCCCAAGCCCTGGCAGAAGGTGACCACCAAGCTGCAACACCTCCTCTGGGTGGTTCTGGGAGGGTGGCACTGCCTTCTCAAGCTGTGCCCACAGCTTGTGATACGTTCTCCTTTGCCTGGTGAATGTGCAAGTCAGCTCAGAAGATCCAACCTGCCCTCCCTGGGCAGTTCCAGCTTTGCAGAGCTTTGATGCCCAGAGCTTGGGGATCTGGCAGGGTTTGTGTGTGGCAGTTTGGCTGATGCCAGCATGGTCTCACATGCATTAAAGAGCTTTTACATTTGAACCACAAATCTTCCTAATTCTTACTAATCAGGGCTGATTAAACACAGTTATTGGCTGAGGGTTTTACTGAGCTCCTGTTTCCAACTCCTCCTTCTCTTCCTCCTCTCTGCCAGCCACTCTGGGAGCACTGGAGTTCAGCCTGCTCTATGACCAGGAGAATAGCTCCCTGCACTGCACCCTCATCAAGGCTAAAGTAAGTGGTCCCTGTTTTCCCTTTTCTTTCACTTATTCAACTCCAGCAGCTGGCTCCCAGTTGCCCCAGTGGGATGGGATGGAAGCAGTGTGGGTGCTGGCAGAGGTTACTCTCCTGGGAGGGAGACCCAGCCCAACCTTGTTGGCTGGGAAGGAGACATCTCTGGGGCTCTTCTCCAAGTGGGTCTGAGATCTGTGAGGCTTCCTTGAGTGGCTCTGATGTTTTAGGACATCATGGCACTGACACCTGCTCAGAGCAGAGGATGAAGCTCTTGGCTTGCTTGTTTTCTCTCTTCTCAGCTGCTTCATGGAGAGTTTTTCCTCTTCCCTAGCTCTGCTCAGGGAGGATCCATGCACTATGACTTCTTTATTGTCTTTTAGGGCTTAAAACCAATGGACTCCAATGGCCTGGCAGATCCTTATGTCAAACTGCACCTCTTGCCTGGAGCCAGCAAGGTGAGGCTTTGCCTGCATTTGGGGTTGCTTTGGGCTGGAGATGGAGCAGAGTTGTCTCAAAACCCCCTGAGATCCTTTCTTTTTCTTCCTGCCCTTGATTTCTCCACTTAGTCAGTCACTCACTGCTGCTTTTACCTGGGGGGGATCTCTGAGAAGTGATGGTGCTTGCAAATGTTCTCCCAGCACTCAAGGAACAGCTCATCCTGCAGACAGGGATCTGCTTAGGGATGGAGAGGAGCTCTGGAGGAGGTCACACTGAAGTATTGCAAAACATCTGCCACTGCACCATGTTCTTGTTAGAGCACTGACAAAGTCACCATTGACCAAACTCTTGACTCCACCCCATCAAAGCAAGCCTTGGACACCTCACTCCCTAGCCTAGCTAAGCCAGTCTTGGTGGGGAAACCTTCTGAGGAAGAGCTAAGCTGGTGCCCAAGGGGTGTTGGAGCCTTGCTTGGGAGCTGCAGAGCTTTTTCCTGCAGTAGAGATTTGCTCAGAGGAACCAGGTGTGAAACAAGAAGAAAAACTAATACTGACCCCAATGGATTGGTGTGGACTTGGCTGACTTTCTGTGAGGACTTTCTGGTCTTGTGCAGGGTGAATCAAGGTGTCCTGATCTTGGGCTTTGCTTTGCTTCCTATTGCTCCCTCTTGCTGATCTTCCTCCTAGTTGTTTATTGTCCACATGTGTTTGTGACAGACACATGACCGAGTGCCAGAGCTCCTCGTTCCCCAAGCTGTCATCTCCTTTAGACTGTGAGAACCATTACCCTGCCCATGGACTGAGTGTCCTTGAGGGAGTAGACCCTAGACAATGACAAAAGCCAAGTGGTGTGAAGTCTGCCCTGGCCACTGCAGGCAACTGAGTCCCTGGTGTCCCAAGCTCCACCTTGTCAGGTTGTCACCTGTGGTTGATGGCTCAGTGGTGCGACAGCCTCAGCAGGCAGCGCTGACGTCCTTCAGCCTCTTCCACACTCCAATCAAACCACCTCTTGTGAGCCAGAAGGGATGAAGTGTCTCATTTACAGCTCTTCTGCCAGGAGCAGAAGATGGGGAGGAGTTGATGTCAATTGTGTCTTGTTTTGATGCCACAGTCAAACAAGCTGAGAACAAAGACGCTGCGCAACACCCGGAACCCCGTGTGGAACGAGACCCTGGTGTACCATGGTATCACAGATGAGGACATGCAGAGGAAAACCCTCAGGCAAGCAGAGGAGCTTGGGCTACCCTGTAGTGCTGGCAGCATGGGGGGACCATGGGTGGTCTTGCATGGAACATCTCAAGTCAACCTTCCTCAGGAGGGGGTACCTGGAAATGCAAGTTTGGGTCAAAACCAGCATGCTTGCCATCAACTTGCTGCTTTTGATGGTCCTTCCTGAGAAGAGAAGGAAAGGCAGTGTTGACCCTGTCATTGAAGAGTTGAATTATTGGCATTGCTCTTCTTATCAGCCAACTTTTTGTGTTGTCCCATGAGCACCCATGAGCAGTGGGTTTGTCCTCTGGAGTCAAGTCTTGCTCCAGCCTGGCTGATATTCACCTCTCCTCTTCCCTTCAGGATCTCTGTGTGTGATGAAGACAAATTTGGCCACAATGAGTTTATTGGAGAAACTAGAGTTTCCTTGAAAAAACTCAAAGCTAACCAGAAGAAGAACTTCAACATCTGCTTGGAGAGAGTAATACCAGTGAGTTTCTGTGACTTTGCCTTCTGCTGCCATTAAGGTTGAGGTTGATAACCCTCTGGCATGTGAGTGGTGAGCTTGGAGCTGGAACCAGCCAAGAGTTGTAGGTGCCTGACTTCACTGGCAATCTTTAGGAGCTGGTTTCCCACCCATGTCTGGGCTCATGTGACACATCAAGGTCAGGAGATGGGAACATGGTGGGAAGCCAGAGGAAAATGGCTCTGGGAACCTCCCCAGTGGCTGCAGATCTGCTGGTGTTAGAGAATCATAGAATGGTTTGAGTGGGAAGGGACCTTTAGGCTCACCTAGTCCAATCTCCCTGCCATGGACAAGGATGTCTTTAGTAGATCAGGGTGCTCAGAGCCCCATCCAACCTGACCTTCAGGTGGAGAATGCATTGCCAGCCTATGCTGAGGTATGTCACTGGAGGAGAGGGCAGGTTGCTCCACCTGCTCTCGCTGTGGGTGAGGTGCTGGGTCTGAGGTGGAGGTTGTTGGGGCAGATGAAGGAACCTGAGCCCACCTCCACTTCCAAGTCCAGCAAAAGAGGTGGGCAGGGCTCCCAGGGTTGTGTTTGCTGTAGGATGGGGCCTTTCCCAGCTGCTGGCTCATGGCAGTCACTTTTACTCTTCCCCATCCAAGATGAAGCGTGCTGGAACGACTGGAGCATCCCGTGGGATGGCACTGTATGAGGAGGAGGTAAGAGTCCCTGGAGGACAACATGCTCCATGCATCTCTCACCCATCATCTCTCTCATACCAGTCCCTTATTTCCCCCACCTCATGGAGACACAAGGTTCCCTCCTGTCCACCTGGTCTCACCTGCTCTGCAGTTGAGTCTTCCTCACCCGACAACCATGTCCTCATCTCTGGTTGCTTCCCCTTGCAGGTAGATCGTGGTGGGGATGTGGAGGAGCGTGGGAAGATCCTGGTGTCCCTCATGTACAGCACCCAGCAGGGTGGCCTGATCGTGGGCATCGTCCGCTGCGTGCATTTGGCAGCCATGGATGCCAATGGATACTCAGATCCTTTTGTCAAGCTGTAAGTGGGAGCTGGGGATGGCTTTGGGTGGGAAGGTGTAGTCCTAGAGTCACCCACTGTCCTGATGGGCTGAGAACTCTCTCCAAACCCACTGGTGTTTCCCAAGCCCTTTGAGACCTCCTGCAGGAGCCAGCTGCCCACCAAGGACGCCTGTGCAAGGTGGTAATGA
Organism: Galbula dea; assembly: GCA_013399015.1. Taxonomy (NCBI): domain Eukaryota; kingdom Metazoa; phylum Chordata; class Aves; order Piciformes; family Galbulidae; genus Galbula; species Galbula dea. The sequence continues at coordinate 19,525 of VWZX01009108.1, read as the reverse complement.
TCTGCTCTCGTGCTGCTGCCATGGCTGGTGGTAGGTGAGACAGACCCAGCCCTGAGGCCCATCCACTCCCATAGAATCATTTGGAATTGGAAAAGACTTTTTAAGTTCAACCATGAACCTGGTGCTGCCAATTTCACCACCAAACCATGCCTGTCAGCACCACCTAAGTGTCTTTCAAGTGCCTCCAGGGATGCTGACTCCACCACTGCCATGGGCAGCCTGTTAAAAGTCTAACATAAACACAGCTCTGACTAATGTTAATGAATGTTGACACAGGTCTAATTAATGTTACTAATAATGGTTAATGGGTTTGCTCCATAAACTACCCCAACAGCCTTTGCTTTTAGGGTGGCTTGAGGGGTGGGGAAGGCTTGGGATCAAAGGTTTGGAAGGACATCAAGAGCTGTGTGCACCTTTGCTGCTTTCTGGTCTCTTGAATGTTGCCCACAGCAAGAGATGCTCTCCTAGAAAGGTTTCTGCTGAGGTCTTCATGGTTTCCCATGTGTGTTCTTGCTCTTGAGCTTTGAGCTGTTTTCTGTTGCCCCCAGTTGGCTGAAACCTGACATGGGAAAAAAGGCCAAGCACAAGACCCAGATCAAGAAGAAAACATTGAATCCTGAGTTTAATGAGGTAAGGACAGATCTAATTTGTATGTGATTAAATTAAATTACCTTGGCTAATTATGTTGTGGTGAGGAGGTGTAGAAGTCCAACTCCCTGAGGTTTGGTTCCTCATTTGGTCTCCTTTCCCTATGCTGCACCCAGAAAGATTTCAGGAGGGACTTTGCCACAGGAGATCTCACCAGATCAGTGCTGGGCACCACTGGTGCACCCCAAAACCTCCCTGCTGCTGGTGCTGCTGGCTCTGTGTCACCCTGACTGGAGGTGGGGGGGGAGGATGAGCATCTTCAGGGGGATGCTTGGTGTGATGTGGGTGTTCTCCTTCTGCAGGAGTTCTTCTATGATATAAAACACAACGATCTGGCCAAGAAGTCACTGGACATCTCTGTCTGGGATTATGACATTGGGAAATCCAATGATTACATTGGTGAGCTCCAAGTCTCTGTGCTCTGGAGGCATGCTTTTGATGCCTGCTCTAGTGCTTGATGTGTGGGGAGGGATGTCAGGACACCCAGGCTGAGGTTTGAGGTGGGACCATGCAGGTTGGTTGGGTGCTTGTATCAGGCCATCAGACACAACCCATCCACTGTGCTGCCCCCAGAGGGCTCTTCTGTGACAGCAGAGCAACTCTAGTTGCTTCCATGCAATTTCAAATCCAGGAGGTGGAGACACAAAGGCTGCAGGTGTGGGGTCTGTCCCTATGGAAGCAGTTTCCTCTAACATCACCTCTGAGCATGATGTGTCTTCTCCTCCCTTCCCCAGGTGGCTGCCAGCTTGGCATTACGGCCAAGGGGGAGCGCTTGAAGCACTGGTATGAGTGTTTGAAGAACAAGGACAAGAAGATTGAACGCTGGCACACCCTCCAAAATGAGAACCATGTTGCCAGTGATTAAAGGGAGCTGCCTGAACCTCTCCCAAAGAAGCCCCATCCTCTGCCAAGCCCCTGTAGATCTCTGGTGTCTGTCTTCCAGCGCAGTCAAGCCTTGCTACGCTCCTCTCCTCCCGGGGCAGCTACCTTCTTCTGCCTCCTCCAAGCATCCTCTGTGCCCAGTCCTCACCTCCAGCTGAAAACTAACCCAGATCTTTTTCTATTCACTTCCTTTTTGGGATGTTTTGGTTTTGGGGAGGGGTCATTGAATTCTCCTGGTGTGTCATTTCTGTCAAGCAATAGCTGCCCTCTGACTGTTCCTCTTTCTCACTAGTCTCACACATGCTGTGGTAGCCTTCCTGTGTGTGTGTGTGTGTGTGTGTGTGAGAGAGAGAGATCCTCTGTGTTCCTCCAGCTCCTCCTCTCCTGGAGTGCCATCCCATCACCACCAGCTCATGGCTCTTCCATCTCCCAGTGGGATGTGTGGCCACCAGCCCAGCTGGGCTGTCATCTGGCATGGTGGTGGTGGGGGTTGAGCACTGGTGTTGGGTCTCCAGCCCATTCTGCTTGTGTGTGTGATATCAATACCTCAGTTGCAGTCATCAAAAAGGTCTTTGCCTTTGGTGTGGGTGGTGAGCCTAGGTTGGTATCTGTGGTGTTGTGAGTAGGCTACAGCCTCTGTCACTGGTGTAACCCTGTGGAGTCCTGCTTGAGCTTTAGTTCCAGTTTGGTAGACTTGAGCAATATTGTGACATGTCCTTTGCTGAGATGATCCACCTCTAACACAGTAAAGAGAATTAGGAGCCACTCTGTGCTCACAGGGAAATGGAGATTTGGGGTGGTTCATGTTCCTGGGGGGTTCATTTCACCCAAGGAACCTGTAGGTAGGAGCCCACCCATGTTTCAAGCTTGTGACTACCTCCTTTTCACATCCCAACTCTGTAGTAGTGACTAACTGGACCCTGAGGGCAGTCCCTGGGTCCTCCACAAACTGCCCTTTCCCTTTGCCATACCACATACAGGAGGGAAGCTGAGGGAGAAGACACTTCCCACCAACTAGCTGATGTCTGCAAGGATTACTGCTTTTAGATACCACAAATCCTGAAAAGAACTGGAACAGTTAGAGGTCTTCCAAACTTTGGGGTTTGCTTGGGTTTGTTTTAGCTCTGTGCAAGAACTGTTGTCTTCAACCTGTGCTCCAGTCAGCAGCTGGAGATGTTGGATGTCTCGGTAGCAGGAGAGTCGAGCTGCTCTCAGACTTGATGCTGATTGGGTTTGGTTCCATTTGCTGTCTCTGGACAACCTCAAGCATAGCAATGTCCAGAACAGCATCCTGTTGGTCAGCTACACACTGTGCATGTCATGAGGAACCTGGACCCCAACCCCTTCCCTTCACACTCTCCTCCTATGACTTCCCTTGCAACCAGCTGCTCCAGTCTGCTGATGTGCTGTCGTGTGACGTGGTCTCAGCTCAGCTCTACCCCAGAGCTCACACTTTTGAGTTGGAGGAGTTATTTCCCTCTCCTTGATGATTTCCTCCCCCCAGCAGAATCCTCTCTGAGCATTGACTTGCACTGAACATCTCTGCAGGACTCTGCTGAGCCACGTCCACATCCCTGAGCCATGCTAGTGTTGCTGCCTGATGCTAACATCTCTTGTGTGATTCTGCTGCTGCAGAGCAGCCCTCCCCCAGCCCACCTCAGGCCTTGCATGGCCAAAGAGTTCTCCTTTCCCCTCTCCAGCCCTAGCTGGGTGCTGCCAGCTCTCTGTAGCCAGCTCTCCACCTGGAGCCACCCTTGGACCATAGATGGGGAAAGCAAACCTAAATGAGCATGTGCATCCCTCTGCTCCATCAGGCCAAGCTCTGGCCTGTGGCATGGCTACTGAGCTGGGAGCTGCATGGGAGAGGACACTCCAAAAATGGCTTTTCATGCAGCTCTTGGCTCTGCATGAGTAAGTGGAATGTTCCAGAGAGAACCTGAGCTGCAGGCTCTGTAAAGAACTCAGATGGAAATGACCTGGTTCTTCTGGATCATCTCCCTTTGCATCCCATGCCCCCCTCTGTGTAAGCCTCACCTCAACCCAGAAGTGTTTTGGCTGTAGGATGCTTCCATCATCCCTTCCCCATGCTGGATCTGCCCCAAACCTTTGTCTGACCCTTGCCTACACTTCTTAGAGCAGCAGCTGGGCCACAAGTGTGCTCCTGAGCTGGGCTGGGGTCATGTGTTGGGCATGAAATCACCTTTAGAAGATAAAAGAGGGAAGAAAAACTTTCATTCCTTGCAGCCCTGCAGTGGCATGTGCAGAACAATTCAATCCAAGTTGCCTTGTCCCCATGTCCTCTCTTGCCCTTCCCTCCTCAGCCTGCTCTGCCTCCAGCCAAGTGATAACCAAATCAAAACCAAACATCAACAGAAACCAAAAAGTGCAACTTTCCTCTCTCTCCCCTCTTGGTCTTGTGCAAACCAGAGTCCTCCTTGCTGTTTGCCACCTCCTCCTCCTCCTCTCTCAGTTGTTTTTCCTTCTGATGGTAACCTCTGCCCTTGAATGACTTCTTTGCATTGTAAATAAAGCATGCACGTGTGGATTGGGAATGGTGCACCAAAAAAACCAATGACAACAACAACAACAATGAATAAATTAACCAAACTCCCTTCCCCCCCCCCAGCCTCTTCTACTGCTGTTTGCATTCCAACCTGCATGCAGTGATTTTAACAACTGTTAAGAGAAAAAGAAACTGTTACACAGGAGCTAGAACTACTCCAGTCTTCCGCTGCATGCAGCACAACCTCCTCTCTTGATGTGGTATCTAATAAAGTGAGACTATTGGAAAAGGAAAAAACCTCCAAAAATGATGGATTTTGGCTTTTTTTTCCCCCCCCCATTCATTACCATGGGTTGGTAAGGGCAGGTAGGTGTCCTGCTGGTGGGAATTTGTGATGGGCTCTTAGGGGGGTTGGAAAGTTGAGTTGGGTTGTGGAGGAGTTTGGGGGGTGGTGGAATGAGCTGCTTCTCTGGAAGGAGAGATCCCAGCCCTGCAGAGCTCAGCTTGGCTTTTCTCCAGCCCTGGGGGTAGAATCATAGCATGGTTTTGGTTGGAAGAGACCTTCTGGATCAGCAAGTCCAACCATCAACCAGCCCAACCAGGTTACCACTAAACTACGTCCTTCAGCAGCCTCTCTCCATGGCTTCTTGATCCCTTCAGGGATGGTGACTCCACCACTGTTGGGCAGTGGGTATGAGGTGGGTGTTGGGGACCAGTCTGGGTGTTGTGAGCACCTTGGGGGTGTTGTGAGCACCAATCCTTGGTGCACAGCCAAGGCATAGTGGGATCCCCCTCGCTTCATGCCTTGTGTGCAGAGGTGGTGAGGACATCCTGCTGGGGAAGACCATGGCCCATGGGGTGGGGGGTTGCTGCTTTGCTCTGGTGTTTCCATGGGGCTTCTTGAATAACCAAGCCACCCTGTGAGAAATGAACCTCCTGGTGCCCTTCTTCATGACCCAGCCCTTCTCTCTAGGTTGGAGGAGCAGGAATCATCCCTTGGTGTAGCCGCAGCTCCTGTTGTATCCCTGCAGGAAAAGAGTCCTCTCTGACTCCTGCACCACCCCAGAAAAACTTTTTCTCCTCTTTTTATAAGTTTTGATATTTTTAGGGTCTGTTTCTAGCAGATCCTGAGGTGCAGGCTGCAGAGAAGGACACACCAGGATGGTGAGAGCCCATGGAGCAACAGAAGGTGGTGGTTCTCCGAGGGCTGTGCCTCATCCCTAAGCATGGAGATGCGGGTGGTGGCTTCACCTCTCTAGGGACACCTGAAGCCTCCATCTACCCAGGAAGGGTCCATGGGGATGGAGATGAGCTATGGAAGGTGGCTGCGTGGTGGCTCCAGCGTCGATGCTCAGAGACAGCAGCAGATGTCACTCATGCTCCAGGTATGGCGCAGGAAGGATGCTCACAGCTAGGGCTGGTGTCTCCTCAGCACCCTCCGTCCCGGTGCTGGGACCCTCTCGATATCTCCTGCCTTGGTGGTGGGACCCCTCACCCCTTCAGTAGCACCCACTGTGGTGATGGTGGAGGACCCCCAAAAGCAGTTTCCATGCAGGCTCTTGCTAAGCCTGATGGATGATGCCTTTGGGGGGGTGGTGGAGCTGCCCCAGCCCTATGGCTGCTCCCACACACTGCAGGTTTAACCCTTGGTTTGCCTGAGGCCAGGCCAGCCGTGGTTCTTCAGGAGGTGTACGTGGGCAGTTAAAGCCTCCTGAGATGTCATCATGATGCACTGCAGTTGGCTTGGGACTAACTGCCCAGGAGACTCCTGCAGGTCAGGAACCACCTTCCTCAGCACCATTGGTGGTCAGCTGGACTCCTCTTGGAGCAAAAAGATCCAAGTGGTGAGTTGGATGCCACTTTGTAGTAGTTAGGGTGTAGAATCAGGAACATCTTGAAAACCTCCCAGATGTTTAAAATTGTCATGTGGTGCTGCCTGTGTGTGCTGCTCTTCATGAGGACCTTCAGCTCTCCTACCAGGCAGGAGAAGACCTTATGTTCTCATGTGTGCTGGCAGGAAAACAACCAGAGGTTAAACATCACAGCAGTGACTGAACTGTCTGAAGTCATCTCCTCTTTGGGGTCAAACTTCAAGGAAAAGGGGAAAAATGACCCTAGGTGCTGGTGGGCTGCAGGATGTGTTGACATATCGTCAGAGGACAAGGAGAGGGGTGGCTTGTGAGGACAAAGCTCTTTGCTGATGTCATGTTGGATGCCAAGAGGCTTGAGCAGAGAAAATGGATCATTTCCCAGAAGGGGTGAAGCTGTTTGTGTGCTTGCTCCTGGTCACTGCCAGTGGTGGCATTTTAGGTGGGGTGGGCAGAAGAAGTGACAAGAAGGTCTCCCTGGAGCCTTCTCTTCTCCAGCTTGAACAACTCCAACTCTCTCAGCCTGTCCTCACAACAGAGAGCTTCCAGCCCTGGAATCAGTTCTGTGGCTGCCTCTGGCCCTGCTCCACCAGATCCATGCCCCTCCTGTGCTGTGGTCTCCAGAGGTGGACCTAGCACTGGAGATTAGGTCTCCTTAGAGCAGAGCTTCTGGGCTCCATTGGCAGCTCATGTCCAGCTTTTCATTCACAAGGAAACCATCTCCTGTGATTAAGATGATGCCTTGCTGAATGGTGGGTGAGGTAGCTATGGTGGGCTGGGAAGCTCTGGATGGAAGGTGCTTCAGAAGAAAGGGAGGCATTTAGAGAGAACCCCTGCAGATAAGAGAAGGTCCTTTGTCCCCCCTGATGGATGTTTCTGCCCCCATTTTTCTTCTCAGCCTCTCTGAGAAGGAAGACCTGGGATTGCAAATGGTTCTGGATCAGGCCTGGCATCTGCATGTTCTGCTTTTGGAGGCAGCTTTGCAGTTTTAATTCCCCCTCTGCCCATCTGAATGGTTCTGCTCTTCCCACAGCTCTCCTTGCGTGCTAATTAGATGGAGACCTTTGGTGGGATCAATAGATTCTCCTCTCAGTGCTGGCCAGGCCAATCATGGCCAGTAATTGACAGCTCTGCTTGGTCTAAAATCAATACAGATTTGCTCTTTGCTGGGAGGGAGGGGTGGCAGCAGGCATGCTGAGCACTTGACGTGGGAGCAGATCCCTTGCTGGGCTTGGAGAGTGGCCAGGACCATGCTAGGGGAAAAGCTAGAGGAGCAGTGAGTGGAGCAGGCCTCTCCTGCTGAACAAGCACCAGGAGGAAGATGTTGAAGTGTTGGGCTTTTTTTTGGAGCAGGAGATGCATGTTACAGCCCATGGCCAGAGGGCTTCTCTCCAAGGTGCACATTGCTCTACGAGGCCATGGTAGCACTCAGTGACCCAACTCATGCCAGCATCCTCTGGTTCTCTCTTCTAACCTATCTCCTAGGGATGTAACTCATTAAGAGAACATGTTGTGGAGCTCTCATAACATGTCCTACCTCACCCAGGGGCATCAGGAGGGCACTAAGGCTCTTCTGCTGCACTGAGCAGGAGAGAAACACAGAATCCCAGAATCATTAAGGTTGGAAGAAACCTTTAAGATCAGCAAACCCAACCCTCAACCTGTCACCACCATGCCCCTAAGCACCAGGAATGGTGACTCCACCACCTCCATAGCTTTCCATCTTCCTGGGGGGGGGGGAAGAAAAAGAAAAGAACTAAAATCAAGCTTTTCCTCTTTAACATTTCACTTACAAAATAGAAGAGCTCAACTAAATGAATCCTTCTTCTAGCTGCTTTCAAGCCCAGCTCTCCCCAAAGCCTGCAGCTAGAAATCTTTTTTATCTCACAGGGCAGAGATAGCAATGTAATGATGAGCTCAGATCAATGGCTCTCCTCTCATGGATGCTCAGCCTAAAAATAAACTGCTCTTCTGTCCCTCAGAGGCACAGAGCTGGAGCTAGCATCTCCTCTGGGCTACTGGCCCACTGCAGAACCATTTATGAGCAGCCATGGGGCTGGAGACAGTCTGTGATGGGGTCTGGATTGTCTGCAAAGCCTTTTCCTTGGGGGAAACAGGTATGGAGATGAGGTGCTGAGGGCCTTGGGTTAGGGGTGACCAGGCAGTGCTGGTTACCAGTTGGACTTGGTGATCCTCAAGGTCTCTTCCAACCAAAACCATTGTGTGATTGTTTTTCTGTGACTCTGTTGGGTTGTCTCCTCTCTGCAGGCTCACCTTGGCCCCCAAGCAGGAGAGGCCAGCAAGGACACCCAGGTGATGTTGACCTCCACCCAACCACCTTATGGAGCCACCTCCTTGCTCTTGTCTTGCCAGAGGCTGCAGAGACATCTCCTATGAGATCCAGAGCCACAGTTTAGTGGGGGGTGTGAGGTTCCTTGGCTTTCTTGGGCAAGGAAAAAACCCCAGGGAATAAATATCAGCCTTTTTGTATTATATGCTGCATTGCAGGAGTATAACCTCTTGCTGTTGGAGAGCAAAGAAGACCCAGTGGTCTCCCCACCACCAATCATCTTGACCTTCAGGCTGCTCTTGAGCTGCAGCCCTCCTTGGAAAGCAGAAGCACGAAGCAAACTACATGAACCAGCTGGCAAAAGGGAAACCAAAAGCCAGAAGGTCCCTGGTGCAGTTCTGGCAGGCCCAGGTAGCATGTCTGGGGGTGCAGATGAGGACATACCCTGTGCTGGAGCAGCTCTCCTGGAGCTCAGACCTTATCGATTGCTTTTGTTTTACAAGCAGCGTTGACGTGATAATATTTGGCAGCAACATTAACAATGAAACATGAGCTGCACTTGAGCCCTTTTTATCTTTAATTGGGTGAAAAATGACACAGGGAAGGCATCTGTCTGTGCCCTGGAAACCTGCATACCTGCCAGATGGACCTGCATGGGGCTGGAGAGATGCTGCTAGGACCACAGAGTCCGTGTGCTGGTGAGGACTTTGTGTTGGCCTCCTCATGCTCTATGCCAGTTGTTGGTATCTCATGGGCCTGCTGCAGGCATGGGGCAACCAAAGGGGCTGCAAAGATTCCTGTGCTTGTGGGAAGAGGTTTGGGTTGAGGGCAGAGCACTATGGGAATGGCATGAGGAGATGGGGCCACGGGGGTGCCTTGGGGCCACCCATCCACAAGAGCAGCAAGCAGCAGTGGTAAGATCTTATTGTGGCCTTCCAGACCTTCTGGTGGCCTGCCAGCATCTGAAGGGGGCTACAAGAAAGCTGGGGAGGGACTGTTTAGGAGGTCAGGGAGTGATAGGACTAGGGGGAATGGATGCAAACTAGAGGAGGGCAGATTTAGATTGGATATTAGGAGGAAGTTCTTCCCTGTTAGGGTGGGGAGACACTGGAACAGGTTGCCCAGAGAGGCTGTGGAAGCCTCATCCATCCCTGGAAGCTTTGAAGGCCAGGCTGGCTGGGGCTGTGGGCAACCTGCTCTAGTGGGAGGTGTCCCTGGCAGGCAGGGGGGTTGGAACTAGCTGATCTTGAAGGTCCCTTCCAACCCTGGTGATTCTATGATTCTATGACAATGTTTATTCATCCCAGTTTGCCTCTTTGGGTCTTCTTTGCCTAACCAGCTTGAGCCATTCATCAGCATCTTAGGTGGGAAGCTCAGGAGGAAGGCAGAGTTGATATTTCATTCATCTCATGAATGGTTGATATTTCATCCAGCCAAGGATTTAGGAATAAGAGAGTTAAAAATAACTATCCTGGTGCCAACCAGCTTCAGCTCATGGGGGAGCTGTGGTCAGGAGGACACTGCTCTGTCCCTGGGGTGTGGAGGACACATTCACCCTGAGGGTACAGACCACCCCCCCCAGCCAGGGCTTGCTTATTGGAAGGCATCTGGGGCCAAGGAGAGCCAAAGGTGGCAGAGATGTGGGATGAATCAAGCCAAAAGCTTGCTCAAAAGCCTCAGGTTGTGTTTCCAGCTCCAGGGGTGCAGAGAGCTCCTTGGTAGAGCATGTCCATATGTGTGTGTGTGTGTGTGTGTGGAGGATGGCTCATGGCCAGCACCTCTCAGCACCCAGCAGGACTGGACCGTGAAGGCTGTTGGCAGCAGGTTGGTTTAATCATCAAATTGCAGGGGAGAGGAGATGTGGCAGGTCACCTTGGCTGCTCCACTGCCTGTCACACCTCCTTCCCTTCCCCCCCAAAGGGAGGAGGTCACACAGGCTGGGGGCAATGGGGAAGCATTAGCATGAAAAGGATGAGTTTTAAACCTGGCCACTTCTTGATGTCTTTTTCTCCTCCCTGTGGAAAGGGACATTCTAAACCAGAACAATTTAGTTAGGGTTTGGGGTTTTATTTGTGGGCTTTTTTAAAGACAGATGCTTCTGAGACCATGACAGCAGCATCCAGCCAGCAGATCTGGGGTTTCTCCCCCACCATGCAGGACCAGCTTGGAGATCAGAGACTGGGGTGTGTGCCAGCCCCTCAGGACACAGGGCTGGAAGGAGACAGGAGCCTCACCCAAGGGACAGCAGCTTCCTGATACAGCCCAGCACTCTCTCCTGCTCACAAGTCCTTGCTTGCTCCATCAGCAAGTGGGTCCTGCTTGAGCTGAATAATTCAGGCTCTGCAGCAGCTGCTGGTCCCAGTGGAGAATGGCAGCCAGGTTGGTGCTGCAGAGCAGCAGCTGCTGTTTGGCCCCAGAAAACTGAACTCCTTCTCCACCCAACCACTGCCACCTCAACCCCTCAGGGCATGTCCTCCCCTTCCCAGAAGAACCAAACTGTATTTTGAAGCCCCAGGAGCCAAGCTGCATGGTGCAGGCACAGCAAAACTGCTCCTGGTGGATGCCTTCTAGGAGATGGGTTTGATGTCGTGGCCTTGAGGACACAAGGTGGTTTCAGGACAAGGAGCACCCAAGGAGCTGGTGGGCAAAGAGAACTTGTCCCCAGGTCCTGTGGTCCAAGAGATGTCCCTGGTGCTGGAGGAGAACCAAGCCACCCTAGGCTGTCCTTCTGTCATCCCTGCCCTTTGCTTCCTCCTGCTCTCCCAGGGCTTCTCCTGGAGCCTGGGAATGGCCAAAGGCATGCTCCTGGCATCAGCATGAGCCAGAGGCAGATGTCACATCCCTCTGGGGAACTGCTGGCCATGGGTTGGCCCCAGCCTGGGAGGCAGGAGCATGGAGGCTGCAGCAGCACTGTTTCGTGGTGCCCCCACCATCAATGCAATGCTCCTGTGAAGCTGCAAGGGTGGTGGCTTCACAAAGCTCTGTTCTCAGCTCCAGCCATCCCTCTGGTGTCCAGCAGGGCTGGATGCTTCTGAGTCTGATCAACACATTGTGTTCCAGAATAAACTAACAATGCCAGGCTGGGATGGAGAAGACAGAAGCCATCCCTGCTCCTCA